>CM045728.1:117559797-117644797 GCA_024760905.1 Plotosus lineatus | reverse complement strand
ATCAGAAGCTTACTATCAGATGAGGTTCCTTCCGAAACTGATCCATATTGTGGCTCATTGGCTAGAGAATCTGGTTTGGAACCGACAGGTCGCTGGTTTGATTCCCAAACCAGAAGGAAAAATATATGACAGTGGCGGGATGAGAGGCACCTTCCCTTCATCCGCCTTCATGGCTAAAGTGCTCTTGATCAAGGCACCTCACGCCCAACTGTTCTCCGTGTTCCCCAATGTGTGTGGCAGCCCAGTGCTTTGTGTGTAATAGCACATCTTGTCGAAAATTATATTCCATTTATTCTTTTTATTTGCACTGAAATTAATATGTAGCAAGTTTGAGAAATTATAATAACAAATAATACACACAAACACACACTCATTCACCCCAAAGGAAAACTTGGCGTGGACGATTTATCCTCTTAAACCTAGGTATTAGCGATGGAATAAAAACTGTGTACATAGAGAAAACCTACAGTGTGTTTATGCACATGTATAAACAGAGAGAGACAGTGTATATACAATGTTATATAGTAGGTTTTTTAAATAAAGATTATTTTCATTCATTCATTTTCTGAACTGTTTAATCCTAATTAGGGTGACAGAAAGGCTGGCGCCCATCCCAGCTGACTCTGGGCAAGGGAAAAACGACACCCTGGACAGCTCGCCAGGCCATCACAGGGCAGAAACACACTGACGGCTATGCAGCGACTGTTGAGGAAAGTCAGCAATGGCTCTTTTACATGAACCTCACACCATAGACAGTGACAGATATGGCCAGTTACCAGGTTTGGGGTTACAGTGACAACCCATTGAGAGTGGGGCTTGAACCCCCAGCGTTGGGATCAGTGATCCGTCACCTTACCGCCAGGCCACCACTGCCTTAAAAAAGATTTTAAGTCATATTCCTTCTTTATTATCATTTGATCTTAAACACTGTGTTGCATGCTATCATGCATGTGCAAGATAATTCCTCTGCCAACATGTTGTTATTGTAAACAGATACAGAACCAACACAAGACGTAGACCAAACGAAGAAGAGATACGAAGCCTATTAGCTGGAATGGTTTCATGAGGAAACCTTTATGTCTATGCAAAATGAACTGATGAAAGATAAAAAACACATAGAATCTTCATTAGTGAATGGAGAACTTACACACACACGCCTCCTCAGGTATTATGATTTATCATGAACCCTTCCTATGAGGACATATCCACAATTTCGTGGTTTTCAAGACAAAGTGATAAATCAATACCCAGAAATAATGGAGCAGAGAGGTGGACACAATAAGCCATTACAGCTGGACTCTTCTTTCAGTTAAACAATTTCAGTCTCAGCATGATTTGGCTGTATTGTGATTGAAATGCCAGTTCCTCTATCTTAATTTCTCGTAAATATGCAACCGTTTGGTTCTGGTGAATACTAACACTTCTGTTAATACCTACACTCATAGCATTTGGCAACACCGGGTGACGTACATACATAATTTTCACATAACTGAGCATTAACGGCATTTGCTTAACAGTGGCGGCTTGGTGGTACTGGAGTTCGAACACCAAACTTGTGTAACAGTAACACGGAGTCTGTGACGCAGCCACAGCCTAATGGTTCAAGAAGCGGGCTTTGGGACCGAGTGAGCTGTGCCTTCACATACTCCACCTTGATAGCTGAAGTGTCCTTGAGAAAGGCACCTCACCCGTATCTGCTCTCCAGGTGCTCCAACATGTGTATCAGAACACTGTGTGTGGGTGTGTGTGTGAATTTTCAGTTTGGAAGGGTTAAATGCAGAGGCAATAATTTCCCTTGAAGGATCAATACTCTATATCAATATCAATAAACACTGGCCTACTGCATTTGTCCTCTTACTAACTATAACTATGAGTTATAAGCATCTTAATCATTTTTGTAACCGCTTAATCCTAATCAGGGTTGCGTGGAGACTGGCGCCAATCCCAAGCGACTCTGGGTGAGGGCAGAGTACACCCTGGACAGCTCGCCAGGCCATCGCAGTGCGGAAACACGCTGACGGCTATGTAGCTATTCTTGTCGAAAGTCAGCAATGGTTCTTTTACAGTCTCACACCATAGACAATGAGAGACATGGCCCGCCGTTTATAACCTAGTTATCACACTTGGGATGCCCAGAGAGAAGTTGGAGGTTTGGTGCCTTGCTCAATGACTGTGGAGGGAAGGTGAAGTAGTTCACTCCTCCGCCAACACAAGTTTCTTGCTGGTTCAGGACTCGAGCCAGCCACCTTTCCGTCCCAAAACCACTTCTCTTACCATTAGGCTACAGCTGCTCCCAAACAAGACATTACATTTACAGATTAAAGACATCAAGAGCTGGAGAACTTCATGCATTGATGGACCTTGCTAGGATCTTGCTATGAGGTGAATGTGGTTAAGCTTGATCTGATCATGCAATTTATCTTCCAACTTTTTGATTACTTCAAAAGGTGGCACAGTGACATCGTGGTTAGCACATCTGTCGGACAGTGAGAAAGTCCTGGGTTTGATTGGACTTATTTCTGTGTGCAGTTTGCATGGTCTTCCCCTGATTATATAGGTTTCCTCTAGGTACTCTGGTTTCTTCCCACAGTCCAAAGATATGCACATTATTAGGTTAATTGGCTGTTCCAAAGGAATCCTTTGTCACATGATATGAGTAGAATGAGCTGCAGCCTAATGTGACAAAAACCAAGAAATTGACTATGGATTTTATGAGATCCAAAAACACCAGAGACATGTTTTCATCCAGGGCCTTAGTGTGAAAATGGTGGAGGATTATAATACCATGGCGTTCATATTGACAATTTGGGGCAGCGGTAGCCTGGTGGTAATGTCAGCTGGATCACTGCTCCTAGAGTTGGGGGGTTCAAGCCCCACTCTCAACAAGTTGCCACTGTCCCCCCCAGTGGAGATAACTGTGTTATCAAAGGCTGGCCATGTCTCTCATTGTCTACGGTGTGAAGCATGTGAAAGAACCATTGCTGACTTTCGTCAAGAGTAGGCTGCATAGCTGTCAGCATGTTTCTAATCGGGAGTTGGAGTCCCGTGAGGCAGTTTGTTCACAGCAATGTTTTGTCAACTCCTGCAGCAGCACTGGAACCCAGTCGTATCGGCTTCTGCCCGTCCATTGGATCCTTCTAGTGGTGTCAAGAGGGGGGGACTTGCTGCTTGGGTAACAGCCTGTCCTCCATACGTCCTACTCAGGCTCTGCGCACTGGAGAGTATCACCAGCCGGGATACCAGCCAGAGCGCAGCTCCATAGTTCTTCGAGACTGACGGAGGCCTTACTTACATATTGACAATAAACTGGACTAGATAAGAAGGACCAGAGCTGTCTATATTTTATGAGGCAGTTACGGTCATTTAACATCTGTCAGACACTACTCATTATATTCTGAGTCTGTTGTGGCCAGCTCTCGCTGTCACCTCTGGGCCATGTGGCTGCAGGTTTTTGTTTCAACCAAGCAGCAGCACACCTGACTTGGCTCATTTAATAAACTGATCTGAGTCTTCAAGCACTTGATTGGCCAGGCTCTTTACAGAGCACACAAACTGACTAATTAACTGCCTGAAGACTCAAATCAGTTGATTAAATGAGCTCTATACTGTTGCATGCTCGGGCAGCAGGCTAAAGATTGCGGTTGCCAACAGACTGAAGAAACTGATCTGTAAGGCTGGTAACAATTGTGGGGATGGAACTGGACTCTCCATAAGTTGCTGTGCATCTTCTCTGGCTAAGCACTAGAAAAGGTAATGAGTTGGATGTCTCTTCTGAAGAAATAAGACTTTCTCCTGAAGAAAAGAAGTTTCCTCTGAAGTGCCTGAAGAGAAATAATCATCTGAAAGCACTCTAGTATTAAAGTCTTTTTCAATCATTATTCCAGTACAGTACCTAAGTTAATGTTTAGAATGTTTGAGTGTGATTTTATGTACTGTGGTGTAGAATGTTTATCGTTTTGTTTGTCCAATTTATTACATTTCATGTTCTTTTATGTTCTTTTTGTTATGGTCTATGTTTTTGGGGGACTTTGATTTTGACAGCTGTGTTCTCTAACTCTAACTGTCCGCTCTGGCTGAAGGGCGTGGCTGAGCTGCTCCATGGCTCACACCTGAATTTCATTCTCATCTACTCTCAATAAACACAAGCATGCTTATCTCTGCGCTAGAGAATTAACTCACATGTTTTTGCAGGTGACAAACGGAGCTTGTGAGACGAAGCGTGGCTTATCCTGACTTCTGATCTTTAAAGTGTGCGAGATCAAACTCCGTGTGTCACCTGCAACAAATGCCTCACACTCAAAGGGGAAGGACTTAAGAAACGCGCTTTAATTGAGGTGAGTGTACTGTTTGTGTTTATAGGAAGTAAATGAGATTACTTAATTCAAGTTCAGGCACTTCAGAGGAAACTGTCGTTTCTTCAGGAGAAAGCCTTATTTCTTCAGAAGAGATGGTGCTTAGCTGGCGTTTGGATTAACTGGATAATATATTATACATACAAAATGAAAACATACAATACATGCTGTAATATATAAAATACTGTATAATGTTTATATATTTTATTAATAAATATTACAGTACAAAATTAAAAGGTTTTTCTTAATCATTACTACATTTTATTATATTAATACTGTATGAATGTGAGAATGTAGAGACAATGTATTTTACTTCTGGTTGATCATTTGTACATGAAATATGATACATGGCATTTTACTTCTGGGTACAGAACTCTCGGATTATCATCATTCGCAGGAGAGGCCAGAATCAAACCCCCACGAATATCGAGGGCCTACTGTACCTCCCATCTGCTTCACAACTTGCTGATCAGTTACAGGAGCCGTTCAATGAGAGACTGACATCATCAAAATGCATCAATGAATGACACAGGAAATCATTCCTACCTGTGAACATTAAACTGTACAACTGCTCCATATAGCAACAACAGCCACTGTTATACATTTATATCCTACTGCTTATCATATTGACAATACCCTGCCCTTGCTCAGAGTCGGTCGAGATGAGCGCCAGTCTCCCAGTGACCCTGATTAGGGTTAAGTGGTTCATAAAATGAGTGAGTGAATGAATAATACTGTAAGTATCACTCAATGACACCATTCATTCTCTGTTTATTGGATATTAGTAGCTTCTAATTTTATATACACACACACACACACACACACACACAGATAGATCGATAGATAGATATTTGTAATTTCTTATGTGGAGGCTTATCATTATTTTTTTTATTATTTGCTTGGTATGTAGCACCTGTGTACAGTTTCCTCTGGGATCAATTAAATATTCTGAATCAGATCCTGATTAAACACTTGAAATAAATACCGTTCCTTAAAACTCAATACCTGTTCATTTATTCAAGTTAAATATGAATCACAATAATTCTAGTCATTCACACTAATAAACACCAAAACATAGTGACTGACTGTAAGAAAGTGGGAGCTGTTTTTATTGTTGTTGACGTTGATGTTACGTCACATCCTGTTTGTGCTCTAGTGAAAAGCTGAAGGCCTGAAGCCTAAAATCTCCAAAGTAAACTGAGAAACTAAACTGGGGGTGAGAAGAGTGTGTGCTGGAGTGTGAGCTGTGGTGAGTGGAATTAACACACAGGAGTGTTGAGCTTTTATTCTCGGGAAAACACACGACTGAAAATCCCTTGTTTGTGTTTTGGTTAGCGCAGTTATGTTAGCCTTTAGCAACCTGCAGCTAACACACGCCGTTAAAAGTAAAGCACCCATCAGCTGGGTTAGCGTAGTACTAACTCGGATTAATGTGATGGATGAAGGAACGCAAATCCTAAATCAGAATAAAAAATTGATTCTATCCTGTCGTGTGTGTGTGTGTGTATGTGTTATGAAATCAATCCAGTGTTTAAAGTGTGGCGTTTGGAGTATGTGGAAATGTGGGGCAGCTGCTAGCATGTTACCAGAGCCTAGCATGCTAAGTTTCCCTGTTTATGCCTACACAGGTATAATGTGATATTACACTGAACTTTTACACTATTTTGCAACTTTTTATTTCTATAATCCTAATTTTATTATCCATTGAATCTGGGCTTTAAGTGAGTTTGTTTAATGTTTTGTTGGCTAGTATGAAGTTTGAGTGTTCCTCTAAAAATAATTTGCATGTGTGAAGTCACTCTTTTGATTTTAGTTTTGCACTTTTGTTTATAGTTAGTTTACTTCGTGTTTTTTTTTTTGTTTGTTTGTTTGTTTTTTGTAATTTTTAGGCCTGGTTCAGGTTAATTTGCAGTCAATAACAATTTGTTCAACGTAGTCAAACGTTGTTTATTAAAACCTCAGAGTGATCTTGAACTGGAACATGTACATTTTATCTTTGTGTGTACATCCTTTTGACAAATTTAATACAGTGAACTATAGATTTTCTTTAGAGCATTTGGCAGATTCTGTTACCCAGAGCAATTTATAAGTATTTTTTTATACATAATCAAGCACTTGAGGGATTAACAGCCTAGCTCAAGAGCCCAACAGTGGCGATTGAACTGCTGACCTTCGGATTTGTAACCCATCACTTTATCCAAAAAACCCACCACTGCTCTGCCCTATTATTAACTCTTGCAGTTGATAATTGGTGCCAATTGAAACCCAGTGGTATCTTGTCTAACTAATTTAATCCGTTCCTAGGTCAGCTCATAAGCCAAAAAGTTCATTAGATGAAAAGTATTCCCATTAAAAAAAAACAGAAAACCAAATAATCTGTTCAAACCCCCTCCCAAACGGATAACCTTCCACAAACACACAAATTTGACATAATATATTAATGATAAACATGTGAAAACAGTAAATATTTCAGACATGTACACTAACAAGAATAAACAATAAGTCAGCTAACTCTTCCGATCATCGACTGCAACGAAGATGTCACGTGGGCAAACAGGAGATGGTGAATCTGAGAGGAGGAGAATTTTGTGCATGCTATGAATGCCAGCGAGGAAAGGCTTATGGTGAGGTTCCACAAGGAACATGCCTTTTTTTGTCATACTGTACCAGAATTAAGTGTAATTTTGGATCCACTACAGTAGGTGGCAGTGGCGCTGTGACAAGGCATTCTTGGAGTGCGGAGGAATACGAGGCTAATCAGCCCGGAAAAGCCATTTTGAAGAGAGCTTGTAAAGTGAAATTTTGCTCGTTGGATGGAGCAGATTTTTGTGTTCAAAGCTGATATCACTTGAGGTACCACTGTATTTCTAAATGAAGAGAAGTATGTGGCTGTAACAATGTTTTTGTTAATCTCATTTTCTAAAGAGACATGCAAGTGAGTGAGGGTCAGATTGGGGACATCGAGATTCTGTAATTTGGCAGGGAGTCTGAATTTTTTTTGTTTGTTTTTTTTAATAAAACTATCCATATGTATATCCATGGCAGGTCTCCAAATTAGAGCTGTGTTGATTTATAAAAGAACTTGCAACAGAATGATTACTGTCTTGCAGAGTTGTGATTAATATTTGAATGTTGGGTTGTGAGAAGTACATTTGAGGTTTTTTTTGGGGGGGGGGCTTGGGTATTGTATTTTAAATATAATTGGAATACAAGATGTAAAACATTAATGTGAAAGAGTGCAGAATATAAATGTATAATTAATTTATTGCATTCGGTGTACAGTAAAACCTCCGCTGACGAACGCTTAAGATCACGAACTTTTCGCCTCAAGAACATTAAATTTGTGAGCATATAGTCTCTGCTGACGAACTAGTTTTCGGCAGACGAATCAAACCACGCGGTCGAACAGCGCCACGGTGGCGGCCACGAGAAGTTGACGCACGCTCACGGCGTCACAGTTCGTCACCCCCTTTCTTTGAGTGCGGAAGTGGTTTGTGTTTGATAGACATTTTGGACCATATTGAGTGTACTTTTGCTATTATGGGACCGAAAAGACCCCACCACAGCCGGAGATCATTGAAAAACACGAACGAGGTGTGCGTTTGTGTGACTTAGCGTCCCAGTACCAGTACAAGGAACAAGGAAGCTATTAAGGGTGCGTGTGTGGCTAAAGGTGTTTCCAAACAGTAGGCGTTTCCAAACACTCCTTCCAAACAGTAAGTCCCTCCCTCCCTCCTCCTCCCACTCCATTCCATCAAGCCGTCAACTACCATCACAAAGGTAAATAAAACGACTTTATTATACAGTAGTTTATTTCTTTATTACAATACAAGAGCACATTTATTATACATAAAATAAGGTATATTTTTGTGTAGTTTGAAGGCTTATTTAGTAGAAAATTGTTTTATGGGGACCTGGGAACAGATTATTCTCATTTTAATGGTTTCTTATGGGAAATAAATGTTCGGAAGACGAACTTTTCGCCTCACACACACTTTCAGGGAACCAATTATGTTCGTGAGCTGAGGTATCACTGTATTTTAAATAGTTTATATACCATACTAGTTGATGCAAGGGTTAAATTTTAAGTTTAATAATATGTATTTGTTAATTAAATTATTGATTGAAATATGATGTACAGACGCTCCCCGACTTACGTTTTTAATTGGTTCCGGACGGCCGAACGCAATTTGTTACAGTGACGTGTGACGCTCATACTGCACTATATCCATAAATACCATTACCGTATCTCATAAAACCCCTAAAATCAATTATAAACATAACCTTGTAAAATAATATCAACATTAATGTCAAATCAATTAAATTCAAGCAAAATAATTTCAAATAGATAAATTTTAATCAAATTCACTCATCAAATAGAACTTTTAACATTTCTCTATGATGCAATCTTTCTGCTTGTAAATAGTTCCGATGGTCAACGGATGGTCACTTTACATGAAGCTTAAAACAGCCTATCAACGCTTACAATATGTGAGGCGCTCAACACCTCGCGGACAGTTCTCTCTCTTTTCTGGATTCGGGTTTTCATTCATTTTACAACTCTTTGTTTAACTGAGTATGGATGGTAGATAGCGCCGATCCGAGCAGATAGTTAGTTCATCTCTGTGTATGAGACTTACACCCATGCCAGTAGGCTTACGCTTCTGACCAACCATATTTGCTTAGGGTTACAAAAGTCTGCAAAAACAGTGTAAACACAAAGATCACAGAGACGGCGTCTTAACACAAGGGTAACACGCTATATATATATATATATATATATATATATATAAATAAAATATACACACACAGTAGGCCCTTGACATTCGCGGGGGTTTGGTTCCGGGCCCTCCCACGAATCGAAATAATCCGCGAGTTCTGTACCCGGAAGTAAAACCTCATGTATGACGTCACGTGCGAATGAGCAGCTGTAAGTAAAATACTATATCTATTGCATGTGCTAAAATATGCTTCTTAAACACATTCTATAGACAGTCTTACTCATTAATGTAGTAATGATTAAGAAAAACTTTTCAATTTTTTCTGTTCTATTTATTGATGATAAAATATAAACATTATACAGCATACGCATAAAACACCTTTCAGTGCATTCTCTTTCTAAACATACAGCAGTGTAGTTTTCAAAAATGCCCACTAGCGGAACGTACCGTATTGCATTAGGCATGACATGACTGAATTCAGGTATTAACTGCATTAAGTCCGAGCAGCTCAGCCACACACCCCCCCAGCCGGAGCCAAAGTACAAAACAGAGTTTGAGAGTGATAGAGTAAGAGGCATTACAAACCAAAGAAGCGGCGATATTGATGTGAGTTAATCCTCTGGCGCAGAGCTGAGTGTGCTTTTGTTTATTGGGAGTAAATGAGAATAGTGAATTCAGATGTGAGCAGCTCAGCTATGCCCCTCAGGAAGTAAACAGTTAGTGAGAGACACAGTGCCAAAATCAAAGTTCCCCAAAACACAGACCATAACAAGAAGGACATAAAAGAACAAGAAATGTAATAAATTGGATAAACAAAATGAGAAACATGCTACACCACAGTAAATAAAATATAACACACAAACATTTTAAACATTACATTAGGTCATGTACTGGAATAATAATTAAAAAAGACTAATAGTGGAGTGTTTTATAACAGTGAAACATTACAGTATTCGTCTTCAGCAATGACGTGACTTCAGAGGAAACTGTCGTTTCTTCCGGAGAAAGTCCTATTTCTTCAGAAGAGACATCCAACCTCATTACCTTTTTCTGGTGCTTAAGCAGGTGTTTGAGTGACATCATACAACTTAACTGGTAATTAAAACACACTAAGGCTCATTGCCAACTTGTGCGTGAATGAGGAAAAAGGGGTGTTACATCACCTCAACCAATCAGCAGGAAGGAGGACAGCCATTGGCTGAATTTGCTTGGCAGTCTGTGAATACTCAAACCGCAAGTGCAAAACCACGAATAGTCAAGGGCCTACTGTGTGTGTGTGTGTATGTATGTATGTATGTATATATATATATATATATATATATTTAAAAAATATAAAAACGATGTGTGTATATATAACTGAACTGGGAAGAAGGAGGGGTACGTTCAGTCTGTCGTTTGTAAACAATGGACGCGACGTCATTACGTCAGCGTACTACTTACGTACGTCTAAACACAATGTGCCTTTTTTTTTTTTAAAGTAAAACGGACGAATGTAAGTTGCGGAGCGTCTGTGATGTAACTGATACAGAATAAAAATTATTCTTTCTGATTTTAGTTCTCCATATTCTGGTAATCATGATTGAAACACGGCATAAATTGCCATGGCAACACTCTCCACGAAAACCCGATTTATATTTTGTAACACTAGTTATTTCTGATATCACAAAGTTACTCCTGAATTTACTTGTTTAAACCAATCATCCCGCTTCTAGGCGCAGGCAGTTTTTAGAAGTACAGTATGCACACATTACAGTAGGACCCCGCCCATTTGCGGTTCACTGGTCATAGCCCCGCATACTCATGGATTAGCGGCAGCCCCGGAAATTACTGGCACATGATTTAAATTTTGCCAATGGCTGAGAGTTTTTGTTTCTCCCTGCTGCTGATTGGTTTCAGATGACGTGTACACCTCCTTTTTGTTTTTTTCTTTTTTGTTTTTTTAATCTCCTTCGCCACAAGTTATCAATGGACAACTGGAATTGTGAAGTAATTTTTTTAAGTGTGTTTTTATTATTTAATCTTTATGATGCCACTCAAACAGCCTGCATCTTCTCTAGCTTCCGGTAAGGAGCCTAAGCACTTTTTTTTATGAATAAATGTTTTTACTTTAATTATTACTACATTTTTCTACATTATTACTGTATTAATGTGTAAGACTGTCTATAGAATGTGTTTAACAAGCATATTTTAGTGCATGTAATGTTATACATATGGATTTAACACCGCATCGATAATTTACGGATTTTCAGGATCCACAGGTAGGGGTGGAACACAACCCCTGTAAATAACGGGAGGCCTTCTGTATCCATTATGGCTCGAGAGCACTGCACGGGGATCGTACCTGTATATGATATGTATCATATACAGTGCAGCCCAAACACATAGTTTCGCTCTTGCTTGTTTGCTGTCGCCAAATATTTGTACAGCCCTGCAGCTACTGTACAAGCTTAACAAAACATACACATGTGAGGGAGCGGCTCACAACAGCTGGTAGTAATTGATGTTACAACTGTAAAAAATAACTGGTTACTGGGCTTTAACAGGAACCCTGGTCTTGTTTAATTATTTTACAAATTATTTGAAATATCAAAAATGGATTTGAACTGTTCCCGCACCCATACTCAGGCAAGATAGGAGGAGTATGAAATAAAAACAAGAAATGGACTCCCTTTGACATGCTGTAGAAGTTATGGATCCTCAGAAGGGACATCGAGGTACAACAATGCCGCTTTGGTTTGGGCTTTGAAGCGAGCACATCTCTGTACACTATAGATGCTGTTATTTTAAGTGTGTTAAAAAATAAATATCTAAACTCAGGAACATGCTGTATTTACTGTTTTAATCAGATGATTTGGCTTCATGTCACAATTGGTGTGTCATCCAGTTAAGTGACTGGGTACAGCATGTTTACTTTTCCTCCGATATTTATCATTTTAACTTTCTAAAGACCGTTTCATCCCATTTTAATGATGTGCTTTTACCACTCGGAAATACCACTGGGTTCGTCACATACCTAACATGTGAGTTTGTCACATACCAAACATGACAGCACTTGCATGTAAACAAACAATAAAAATAATAATTTTCTTTATTCCGCTTAGTAATGAGTAAAGGTATGTAGTAACTAGAGGTTGTCTCTCGGGCACTCGCCTATCAATAAGTATGTGAGCAACTAACATGTTCCTCACTGTTGCTTGACTTTTGATCACTGGTCCACACATGCCTGCTATTTATAGGGTATCTAGTCCAGGTCTAATGTATAGCTGCTAAAAATTGGCCCCAGGCTTACAAGGTAGCTCCTGTACCAGAGGAATCTTTATAGGCATGGAACAAGGTATTTAGTGGCTGTTCTGTGTCTGGCCTGACCCTACAGCTGAGGTGGAACTGATTGGCAGCAGAATAAATATGGAGGTTGGTCAAAATGCTTCATGTTCATGGTTAGTACGTGTGCTTATCACCCCAATCTCTGACATGCACACACATTTATTAATATATACTGTTAAATCCAATATCACTGGCAAGCAGTTGCTGCTAATAATACAGAATTAGTGCAACTAATTCTGGCAGAACTGCCAGAGAAATAGCTTTATTGTTTGTGCCCATAAAGAGATTTAATTTTACACCTGAAGTAGTGTTACAAACACACCGGTGAATGGTGGCTTCTGACTTTCAGTCATGCTGTTCATTTAAGATTTAAATATCTAGAGCAGGGATCGCCAACATGGTGCCCACGGGCACCGAGTCGCCCGTGGGCCATCTCACTGTTATTTTTAGAACAGGCCTGCGGCTCCATGGTGCCACTCTCCATTGAGCTGCGTGTAATTATTATTTTTTTTAATCAAAACAATATATTTACATAGATGAATAGTATTAATTATTAATAATAACATAATTAATGGTAAATTGAGCAAATTTGTTATTTCAGAAAGTGCCTATCGATCTGGTAGCCCTTCACATTTAATTAGTACCCAAGAAGTAGCTCTCAGCTTCAAAAGGGTTGTTGACACCTGATTTAGAGTTTATTAATGGAATTAGATTGGCATTTGAATATGAAGAATAATATTTTGACCACCAAACTCATGGTAAGCTGTGATGTATTTAAGCAGATAGTTAATTTTGTTCAATGGAGAGATGAAGAATTTACATTAAAATGTCTTGGAATAATTGTGTGAAATAATCCAGAACCGCTACAACCACACATTATATGCCAGTATCTCTCGAACTTGATTTCAGATAAAGGGGGTAACTGGGGTAATATGGGATACCGTTGGATACTGTTTACAGTGTGCTATGAGAATCATGCTTTTGTCACGTAACGGTATATGATGGCATAGGGTAGCCGTATTAGCTTTAACATTGGTTTGATACTTCCGGAAAGGTGAGTGTTTATTCTGTGTCCCCTTCTTTATGCTTGATGTAGCTTCCAAAGGGTTTTGTATACTTTACCAGTTTATTTTATTGACGCACAATTTGGTGCCCATTAGCAACTGCATGGGTAAGAATTAGAAAGAAACTTGGAAAAGTGAGATGAGCAAAGTAGTTTTTGGCAAATTTTCAACATCCTGAAACATTGCAGAAAGGGTAAAATGGGCTGGGCCAGACTCTCCCATATCAATGAAATGTTGTTAAATGGCATGTGTTTACTCATAAGCCAAAGTTTTCTGGTGTAGGCCACCTGCCTTATTTTCCGGACTGTACGTTGCTCTGGAGTACAAGTCGCATTGGCCAAAAAAATGCATAATAAAGAACAAAAATACTTATATAATTCGCTCTGGACTATAAGTCGCAAACTCATGGAAACTGGCTACCTTGGTTTGGAAATCTGCAGGCAGTTTTGTGATGTTGTTGTATGAAGTGCTAACACCAAGAACGTCCTCCCACAAAGTAATTTATATTCATCTCCTTGACAACTACCTTGACATGGAGACTCACCTGCACTGTTGATCTCAAGTCTGTCCCTGCAGTACATTGCTCAAGCACGCATATGTGAGCTTGTTCCTCTAGCTGTGGCCATCTAGCTTTTAGCCTGCTATTAGCTTTTGTTTTCTTCATTGCAGTAATAATCTCCGCTTTTCTGCCCTCTTGTTGACTTCTTGTGGTTGTGAGTGTAAAAATAAACATGTGAAATTATGTTCATTTTTATGATAAACAGAATTATATGTAATTTGACTACCTGCACATGGAGACGGAACTGCACTGTTGACAAGCCTCTCCCTGCAGCACGTTCCTCTAGCTGTGGCCATCTAGCTTTTAGCCCATAATTAGCTTAGCAATTATTTGTTGGTTTTCTTCATTGCAGTAATAATCTCCGCTTTTCTCCAGTCCCTCAAGTTTCTCATTCACTCCAAACTTTCTTTCTGCTGCTCGATTCCCATTTTTCAGTACTTACAGCTTGTAATCCGCAGAGTAGGATTTTCTTTTGAGGGCCATTTTTTTCACTGGTGGATGAGCAGGTACTGGTACCCAAGACAAGAGTGCCCTCTTGTGATTGTGAGTGTAAAAATAGCAAACATGAAATTATGTTTATTATTATGAACAGAATTCCCAGTGTAGCTAACTGGGTTATCAAAGGTTGGCCATGTCTCTCACTGTCTATGGTGAGAGGCATGTAAAAGATCCATTGCTGACTTTCGTAAAGAGTAGGCTGCAAAGTCGTCAGCGTGTTTCTGTCCCTTGCTAAAAAGGGTTATGACCGGAAGGGCATCCTACATAAAAACCTCTGCCAAATCAAACGTGCGAATCAGATGATTTGCTGTGGTGACTCTCGAGTAAAAGGGAAGTAGCCGAAAGGAAGACGGACAGACAGACATTATGATGAACAGAATTAAATGTAATAATTTAACATACAAGTTGCTCTGGAGTATAAGTCGCACCTTCAGCCAAAGTATGAAAAGTGTGATTTATAGTCCGGAAAATGCGGTAATCTAACCCAGCAGAAATGTTTATTATTATAAAAAATGTTATTTAATTTATCGTATTATTTTCACTTAAATTTGTACTGGTGTCACAATCATAAATGAGTTGGTTTACTTCATATGAAGTGGATGATGACAAAAATATCGAATGGGCAATATTATGCTGCAGCATAACAATTTTGGGAATTAAGTATTGAAGGTCAGATGTTGGGGAGATGGAACTTAAGCATTTTAGACACAGCAATTTACCCTATGATGAGTAAATATTTGTTTGTTCCCGCAGTATTTTTCAAGTGACAGTCCAGTTCCGTTCAAATGGCCCATATTGTCCCAGTTATCTCTAATCACTGTCTGATATACCTACAGTGCTGCTTCTGGCAGATTCTTCTCCATTATAACTGACACATGCACTGTTCTTCTCCTTTTTCCTCTGCTTCAGTAGTACGTATCCAGCTTATGTAATTAGAGCAGTCTGAGTTTGTTGTGCATGTTCCGAGTCGATTCGTTTTCTTTAGAGTGTGGCACGGCCGTTCTTGACTATTTGGCACCAGTTGGTTCGATCCTTGGCCAGAGACTCCCATTCTTCCGCATTCATTCCACATTTGTTCACACAAGGTGTCCATCTTCAATGAATCTGTGTAATATTTATTGAGGTGGCCAACGGCTCTTTTGCCCAAGCTGAGCTGGCTGTAAAATGCTTGTTTTACGATCCTTGAATCGGACATTCTCACAACATGACCGGCCCGTCACAGTCGGTTTTCTGCTGATGAACCCGGTGTCCTACAAAATTTTGATGCTCTTATGGCGGCATCTCTGGTGGTAGTGCTCGAGAGCCTTTACCGATCTGGTTGTCCAGGTCTAGCCCCCATAAAGGACAGAAAGGAGAACCACAACGTTGTAAACCTTTAGTTTGGTTTCTGCAGTCTGGTCATGATTTGTTGATTTAAAAAAAAAAAAAAAAAAGTTTCCTTAGCTTTCTGAAGGCTGCTGCGATTTCATCATATATTGTTGAGTTGAAGTTGATGTAACTGATGATATATTTAAAGGGTTGTTACGTGGTTATTGGCTCATTCTTGTGTGGGCCACTGATCCAGACAAACCGGTCATTTGAAGGTCCAGGAAACCTTTGCAGGTGTTAAGTTAATTATCTGATTAGGCTGTGATGCCATGAATCTCCAGTGTTGAACATTTTCACCATATTCCAACTTTGAGTTACAGGGTTTTGGGTTTTCAATTGCTCAAAGGTATAATCATCAACATAAAAGAAATAAACGTTTGAAATACATCAGTTTGTGTGTACTGAATCTATATAATGTACAGCGTTTCACTGTTTGAGTGGAATTACTGAAATAAGATTTTGGATGATGTTCGAATTTAGTGAGATACACTAGTTAACTCTAATGGATGGAAAAGTCATGCTTTGGCATGATCACTCGGGTTGTTGAGGAAAGGCTTCTCTCCATGTCTGATAAATGTTTCAAGCTCAGTGTGAGTGAGAAACCTCTTGATCATCAAGGCTTGATCGCCTTGTTTGGAATTTTGCTTTAACCCTCAAATACTGCTTTGTTTTTGACATCTTGCTCACTTACGTGGCTCGTTGAGGTCTCTAGGAATTCTAGGATTTGGTGTTGGATGTATGGCCTCTACATAATGTGGAACATTTTTAATTGTAAGATAGAGAAGTGATGCACCATCAGTTAATCTCCAACACATGCGGGGAAACCCACCCTTCATACTTGACACTACATTTATTCATCACACGGACCACCTTTTTATAGCGTCGGCACTGTACAGCCCAGTCTCAGTTTGTGTGCCTGTTCAACAATACATTCAAGAGTCGGGGTAAAAATGTCAGCTAATTTTGGAATATTCTGATTGTAATATGTGTAATGAACAAATTTAATTATGCCCCGCTTTTCCTCCCAAAAAATTAACTCCCCTCCTTAATCAGAAGACGATACATGCCTTTAAAAAAATTAGCTTATTCAAATTGTGCAGCTTTTAAGGACTTAATATGTCGGCCACAGCCAAACCAACTCTCATTGACTATACAATGTGATAAATGAAACTTGGGTCACAACTCCTCAACCAAGATTCTCACAATGGCCACTCGCCTCACCGATTGGTGGGGTCTTGGGTTTATATGCCGGTGGTGCAGCAAGTTGTATTGGGTTATACTGTTACCAATAGCAGAACAATCTCGAAGCGAACTTTGACCTGGCAGTAGTGCACCATTACACTGTTGTACTGTTCAGCCACATTCACACAGGAAGCATTGAGCGACACTCAAATTGCTCCACTGCTTAAGTGTCTTCAGCTCTCATTGCCTTCCTCACATGTTTCCTGCTTTAAAAATCTTTGAAAGTGAGGAACATTGTGGTCTTTAATGTACATCTGGGAGCTTTTATCATTAAAAGCTCTTATTAGCTATTCATTTTTTTTTGTTAATGGTATCATCTGGCAAGTGTCGACTGTATAATTATATACTCTTGCGCATTTACTGTATTAATATGAAAGGTTGTTCACAGTGTAATGGTAATAGAAGAATTTATTATTGCTGAGTGCAAGCAGGGATTTCTACAGGACTGACTATGGACAGCAGGGGGGGGGGACGACAGTGACAACCTTGTGGAGAGTGGGACTCAAACCCCCAACCTTTGGATCAGCGATCCAGCGCCCTATACCACTAGACCACCACTGCCCCCTACTTACATGTATGTGTGTATGTAATATCAATAAATACATATTCAACACTATAAATGCTTATAGTAACAATTAAACATTAAAAAATAATCCATAAGATGTAAATAAAAAATAAATACACACACATACAGATGCTCGCGGCTCACACAGGTGCACACCTCACATAAAATGGAAGTAATTTTGATTGGGGGGAGTTCATGGATTCTATTGGTTTTGTTCTTTGAACATAGTGATGTTAATGCACGGTTCATTTTGGTGCCTCAGTAAAAACATATGTCTTGAATTTGGGAAAAAAAAACAAAAACATATTTTATTTTTCAATAAAGAAGGGTTCGGTGAATAAGCATATGAAACTGGTGGGGTTCAGTATGGGGTTTTGCAATGCATTCAAGAGAAACTGTAGATTATGGTTTTGTGGATTTAGGTACATGACCAGTGCTAAGGGAAGAATGAAGTACATTTAAGAAAGAGTTGATCACCTCTGGAAATATTTAAAGAAACATGCAGGTACTAAATCTGGCACATAGGTGAATGACTTTGATGAGGAAATGAATGAGATTAGTTGTGTCTCTTGAATGGGGCCCGAAACGCACTACTGTAGCTGCGTAATTGATTTTTTTTTTTTTTTTGTTCCTTGCCTACATGTGTCTTCAATTTTAGGTTCATGTGTCTTCAATTTTTTTCACATTTTATTTGCCTGATATTTTCAATTGTAACATTAAAGTTCACAAAATCGTCACCACTACAAGTTGACTTTGCACGCCCCCCCCCCATGGTCTTATTCCTAGGTAATTTGGCAACAATATTAAATAAGTGTTTTGGATTGGTTGATTCCTTCTATTCAATTTGCGAAATGTTCTGTGATGGCAGCACTATAAGCTTTTCTATAATTCAGGAGACTCCTTTTCCATTCTAGTTGGAAAACTATTCATTTTGTTTGACACCATTTTCGTTCGGATGTTCTATTTTTAGTGCGTCTCATTATACCAGGGCACTAATTTTTTTTTTTTTCTCTCTGATTGGTTTTTCTGTTAAGAGGCGCTATGATATCTAGTGTATGGTGTAAAGTTGACTCCAAGTACTCGGTAGCTTGATGGAGTTCTGTGTCTGTGGGGTGTGATGGTGATTCAATTGTAGTTGATAATTCTGTAAAATTATGAATGAAACTGTGTGCACGAGTTGATGTAAATTTACGTTGAATGCTATAACATGGCGAGGTGTATATTCGTACAAAAATGCATTGTGTGAAAGATAATGATCTGAAATATTTTCTGACTGTACAACTGCAACTATATTTTTAAAATATTTAATCCAAGAGTGTAGCCAGCATTATAAGTGGGTCCTATTAAATTCTGATTAACCCCCGACTGAGTCTAGGATAGATATGAACGCTGTTGTTAAAGGATCCACTGGTTTAATGAATATTGGTTCAAAACGAATATTAAAGTCACCAATAATTAAAGCTTTGTCTAAAACAGCCAGGTTTTAAATGGATTCTGCAGATTCACACAGGAATTCAGAGTACATCCCTGGGGGTCTGTGAATAATAATTAACGAATCAGTGCGATGCTCCTCCTCTGCCAGTTAGACGAGGTCGGTGTATATAACTGTATCGGGAAGGACTCGCTTCATTTAATGTTACATATACTCATTGGATTTAATCTATGTTTCTGTTAAACACATCACACTAAACTCCTCATCAGTAATTATTTCATTAACAATAAGTCCTTTCGATGCAAGAGATCGCTGCAGGCTGGAGATTCAGGATGAATGAAATTTGTTAATCAGGTTTCTAAATCTGACACTCTGTCAGTTCCCTGAACAAAACACAAAGGTCAGAGTTTCTATAGCATTGAACTTGACCTTGAGTGACTCATGATATTAAAATGTTTATTTGTTGTATGTTTTGATAATATATTTGGATGAGATTTATCTTCTAAAGATTTCAGCAAAGTAACTAATGACAGTGCCAATAAAATACAGATGCTATAATAGAAATAAAAAATACAAGTCACGGTTTACTTTATTACTTTTAAAAGTGTTGTGCTAAAGGTAAATATTGTTTTTGAGCACTCATGCATCAGTTCTTGAATTTGAGTGGAAATAAAATTCTTCCCCATTAGACTCTGGCACTTTTGTGGATTTGCAGTTTTATCAGTGTTTCCTTCTTTATGATACGTGCAGTATACTAGTCCTTCTCAAAAAATTAGCATATTGTGATCGTTAATTATTTTCTGTAATGTACTGATAAAAATTAAACTTTCCTATATTTTAGATTCATTGCACACCAACTGAAATATTTCAGGTCTTTTATTGTTTTAATACTGATGATTTTGGCATACAGCTCATGAAAACCCAAAATTCCTATCTCAAAAAATGAGCATATCATGAAAAGGTAGTCTAAACGAGCTATTAACCTAATCATCTGAATCAACCAATTAACTCTAAACACCTGCAAAAGATCCCTGAGGCTTTTAAAAACTCCCAGCCTGGTTCATTACTCAAAACTGCAATCATGGGTAAGACACAGAAAGAAATCTCTGAGTGAATAGGCTGTTCCCAGAGTGCTGTCTCAAGCCACCTCAGTGGGACGTCTGTGGGAAGGAAAAAGTGTGGCAGAAAACGTTGCACAACCAGAAGAGGTGACCGGACCCTGAGGAAGATTGTGGAGAAGGGCCGATTCCAGACCTTGGGGGACCTGTGGAAGCAGTGGACTGGGCTCCAGGTGCCACATTCCCCAGGTCAAGCCACTTTTGAACCAGAAACAGCGGCAGAAGCGCCTGACCTGGGCTACAGAGAACCAACACTGGACTGTTGCTCAGTGGTCCAAAGTATTTTTTTCGAATGAAAGCAAATTTTGCATGTCATTCGGAAATCAAGGTGCCAGAGTCTGGAGGAAGACTGGGGAGAAGGAAATGCCAAAATGCCTGAAGTCCAGTGTCAAGTAGCCACAGTCAGTGATGGTCTGGGATGCCATGTCAGCTGCTGGTGTTGGTCCACTGTGTTTTATCAAGGGCGGGGTCAATGCAGCTAGCTATCAGGAGATTTTGGAGCACTTCATCTCCATAAAGCTTTTCAGCTGATGGAAGCATGAAGATTTTCATTTTTCAGCACGACCTGGTACCTGCTCACAGTGCCAAAACCACTGGAAAATGGTTTATTGACCATGGTATTACTGTACTCAATTGGCCTGCCAACTGTCCTGACCTGAACCCCATAGAGAATCTGTGGGATATTGTGAAGAGAAAGTTGAGAGACACCAGACCCAACACTGTGGATGAGCTTAAGGCCGCTATCGAAGCATCCTGGGCCTCCATAACACCTCAGCAGTGCCACAGGCTGATTGCCCCCATGCCACGCCGCATTGAAGCAGTCATTTCTGCAAAAGGATTCCCGACCAAGTATTGAGTGCAGAACTGAATTATTTGAAGGTTGACTTTTTTGTATTCAAAACACTTTTTTTTTTTTTATTGGTCGGATGAAATATGCTAATTTTTTGAGATAGGAATTTTTGGTTTTTCTTTACTTTTTTGCCAAAATGATCAATATTAAAACAATAAAAGGCTTGAACTACTTCAGTTGTGTGTAATGAATCGAAGATATATGAAAGTCTAATGTTTCAGTACATTACAGAAAATAATGAACTTTATTACAATATGCTAATTTTTTGAGAAGGACCAGTATATGGGGCAGTGGTGTCTTGGTGGTTAAGGTGACCAGGTAATGGTCCAAAGCTCAGTGGCTTAATCCCCACTGTTGGACCTGTGGATAAGAGTATCTGCTAAAGGCTGTAAAGGAGTACAGTATTTCCCTATATTTTTTTTAATGGGGATTTGGGGGGTATTCAACCATGTTAATTAGTAACAATAGGTATATGTTTTCAATTTATAAAAACAAACATTGTAAGAACACAGCTGTGGACAAATGAGGTTTAAGAACACGTTAATCTCGCGTAGAGTTTTCTTATGAATTTGTTTCAGAACATGTTCCTTTCATTTGTATTTATGGAAAAAACTTGTTATTCATGAATGTGGCCTGATTTTTATCGGGCGACAGGTAGAGGTATGGAGGGAGTGGAACAGGACAAGTGCACAGGCCTAATTTTATTCAACAAAGTGCAACTGTAAACGGAAGATTAAAACAAGAAGTGAATCAAAAGTACCAAACAGTGCCGCAAAGAGAAACATTATTCGTGTGTGTGTGTGTGTGTGTGTGCGCGCGCGCTATTCGAAGAATCATGGGTGTTCATGGTTTGGGCACTGTTCCAGGAGCTTGTGGCTGACACCTACATTGAGTGTAGATCATTGTGTGTACATCACAGCTACATTACAGTACATATTGTCGCTTTTGTTTTTAATTATGCATTGTTTTCTTCTGTTTCTTGTTATTCGACTGACTATATTGCATGTAATAAGTTTTATGTTTTGTGTCTTTCAGGTGACGTATGTGTGCGCGCATGCGTATGTGTGTGTGGGTGTGTGTTTTACTGGTTTGATCACTCATCTCACTCTCTGGCCTGCTGATCTGCAAACTCTTTTGACCTCAACTGAGCAAACACTGAGACGAAGACACACACTGAGACACACAAGCACAGCATGAATGAGGTTACCGTGGTCAGGGAAGGTTGGCTCCACAAGAGAGGTGAGTAACATTGCGAACTCTACACCAACGCTCTCTGGAAACCTGGATTAATACATTCATCTGTGTATCATATACACTGCCCTGCCAAAAAACAAGCTGTGCACTCTGGACATTTGTTGGACGGCCTTTAGCTTTAATTAAAGGGAATGCATGGTTTTCTAGACTTATGCAGTACATATTAGTGACGTTGCTGGTTCAGCTTTATTCCTTCAGTTTTTAATAACAATTTAGTCTCTTTTTAACACAACTGTGGTAATTCTGTCACTCTCTTGAGGTGTTTGGTTTGCTTGATACAGGCTAATATTTTGAACCTGTTAAACACCGCAATCTTTTCACGACAAACATAAACGGATTGAGAGATTAGAAGGTACTCACTGCATCATTTAAGACTTTTTGAAACAATTGACGCAGAAATTATCATGTCAAAGACTCTTGTCTATTTGCTCTTTTTAATCTGTGGTGACACATTTTTGGCAAGTTACTGTATAATACTTCATCAGCTGAATAAATACAGTGGTGTCTCATCAAACGAAAAATTCAGGTTACGAAAAGCATTTTCCTAAAATTTTTGTCTCGGGATACGAAACAAGTTCACGTTACGAAAGCGCCGTCTTAAAAATTCAAACGCGCCGTTCAAACAATGCACGAGCTGCTCTCCCATCAATGACGTTCAAACATCCCGCCCTGCTGGCCTCCCATTGGCTAGCAACTGAGCTGTTGTTCATGTCGCTTTCACTCAAGCGCCATCTTGGATAGGTCCACCTGACGTCATTTTGGACAGGGACGCCATCTTGGACATCATTGCCTATTATGGAGCTGAATCCACCATGATGCTTTTCGTGTAAAGGACAGAGTTACAGTTGTTTTATGCTTTATTTCTTGACTCGTGCTTTTAACCTTCCATAAACATTTGTAAGATTATAACTCTGCTAAGAAGACATGGTCAGTGCGCGCGCGCGCACACACACACACACACACACACACACAGGCACGTGTGATTTCCGGTGCGAGTGAGGAGAAGAAACGGGCTCGAGTGATATTACAAAGGAATATGGCCAAACTTGCCTACCATCGGTCCGATATTGAAGCAGAAGGAGGTCTTAAAAGGTATACTTTTATAATTTTTAAAGGGTTTAGGGGGTAGTATTGGTAGCCTTGGAACGAATCACGCGTTTTACATGTAAAACGCGGTTCAACTTACGAAAAAAGCTCTGGAACGGATTAATTTCGTAAGGTGAGGTACCACTGTATTGGGATGGTGTCCATTTTTGTAATGGAAGGTTCTGTGAACAGCAGTAAAAATAGTGACATTACCCAGAATTCCTGGGAAGTGACCATACTGATAAGCAAGGTCTCTCTTTACCGCCCATTCATATGAACATATTCCTTTTGTTTTCCATTGTTTCATTGTCCATTGTTTGTGAGGGGCAGTTTGATGGGAGAATCTTCTCAAATTGTTCTACACATAACATGGCTATGTATGTAGGTAACACTGTTAGATTCAGAAGCCAAGCAGAAATATTCTGAGAAAATGATTGGATCTTGATCCGATTCCAAGTAAGAAATGGAGTAAAGACGCAAAGGCATTTGTCCCCAATCAAGTTGGTGAATCTCTTGTTTCTTACTCCAGAATAGCACTTCAGTGCGTGCTTTCTGTTCAAAACCTGATCAATGTAAGTCTCCAATTTGCTGCTTTCACAACAATTTTTTTTTTTTTTTTCCCTGCATCTCCTTCCCCTCTGTTAACCTGAAAAGGCCTTTATTTTCTCCATCTGCTCAATTCTTACAATCGAGAGGAGCACAGCTAGTGGGTATGGTGAATAGCCTGGTCATAGCACTTGTCATAAAGTGATTTCATCAATTAATAACTTTAACACTTGACTACCTCCCAGTATGGTAGTTGCAAGGAATCATGGGCAATTTAACTCTTTCACCCTTCATGACGACATACGATGCCCTGTGCGCATCGCTGTATGTGAGATGACACTTTATGGTGAATTCAAAGTGTCGACATTTGGCGTGCGTCCTAACTACGTACGAACTGTGTTCTGATTGGCTAAGGGTATGGTACAGGGGTCAGTATGAATTATTAAGGGGGGAGTACTATGTGTTGTATAAGGGGGAAAGAGTTAAGGTTTTGCAGAACCCTCTATTTTCTCTGTACATCACCACAGTGGATTTGAAAGGGTTCAGTGAAGATGTGATTTAAAATGAGGCTGCTTCACAATCAAGGTATGATTTTTTTTTTTTTTTTTTTGGGGTTCAAGATGGATCAAAAATAAAACCCCTAGTTTTTGAAGTTTCTTATTACCAGTTATTGACATGTAAGACTAGAATATTCTTTGTGAAGTATCAGAGCTACAGATCTAATAGTGTATAAATTGCACTGGTTGAAAGTGTAACAGGTACAAGGGTCTCTTGAAGTTTATCATTGAACATCTAGTACCACTTGTACAAAATCCACAGCTCGAAGAATAAAAGCTTACTAAACACATTATCAGGTGGTAGTGGTGGCCTGGTGGTAAAGGGTGCTGGATCGCTGATCCTAAGGTTGGAGGTTCGAGTCCCACTCTCCACAAGGTTGTCACTGCTCCCCCCCTTCCCCGAGTGCAGCTAACTGGGTTATCAAAGGCCGGCCATGTCTCACTGTCTGTGGTGTGAGGTTCGTGTAAAAGAGTCATTGCCGACCTTCGTAACGAGTAGCTGCATAGCCGTCAGCGTGTTTCTGCCCCTTGCTGAAAGGGTTGTCATGAAGGGCATCCCACGTAAAAACCTGTGCCAAATCAAACATGCGAATCAGATGATTCCCTGTGGTGACCCCTGGGGGGGGTTCGAAAGGAAAAAAGAAGAAAGTGGTGGTGTACAGAGATGAGTCTTTCAAATTGCAACCCACTACTTATGGAGCCGTTGTAGATCACAGAAAAGTTGGTGGTGGTGTTATTATGGAGGTTAAAGGCTTTTACTGTTTGTATTGTTTGAGTATTTGCATTTTGCCAGTTTCCCCTTGCCTATCTCTTGTAGGTGAATACATTAAGACATGGAGACCACGGTATTTTATCTTGAAGAGTGATGGGTCATTTATTGGTTATAAGGAGAAACCTGATGTGCCAGAGCCAAACCTGCCCCCCCTCAACAACTTCTCAGTAGCAGGTGTGTGTGTGTGTGTGTGTGTGTGTGTGTGTGTGTGTGTGCGTGCGTGTATGTGTCAGACAGCATCAGAATTCATTTAGTACTGTGTACATTTTGATATGCTGTATTGAGCTGCTCTGGAGTGTTTCGTTTTTTTTTTTTTTTTTCCCTTTTTCCTATACCAGAATGCCAGCTGATGAAGACAGAGCGGCCACGTCCCAATACATTTGTTATTCGCTGCCTTCAGTGGACGACAGTTATTGAGAGAACATTTCATGTGGACAGTAAGGCTGAAAGGTAGGGTGCACATTGAGCAGAGAAAGCTAGTTGGTGTGTTGGCTGTCGGTGATGCTTTATAACCACAATTATTCAAACACATCTTAATCAACATTAAATTACTGGTTTCATATTCTACTTTGTGTACTTCGTTCTTTTTACACCCTCTTTGCATTTCTGAGCTTGTTTTTTTTTTTTTTTCTTCCAGTAAAACGTCATTGTGCATCACCATGTTGAATCGAGTAGACTCTAATAAAAGCACCTGGTACATGAGTAGTGCACTAGGGCTGTGGTTGCTACTATTATTCTGTAACCCTATTTAGGGCACTTATTTATGGAGTAGGTGAAATTTGGATGTCACCCCTATAGTCCCCTGGATCCTTCCAAGATGGCGCTGCAGATGGTTGTCTCGGTATTTCGCTCTCTAGTACCTCGTCTATTTTTGTGCAGGGTCTTTGGTTAAGCATTGCTCAGGCTTATCCTGGAACCTTCTCTTTCTTTTTTTTTACTGAACCAGAAAGTTTTTCCTGAATTTTGTAGTATGAGGAACAGCAGCTCAATGCCCCGTCCCCCAGACACTGACATGGAAATCACACATGCATGCTCATCAAGCTGAGGCGGGGTTTATGTGCTGCACTTCCATATTTACTCCTGATTAAATCCCGCCCCTGGCAAATAAGACACACCCCCCCCCCCCCCCCCCGGTTGACGGACCCACTAAAATGCCGCTAAAAAAAAATCATTTTTAACTTTTTCAATTTATTTTTTCCACACCGATCTCTGTATTATATGCTGATGTGGAAAAAAAAAAATCAAACCTTAATCAGATACAAAATCTTATCTTTCAGTATGATGTATAATTTTGTGTGTTCGCTGCGCTTACATCTTTTTATATCCAAATCAATTTTCGCATCAAGTATCGTGACTCCCAGCATGCTTTGCGAGCAAGTCTAATGAAGTTCCTCAGTGACCTTCCAAGATGGCGCTCCCTGGAGGGAGACGTCGCGGAGTTATCAGAGTCGAGTAGTTTCTTTTGATTTGTTTTGTTTGTTTTTTGCACTATGCTCGTCTATGACCGGGCGACCCTGCTACAGCTATGAGAGTGCAGTTCTTTTGAATATTTAAAACCGAGCACGCTCCTGTCCTGAGCTAATATGCTACGGCAACTCAAAGCTAGCTGCACCCTGGATAACAATAAGCCTAGGCGGAGACGTGGCAGGCGGGGAGGTGCCACACGACGACTTGGTTCACGCTTACATCTTTATATCCAAATGAATTCTTGCATCAGGTATCGTGAGTCGAGACTCCCAGCATGCTTTGTGAGTGACTCTAAAGCTCTTCCAGCTCACAGTGCCTGCATCCACCTGTCGGGGTATCACCAGCTTCTTGATTGACAGGTATCAACAGGTTAAGGCTGCGGAGCATGACAGCACCTGATCCCTCAGCACTGGAGCCCCCAGTGGTCCTCTTCCCATTGCTGTTTTCCCTCTACACTAATGACCATCTCAGGGGAGCACATCCTGAAGTTTGCAAATGACATCACTTCCATTGTTCTCATCAAGGATGTGTACAGAAGGGAGGTAGAACAGCTGGTCCTCAGGTAGTTCTCAATAAACCAGAAGCTGAGCTCACTGAAGACTGGAGAGCTGACAGTAGACTTCAGCAGAAACCTTCTGATATTTTCATCTCTGCCATCCTCAATAATGCTGTCTACCACAGACACCTTCAGGTTTCTGGAAACTTCAATATCACAGGACTTGAAGTGGTCATCCCACAATAACACGCTACGGAAGAAGGCAAAACAAAAGTCGTGTTTCTTGCAACAACTCTGATGTGCAGCCTTGACTTTGACTGTGTAGAAGCCGATCAGCAGCTCCTATGCCAGGTTAAATATCCAATCACTGTCTGGTCTGGATTGGCCTCGAAATCGGACAGGATCAGACTGTAACAGCGGATCATCAGGGCCAACCAGCCCTACATCCAAAACTTATACTGGTCCAGGGTCAGAATAAGGGCAGGTAGCATGTCTGCGGTCCCCTCACATCCCGCACATAAATTGTTTAAATTTCCCTCTGGAAAGTGTTGCATCTCACTGTATGCCAAGACCACTTGGCGCAGAGTTTTTCCACCCAGTCTGTTGCTTTTTTTTAATGGAAGAAAGCCACAGAATGAAAGACCACTGTGAAAATCACCCACACTATACGTGTGTACTCGCGTGTGTTTTTATCCACTACTCTACTTCAAACACATGATACTGGCTTGTGCTTTTTTTCTTCTGTTTGTAAAGAAGTAAAAAGTGCATTGAAGGGTTTAATGAAAGTCCCAGCTTTGATAAATCTTATCATTGACGTGCTGGTGTACGTACACTGATCACACTCTTGTATATTCCTGCTGATTATCAAATGTAGGATGTTTTCTCATGATTATACAAATACCATGTCGTAAAAATAGTAAAATTGTTGAGCCCCTGGCCGTGTGAGTTTTTAATTGCTCGTGTTACTGATTAAATAAATCGCTTTCATAATATTTCTCCAGCTGTTTCTTTTGTACGACTTGTCTTTCTGGCCTTCTGCTTTTCTGTCTCAACCGTTTTCATGTTACTGCCATTAAGTGTTTAAAAAAAAAAAAAAAATCTCTCCATCAACATGTTTTCCATCTTGATGATAAAATTTAGGTTTATGGAAGTTGCACATTGCATTTTTATTTTTACTTTTTAGTGTCCCAAATGTTTTAGCTACCACCTTCACTAAAGGTGAACAGGCAGTCACCTTGACCTTAGTTTGAGATCAGTCATTTTTTTATATATACACTATTGGACTTGTTGAATTCTGATAAGGCGATAACATTTGGAAGGAAATAACATCGGCTCACCAAATTTGGTGGTTGGGTTCCCTTCAGAAATGTCTGTTGTGATTGTGTGGATGACTTTTGACCCTTTTTTAAGTTTTTGAAATTATGGGAAACAATAGTGTAAGCTGGACTAAGGGCAGAGGTCAGCATTTGTGAACAACAGTTTGGTTTTATGCTGGTTTTATGGGTGGGGTGGGGGGTGAAAGAAAAAAGTGTGGGGGGAAAAAGGTGAAGAAGCGTGCGCAGGCAGGTTGGAATGGTTGGTGAAAAGTGTCCGGTGTGATAGGAGGGTATCGGCAAGAATGAAAGGAAAAGTGTACAAGACGGTGCTGAGGCCAGCGATGTATGGTTTAGAAACAGTGGCCCTGGGGAAAAGACAGGAGGCAGAGCTGGAGGTAGCAGAGATGAAAATGTTGAGGTTCTCTTTGAGAGTAACGAGGATGGATAGGATCAGGAATGAGCACATCAGAGGGACAGCACATGTGAGATGTTTTACAGACAAAGTCCGAGAGGCTAGATTGAGATGGTTTGGACATGTACAGAGGAGGGATAGTGAGTATATAGCTAGGAAGATGCCGAGATTGGAACTACCAGGCAGAAGGTCTAGAGGAAGACCAGGACATGAAGGTTGTTGGTGTAAGAGAAGATACAGAGAACAGGGTGAGACGGCGGCAGATGGTTCGCTGTGGCGACCCCTGAAGGGAACAGTCGAAAGGAAATGAAGACTTTCACTCTTTTTCATGGTCACAGTGGTCAGCCGAGTGATTTCATCACTAAATGTCGTCTTTTCATTTTTTTCATTTGGGATTGTAGTTGTGTACACTTCCGATCAAAAGTTCGGAAACACTTAAGCCTTTCTAGTTTTTGAAGGAATACCACTTCTCAGTTTAAAAAAATGACCAGAAACTTGGTGCACACAGTCTATTTGATGTTACAAATGACTATTATTGGTGGAAACAGCTGGAATTTTAATAGAATAGCCAAGATACAGAGGCAAATTTTCAGCAGCCATTCCAATGGTAGCTTGTTTTCCAATTCAAGTGAGTCATGTTTGTTCATTCATTTTCTGATCCACTTAATACTAATTAGGATCACGGAGCAGCTGGTGTGCAGCTTGGCTGACTCTGGGCAAGGGGAGAATGCACCCTGAAGAGCTTACCGGGCCATCACAGGGCAGAAAGCTGTTGACGGCAGCACAGTGGCCTACTCTGTACAACTGACAGCAGTGGTTCTTTCCTTCTCTCACCGTATACACTGAAAGATATGGCTGACATTTGATAATGCAGTTAGCTCCACTGGAAGGACAGCAGTGACAACTCGGTCATAGTGGGGCCTGAACCCCCCGAGCTTCGACTCAGTAAGCCTGAACTATACTATACAAACGATAAAGTTTAAGATATTTGTGTGACAAATATCGAACATTTTTAAGCCACAATATCAAGAAAAAGATGCTGGAGGAGTGCTTGATATTATTTTTCAAAATGGTGGGGGAGATGTGATGGTGTGGGGGTGCTTTGGTGGTGGTTAAGTGAGCAAAGACGTTTATCACTTTATTTTGCAACAGCATGCCATACCCTCTGGATGGTGCTTAATTGGAGCCATTTTCCTCCAATAACAGGACAATGATCAAAACTCTAAACCACATAAGAATTGTTTAGAGACGAGTCCGCTGGTATTCTGTCAATAATTGAGCAGCCAGTGCAGTCACCAGATCTCAACCTGATTGTGGTGTTCTGGGAGCCAAGGCATGACTGGAATTTATTCATCTTACCTCCACAGATTGAAAGCTCGGTCTGCCAAGCCGCAATAGCCGCAAATGGTAGATTTTAGACACAAGCGAAGTGTTTTTTTTTTTTTTTTTTTTTTTTTTTTTTTATAAAGGACAAAATAATTTTTGTAACCATGTCGATGTCTTGATTATATTTCAAATTCATACCGCTGTACCTTGTTTGGGTATTAGCACCCATATGTAAACACTGAACATTTTGGATGCATAATCACCAATATTTTCTCGTTTTAAATGGTTATACGTTGAAGCATTTGGGACACAGCTCAAAAGTGGCTGATATTTCAGTAAGGACAACAGCTGCTGTAGTGATGAACTAATTAGTACTTGACTCCAAGACTTGAACAACCGCATCTCTTTCCGTGTCTCTTTTAATCCCCTCATTATACCAGGGAGGAGTGGATCAAGGCGATCCAGTCTGTGGCAAATGGACTGAAGACGCGAGAGGAGGAGGAGCCAATGGACATTAATTTCAGCTCATCAGGCGACAGCAGCATGGAAACACCCACCGCAAAGTCACGCAGCAAAGTGGTCGGTCTTTCACACATTATACAGAGAACTTTTGGAAATGTGATATTCAGTGAGTAGAATGACATTTCATTCACATTTATGTCACTTGTTTGCATGTTATGCACCCCATAGACAATGAATGACTTTGATTACCTGAAGCTGCTGGGTAAGGGCACATTTGGGAAAGTGATCCTGGTCAGAGAGAAAGCAACAGGAGTGCATTATGCCATGAAGATCCTGAGGAAGGAGGTCATCATTGCTAAGGTGAAAAATACTCGCGGATAATTATCATACAAATTTTTAGTCTGTGTACCCATATTAATATGAAGGGTGCTTTTGTTATACAACCCTTAACCAGACACAAGTGGAAAACAGTTTAAATTATAAAGTGAAGAATAATTTAGTTTTTTTTTTAATGTCTTGTATATTGTGGGTTTTAGGAATTGTGTCTCCCAGTGTACGTTGCCTTATTAAGGTAATGGATGAAAATCTGTAGAATTTCCTGTTGAGCATTGCCTGTTTAAGGGATGAAGTTGATATAGGATATATCTGAGCTGTTGTCAGAGCAATGGTAGTCCTTTAGTAGAAATTCACAATCACTATATATATATATATATATATATATATATATATATAAAACAAAAATAAAAGGACAGGACAAAGACTTTCTATTGAAACTCCATTTATCACTACAGATCTGTTTCGAGGGGTGGTGAAACCATCCTCTCTCTTCAGGTGATTATAGAAGAATTCTATATATTCTATAAGAAAATATTCTTCTATAATCAGCTGAAGAGAGAGGATGGTTTCACCACCCCTCGAAACAGATCTGTAGTGATAAATGGAGTTTCAATAGAAAGTCTTTGTCCTGTCCTTTTATTTTTGTTATTTGCTCTACCAAAAAGTATTGAGCACTCTCCTACGGAAGGATCTACTCAGAAAATCCTCTCTCTATATATATATATATATATATATATATTGAATATGAATCATGTTCCATCTTCAGGCATTACCAGAGCCGTGAGCCTGGAATATGAACACTGAAATGTTCTCTTCCAGTTAATCAACCAATGTGTAATGCTGACAGTTCGCATTTATTAATTGGAGTCATTTTGTGAAACAAAATGATTTAGTGTAAAGCACAGTGTGGGAGGGTAAAAACGCCACAAGACGAACAGAGGTTCTGATCGGGGTGAAAATTTCAAAAGAGAAATATACTGGCTGTAGCGTTGTAGTCACGGTAATCAGTATTTCAATCTCAAGCATGTGTCCATCACGGTCATTTGTCTTTTTATGATTTAATACATTGAGTACACTTAAATATTGGGCTTTTTTTGAGTAGCTGTATTGAAGCAAACCTTGTGGCGCTTGTATGCGAAGCACCATCCCCAGAATCATCAGCGTTTAACTTTGCCTGTGATGACTCACTGTTTATGTGCAACTGCTTAAAATCTACACATGGCAGACGGTTATTATAAGGTTTATTCTCCCGGCTTGTAAGAACAGTCAAAGGTGTCAGTGTATGGGGGCACAGTGACGCATAGAAGTTTTTGAACTTGTTTAGAATTTTCTATATTTCTGGTTCAAAACGTCAGATTTTAATTTCAGTCCCGAAAAGTAGATAGATAATCCCAATTAAACAAATAAATACTGTGCTACACCCAATATTGTGTGGGGACGGTGGCGTAGTAGGTCAGGTGTTGTGCTCATGATTGGGAGGTTGTGTGTTCAAATCCCAGTGAGACCCTCAATGTGTTAAGACCCCTGGGCAAGGCTTCTCAATTATTTTCTGTCCCCCCCCGGGAAGAAGAAGAAGAAAAAGAAAACATTTCACCCACCGCCCCGTGAGCGACTATAAATAGTATTATTTGTCTATAAAACTGTTATTAGTACATCTCTGCACAACATTGTATATTTATTAACATTAAAAACAAAAAAGAAAGACGTATAGTTCAACTTGCAATGAAGAAAAACTTTGTGAAAATTGTTTTTTAATCTGTAACAGAAAAGATTTAGTGCCTGAAATTAAAAAATATATCCTTATTTATACTCATTTCACTTATTTATGTCTTAATATCTCCGTCTCTCTCCACCTTTGTCTTTGTTCCTGTTAGAAAAATTTCCGTGTTGTTTCTTGAGGGATTGTTCACTGCACTTCATATCATTTGCTCGTGTGAAAAACCGCTACACCATAGCGTAACAATAAGAGCGCCACTGGCAACTACTGGAGTGGAGGTGCAATTACACTTAATTCTCGTACACGATTCCAGAAAAGCATGATCCCCAGGGTCATACACGCTCCCACTATTTGAGAAGCACTGTCATAACCACAAGTGTGCCTCTGTATAAATGGGTACCAGTAAAAATATACTGGGAAGGTAACCTGCAATGGACTAGCGTCTCATCCAGGAGTTGTTGAACTCCTAGTCGCTTCACGCTACGGAAACCGGGATAAGCACCGGCCTGATGAGCCACTAGGCTCGGGTGTAAAAAGACCACAGGGCTTTACTTTTATCTACACCCAATATTACATAGCCATGGTGGTATGTGATCCTTTGCTTTCAGACCCCCTCGTACAGTAATAACTGTGTAAACACATCATCTTTTCCTTTTGGCTGTTCCCTTCAGGAGTTGTCACAGCAAATCATCTGCCTCCATCTTCATGGAAATCATATTAATGATTCGCATGTTTGATTTGGCATAGGTTTTTACGCCGGATTCCCTTCCTGACACAACCTTTAGCAAGACGGCTGACGGCTATGCAGCTATTCTTAACGAAAGTCAGCAATGGTTCTTTGTACATGAACCTCTCACCATAGACCGTGAGAGACATGGCCAGCCTTTGATAACCCAGTTAGCTTCCCTCGGGGGGACAGTGACAACCTTGTGGAGAGTGGGACTTGAACCCCCAACCTTAGGATCAGTGGGCCAGCACCTTTTACCACCAGGCGACCACAGCAAAGTACAAGCTTGTAGTAATTGTTGATCAGTCCTGCATGTTGACTCGAGGATTTTATTCTGTTCCTCAGTCCAGAACCGATTTAACTCTGGGGTGTATGGTGGGTTTTATCACATGATCTGCTCACACAGCTTTGATTCAAACATTCCAAAGTATGGCTTTTATTCTTTAACCGGTCCTTGGTAAAACAACTTGTCTTTCAGGTATTATATAGACCTTTCTAAAGGGTGCACAAAGTTTTAAGCCCCCATGTTTATTGATCTAAAGCAATTTTAATGTGCATCAAAACTGATTTAAAAGTGAGCCGAGTTTTCATTGAATTTGTTTACTTTGACATTCAGAGCGCTGGGAAGATTTCACATCACGTCAGCACCCGCCAAAATCCTTCGCGGTGCTTTGTTTTAATTGAGTAGTCGGATTCCCCGTGTTCGCACCAGTTCTAAGCTGTCTGCCAGGCGCCGGCTGAGGCGCCACGTCGAAGACAGGGTGAGGGCTGCGGTCCGAGGGTGGGATCCACAAGAAGGCCCGTCTAGAAACATCGTCGTAGCACTGCTCACCTGTCCTGCCTTCCAGTGCCGCACGTATAGCCGCTGCCCAGAGCTGTTGATTTGTCATGAACTGAGCTTGAGGTTACTGGTCCCAGTTTGACTGGGAATTCTGAGTCTGGGGCCATTTTTCTAAGTTGTTCCCTGCTTAGAAGCCTAAAATGATCAATTTTAGTGAATGCAAGATATGATGGTATGGATGGTTGCTCTTTTTAACCAACTCCTAAATTAATTTTTCTTTTTTCTTTTTTTTTTTTTCTTTTTTAAACATATCTACATTTATGGCATTTGGCAGATGCTCTTGTCCAGAGCGACTTACATTTATCATTGTCATACAGCTGAGCAATTCAAGGTTAAGGGTCCTGGTCAAGAGCCCAGCAGTGGCAGGTTAGCTTGGATGTCGTTCTCCGGTTATTAGTATATGAATGAATGTGGAATTGAAGGTTTATGGTATCTATGCCATTGTACCATATCCATTACTTGTCCATATAAAAGTCGGTTACTTTGATATTAGCTTGCTTTTGCTCGCCGTCTATAGTTTACGGTTTCAAAAGTGTCGATTCTATCTGATCTCAGCAGTAACAATGAGACACGATAATGTAGCTCAAGGTTGTAGTAAAGCAACGTGACACTGCAGTATCTTGACGTGATGGTGATCATGGTGACTGTGGTTTTTGGATGTTTGCATTTTAGGATGAGGTGGCACACACGGTGACGGAGAGCCGGGTTCTGCAGAATACCAGACACCCCTTCCTAACGGTAAGACTGTACATACGTGCACACGGGGAGAGAGAGAGACACGTCACTTCTGGGGTAAACACCTGCATATGATTTGTGTATAATTTATCTTGTGTTTCTGCTCAGACACTAAAGTATGCGTTCCAAACACATGACCGACTCTGCTTCGTCATGGAGTACGCAAACGGAGGCGAGGTACTTGACGTCTAAACATGAGATATCTTGTACAGATGAATTCCACACACCATTAACCACACCCTCACTGTGTTCCTGTCTGTGTCCAGCTGTTTTTCCACCTGTCCCGTGAGCGTGTTTTCACTGAAGATCGAGCACAGTTTTATGGAGCTGAAATTGTTTCCGCGCTGGAGTACCTACACTCACGAGATGTTGTCTACCGAGACCTGAAGGTCAAATTCACTCACCATCACTCTTTCACTTACTCGAGCTCATTCTCTCACTCACTTGTGCTCAGTCACTCGTTCGCCCACGACCCTTCACCCTCTTCCTCAAACTCGGTCCTTGACTGATTCACACAAACTCAGTTTCTCACTTTTACTCCCTCACTGTGTTCCATTCAGTCTCGCTCAAGCTCACTTTCTGACTCGCTGTCTCACTGAGCTCCATCACGCACCCTGTTTTCCGTTCTCTCTGTCTGTCTCATTGTCTCTCTTGCATGTGCTCTTTCTCTCTCTGTCTCTCTCAAGCCACATTCACACAGGAAGCTACAAATGACACACTCGTTGCTGTGCAACACGCGACATCGCCTGCCGAGATGGGCAAATCCCTTCACCTTTCCGCTCTTGCTACCTAGGTAACTCCCTCGTGTGTTTTCTGCTTCAAAGTCATGAGCGGCACAGCATTTCATTCCAGCAGGTCCGCGAGAGCTTTTTAATCATTATCTTATCTTGTCTGAGTTTAGTTCAACTCATTATCATAAATAGATTATTAACATTTTAGCTGTTAACACAATTCACGAGGAAATACCTTAGTGAAACCATGTGCTCGAGTTACTACCCAACCACATCACGTACATGTCATGCAGTTCTAAATAAACTTGGATATAAATATAAACGTACAGGACATGTTGACTGCTTCAAAAAATATGGAACTAGGCATCGTGTCATCTTATAAAGTGTGTGTGTGTGCAGGCATAAATCACAGGATATTTATACACTGCTATAAGCTACTGTTCCATGTTGATATGAGCAGGTAGATTAAATTAGTGTTCTCGGTCCGACACGGAAGGTTTGAGCAAAACCTGTCTTTGGTGCCTTCTGTCAATCAGCAGCATCTTTTTTTTTTAATGTATAACTCAGGGTTGAGCAATTATTTTCCCCAACGGGCCGCATGAGAAGGAGCAAATATTGTAGCGGGCCGGGCAGATAACCTGAATTCAATTTTGCATTACGTTAATTTTATTTCTTTGTAAAAAGTGGTATTAACATACCCTTTAGTGAGAACAGTGTTGTTGATCACCCATTTTTGCAGGTGCATCAATGTCTGGTGGTAATTCTGTTGTGGTTCTCAGAACAAATTTGAGGTGTTCGTCACTCAGTTGGGATCTGTGGGGTGCGTTTGTTGGTGTTCATCACACACACGCACACACACACACGTCGAGCTAAACAACACTAGCATCCTCTGTGCCGCCATCTGGATGTTTGGAAATTTGGCTGCACTTAATGAAGCATAAAACTCATCCGGTTTAAGGGAATTGCACTTCTCCTTTAACATGTCACATTGGTGATCAATCAGATCCAATTCCCAGCTCCTGTGGTACTGTTTCAGGGTCTTGTGAGAAAGGACCTGACCCCAGCTGAAGTGCCCTGTCAATTTCTCCAGTCACAAAACCGACGCCAGAATTCATGTAGTGCTTTCCTGGATTTGTTCACATGTTGCAGGGCCTCTTTTAACGTGGCCAGTTTGGGGAAAATGAGCGAATGACGTTTGACATTTGCTTTGGAAATAAAACTAGCCTGGTTTTGAAGGCTCCGATGTTTGCTTGCATTTTATTCACAAACTTTTTTTCCTTGTAGCTTTACACTCGGCTCGTTCCAAAAATGAAAATCTCTTGTTTGAGCTCAACACTCGTTGACTCGACCTACTTTCCCCAAACTGAACCAGCGGACCAGGTGAAGTCCCCTCGCTCGAATAAAATTTCACAACAAGCCTCACTACGTGGTCAAGCTGCACCACGGATTTACAATGTTTCCTGGTGAATTATACATGTATCCTTGTGCTGGATTCTGCGATGGAAGTTGCTCGAATGAAGGTGTTTTGCCGAGCCTGAAAGCTTATAACCGAAGTCCTACTAAGCGGTAGTCAGACGTTCTTGCGGTGACAGGTTGTTAGCGTAGATGGGCTCTGTGAAGCAGAAGAGTGATAACCAGAGTGGCTGGAGCTCCGCAAAATCAACCAACTGCGCCACATGTGTTGAAATGCTGTCATTACAAGTCAAAGTCAAATGAACGCAATCGATCAATCATTCACATCAAACATGAATTCTGTGCCAATCAATCTTTGATAGGACTGATTAAAAAGACCAGCATGTGGTCCAAGGGCTGTAGTTTGCCCACCCCTGGTCTAACTGGTAAGCATTTGACTTGTGATCAGCTCAGTTGAAACCCATGCCCACCCAGTTTTTGTCTCGCAAGAACATTTCGCCCTTTGCTGCGTGTGATCATTGACTTTACAGTTTGGTCCGTTTTTGTGAGAGAGGCTTCACTCACTTTCACTTCCTCTACCCCTCACTCAATCACCCACACACTTACACCCCCATTTCACTGGAGCACGGTAGACTTACGGAAGCAAAAATGTTGTCATCCGCAAACGTTCCGCAATTATTCCCTCATCTTCCGTGTCATTCCGTAGTTATTCCTCAAGTCTTCCTCCACTTCCGTATGCTTCCGGCAGGCCAAAATATTCCATGAACGTGCTTTTGAACATGTTCAAAAGCACGTTCACGGAAAAAAAAATTGTGTACACATTTTCCGTGTAAAAATGCCGAAGCTCTTCCGTAGACTGCGTTCCGCGCCTTTCCGCTACAATCCTTGCATGCCGTAGTCCAGTGAAATGGGGGAATTAATCTCTCACCTATTCACTCAGTATCTCACTCATTCACTCTGTCATTCTCTCACTGTCTCATTCAATCCGTCACTCACTGTCTGTCTCTCTCTCTCTCTCTCTCTCTCTCTCTCTCACACACTCTGGCTCACTTAATATTTTGTTCTCTTATACTCGCTGTCTTTTCTGATTTGTAGGAATTACTTGTTTTTGCAATACTCTGCAAAAGTCTTTGCATTCAACAGCTTTATGACCTGTAAATTATCAAGTCAATACAAGAGCGTGATATATAATGTACTGTATTAATCCAGTAAGGGAAAATTATTTCCTCTGCAATTAACATGTCCAAAGTGAGCACGTGCACTTGAAGCACTGGGCTGCCACACACACATTGGGGTGCCCAAAGAGCTTATTGTTAGCTGCCTTGCACAAGGGTACTTCAGCCATTTATGTGAAAGAGGGGGAAGATGCTGCTCACTATCTGACCGCCACATTCAAGAATCGAATCAGCGACTTTACCATAGCCGCTTTTCTAACCATTAGGCTATGGTGGCCATAATATAATATTTATTTATTTCTGTATATCTGTGGCTTTATTGATCATCCTCGGGCATCATGCTTTATTGTAGATGTGCATTTTTAAAAATGGGCCAAATACAGTTTGAGCAAAACACAATATGTATCTGCACAATTTGAGGAGTGATTTATGTAGAAAACATTATATAAAGTCGCAAATATCAACGATTGTTAGTCTAGTGCACATCATAATGCCACATCTATCAAGTGAACAATATCTCCAGGCAAGGAATATGGTAGAGGCCAGGTTGAGATACAGCAATGCTCCTCAAATAGTGCATGTGATGCCAGGGGGGGGAGTGTATGACCCTGGAGAACATGCTTTTTGCCATACTGTACTAGAATGACTTGTAATTGCACACCTACTACGGTAGTTGGAAGTGGCGCTGTCATTGTCACGCAATGGTTTAGTTTTTCGCACCGAGCAAATGATATGAAGTGCAGTGAACAAACAAGACAATATTCTAACAGGCAAATTGGTGAGGTGCTCCACCGAAAGTCGCACAGACCACTATTGAGATAAAGGCCAAAAAAAAAACAAACTAAAAATGGTCAATTTTTATCGAAATTCTGATTTTTGCATAAACTATTACAAGTATTCAACTATCATTTGCTCTCGTGGAATCGACTAAAACTCACTAAAGATTCCCCCCCCCCCCCCATTTTTCTGGCGAGTACCCTCATAAAACTGGATGATAACAGTATCAAAACTGACTGGTTTTCGTTGCAATTGTTCACGGAGTTCGGCGTAAGACACACTATAATCCATACACCAGAAGAATGACCGAAGTCGTCTTTCCATTTTGGATACTGTTTTGATATTAAAATGAGCTTCCATGCCGTTTCAGCGAATAAAATAAAGGTTATGAAGACGATATGCAAGCAATGCAGGCTAGTTGCTAAGGAAGATATGAAACAGGACACACTGATTGGTCAGCTTGGGCTTGCACATGCGCAGTGCCCGTTACACGTTAACTTCCAGCGTTAATTTCTGGGTTCTGGTTTACTGCATGTGGAATTTATCTCCGACTTTCTCTTCAATGTCTGTCTCCCTTTCGGCTTTTTCCCTTTTTACTCGGGAGTCGCCACAGCGAATCATCTGATTCGCACGTTTGATTTGGCAGAGGTTTTTACGTCGGATGCCCTTCCTGTCACAACCCTTTTAGCAAGGGACAGAAACACGCTGACGACTTTGCAGCCTACTCTTTACGAAAGTCAGCAATGGTTCTTTTACATGCCTCACACCATAGACAGTGAGAGACATGGCCGGCCTTTGATAACCCAGTTAGCCGCACTGGGGGGGACAGTGACAACCTTGTGGAGACTGGGACTCGAACCCCCAACCTTTGGCTCAGCGATCCAGCGCCCTACTTTCTCTTCAATAACAGTCATTAAGTTTATTTATAAGATTATGAATACACATAATTTCTGGAAAGGAGAGTGAAATGTCATCTGTGATGTTTAGCAGCGTTAGTATTGATGCTAAATTCGACGCGAGAACTGGGCTTTGAAGATGCCGGAATGCTTGGCGTTCTTGAAGATTATTTCACCGGTGAGTATTTTTCTCTGCATGCAAACTTTGATTGATTTTGTGTGTAATCTTGTCTGGACTGGACATGCTGGATCATGGCTTGTTTAGTTTTGTACGAAAATTGGTCAAGACCTGAAGAATACTTAAACGTTTCATTCTTTTTACAGATGAACAAACTGATGATGACGATGCCAGCTGTGTTGAAGATTTTGATGTTGATGAAGAGGCATCTGTTTAATAAAAGTGTGCATCAGTCAGTTTGTGGTGATGTGATCCTTTCTGCTGAGCAGGATTTAGATAAAGACAATGAGCACACTCGAAAAACTTCATGAAACAAGCTGCTGCTCAAGGTAGCTGCGTCATCCCTCCTAGCCAGTGAGAGGCCAGTGGGGGCAGGATGTCGGGAGCTAGCCAATGGGAGGGAGCTGTGTCATCCATCCTAGCCAATGGGAGGCCAGTGGGGTGGGATGTTGGGAGATAGGCAATGGGAGGGAGCTATGTCATCCCTCCTAGCCAATGGGAGGCCAGTGGGGTGGGATGTTGGGAGATAGCCAATGGAGAGCAACTTGTGCATTGCTTGAACGGTGCGTTTCGTAAGGAGAACTTGTTTTGTATACAGAGACAAAAAATTTGGAAAATGTTTCTTGTACCCTGGATTTTGTTGGTTTGCTGGGACTATCGTAAGGTGAGGTACCACTGCAGTCTTCTTAATTTGAGTGTGATGATTTGAACCTGACAGTATTTGTTTGTTTGTTTTCAATCAGTGTCATTTGAAGGCACTTGAACTTTATATAATGATCAAAGATATAGACTGTTCTTATTGGAATCAACAGAAAAATGAAAAAAAAAAAGTCTTTTTTTTGTTGTTGTTCATTTTTGAGGGGTTACCACGGTGACTGATGGGTTTAAAAAGGGCCTGTCAGATTAAAATGAGGATGATTTATCATCTCTTCCTAAAACTTTTCCTAGACATGTTTTCTAAAAGTTTATATGGCTGAGGTGCATAAAAATGTTTGGTTGCTAAGAACTAATGATCTTGGAAGAAGTGCAATCTTTGTGCTCATTTTTCTCTAAAACGTCTTGTGAAACTTTTAGTTGAATGCTGACACAAGAAATGGCATAGCTTGGTCAGTTTTCAAAGTATTGACAAACTTTTTGCTGCATTTTGCAGCATTGGGCCTCCTCTATTTGCTTAAAAAGCTCATTTTTGGTTGCAAGAGCCCGGTGGAGTAGCTTACGTTGGTGACTTGAAATCTCATATGCTCCAGATTATAAAACAATGTTAATGAAGTTTGTTTTTTTTGTAAGTTGAACTATATATCATTTTTTTAATAAAATGTTATGATAGTGTTATGCAGAGGTGTACTAATAATTTTACCCCCACACCGAGAGGGGGCATCACACAAATGGCGGAAACACTGAGCTACAGTGAGATCACGAGACATGTGGGTTGGACACAAGACATGTGGGTTGATTGACCGTCAGCGAGACATGGAAAGCAGAGTTATTTTATGTATGTCCAAAATAAATATTAAATCCCCAGGTTTAAGTAATAAAACCCTCAATTACGTGCCGATTTGTCATGGAATGAATGAATTGAGGAGGACGGCGCAAGTTTTTCGGCACGGATCTGCGTGCCACTGTCTCCCACATCCAAAGAGTGAAGTCTGAAATAGTGACTGTCCCATAAGCCAAAGCCGAGTAGCTCATACTTAAATACATGACTAATTCAACCGGGCACACTGTGCTGGAGACAATCAAATAGAGGTTAGGTGTAAAATATGCAGAGGAAAAGCAAAAAAAAAACCCTTCAAAAGATCATTTAAAGAAAGCACCTGGATTTGTTTTATTTACATTTTAAGGGTGGGTTCAGTATGACACATGACACACAGCCAGTGCAGGGTTACAGATATTTAATGATGACTTAAATCGACTGTTTTCAATGCTGTGCCTTTTTTTTGGGGTGGCCAGTTTAAACCGAAACCGACCGGAAAGAAATCTGCACTCTGGTACCGTTTTTTGTGGTTGTATTTCTCACATGTGCGTGCACCTCAACTGCAACTATTGTGCCGCCAGTTGTTTTGTGGAGAATTTTCCTTACATGACTAAGATTACCTATGTGTACCAAGGGTGTCTGAAATTTCTTAGTACACTGCTCGCAGATTATTTTTCATCTAATTTTAGCAGATCTTAAAGGTTTCTGCCTTTTTTTTTTTTTGTGTGTGTGTGCAAAGAGATTTTACAAATTGCCTGACAGCTGCTTTAGTGGTGGCATTTTTATGTATATTTACTCAGACTTTTAAATTTTTTTTTTTTTTTTTAACTAATTACTTTGGTCCAGAATTTGATTTATGAAGAGTGTTTTTTCAGCCTAGAATGGATATGATAGTCTCTTAGGTGTAAAAAGTAGAATTAAATTTTCCTGTTGCTTTCGCAGAACAATCTGTATACTTGTAGGATTAATTTAAAGCATAGCTGACGAAAATCGGTCAATAGGTTAGTGAGATATTGGGCTTTTATATGTCCACATATGTGACAAGACTTTTGCCAAAGACTCCGTTTTAGATGTTTTGGTGAATGATTATGTGGCGATATTAGATGAGTGCTGTGGCTGTAGTTTAAGGGGCCGGGGAAGTAAATGGTATGGGCATTCGGCACTAAAATTTATAGAAAAGGAAGACAATGGTTAGATTAATGTGGAATTGATTTATGAAATGGGGTTTTTCACTTGAGTGGTTTGTTTTACAGCTGGAGAATCTAATGCTGGATAAAGATGGACACATTAAGATCACAGATTTTGGTTTATGTAAGGAGGGAATTACCAATGAAGCCACCATGAAGACCTTTTGTGGAACTCCAGAGTATCTTGCTCCTGAGGTACACACACACACACACACACACATATCGAATTGTACTTTTCGCCATGTGCTTGCCGCACAGTAATCTCCATAAATTTTATATTATTTATTTGGTCTTCCTCTTTGTGTCTCTTTACTAAACTCTTAAGGTACTAGAGGATAATGATTATGGACGGGCAGTGGATTGGTGGGGTTTGGGTGTGGTGATGTATGAAATGATGTGTGGTCGACTGCCATTCTATAATCAGGACCATGAGCGTCTGTTTGAGCTTATCCTCATGGAGGAGATCAGATTTCCCAGAAACTTGTCACCTGATGCCAAGAGCCTGCTTGCTGGCCTGCTCAAGAAAGACCCTAAACAAAGGTCAGACCAAATCACTGTACTTCATATATTATTTTTCACTGTAAAATGTTCAATATCAGTAAACCCGCTATAGAAGCTGTTTCTGAAGTGTTCCACCAAAATGTGAATGTGTGTGTTGTCCCTGAGTGAAGGTTGGGAGGGAGCTTTGAAGATGCCAAAGAAGTGATGGTTCACAAGTTTTTCTCCTCCATCAACTGGCAGGATGTACTGCAGAAAAAGGTGAGTAGTACCAGTGAGTGGAGGGTTTAGCTGGATACTGTAATAATGCATGGAGATGCGTAATGCCTTTTTTGTTGTTGAGCAAGAACCAGAAGTAATGTAAGCATAGCTTCCTCTAAGAATTTTATAAATATTCGTTTTTTTTATTTTTTCATTGGAAAGCCCATGCATTGTGCTGCCGAGTTCTGCGCACACAATGGTGTTGGCCTTTTACTTTTCCAAAGGACCCTATTCTTTGTGATAAATGCATAAAAATAATTGTAAGAAGATCCTTGTTGTGTAGTGATCATATCGAGTTTTCATGCCCCCCCCCCCCCCAAAAAAAAAAAAAAAACAAAAAAAAAAACACACTTTTGCCTGATGCTGGCTGTACCGGCGGTATATTTTGGACGTCCTGCTTTTCTGAACATATAGATACCAAACAATACCACATCTGACAGGCATGCAGCTGAGAAATAATAATTTAGAAAAAAAAAGGGAACAGTAAGACATGATCAAATTTTTAAATATTAAATAAAGTTTTATATAAATCAGCTTTGCCAGAGTTCTTTTTTCCTCCATGAGAACTCCAATGTGCCCCCGTGTACTCCTGCATGTTGATGGCTGCATGCATATTGACCCAGATTCAAACTTGCAATCTCCATCTTAATAGTCTTCATCTTGCCTGTGGAGCGATTTGAAAAGTGGGCGGGGATAACTGAATTTTAGGAGTCCATGCAGTCCGTGAACGACGAGAGCATATATATCCTCAAGGAGAATATGCATGGCAGATTTTAGACGGCAGGTGTATTGTGTGTATTGATTTACTTATTTTAAAGTTCCAATCCAATCATGCCTCGGCTCAATCGGATCCGAAAAAAAGGAGTACCAGTACATTCTCTGGAAGGCAGCCACTCTTTTGCGATACGCTTGGTGCATAAGCATTTATGGTACACGATGGACATGTAGGTTGTTAACCCGGGCCTCGACCGATCCGGTATGAAATTAGTATTGGCAGTTTGCATCATATATGTTGGCAAAAGTTTCATGCCGGATGCCCTTCCTGTCACAACCCTCTGCATTTATCCAGGCTTGGGACTGGCGTGAGGACGGACACTTGTTTGTGCCAATCCTCACGGCAGCATTCTCACAGCTGCATTTCTTGGTGTGTTTTCTGGAAGGACAGTAGATAAGGAGACTTGGTGGTTGAATGAGGAAGTGCAGGAGTGTGTAAAAAGGAAGAGGTTAGCTAAGAAGAAGTGGGACATTGAGAGTAAACAGGAATACAGGGAGACACGGCGTAAGGCAAAGGTAGCAGTGTCAAAGGCCAAACAGAGGGCGTATGATGGCTTGTATGCTCGGCTGGACAGTAAGGAGTGAGAAAATGATTTATACGGGTTGGCACAGCAGAGAAATGGAGATGGGAAGGACGTGCAGCAAGTTAGTGATAAAGGACAGACAGGGAAATGTATTGACTGATGACAGAAGTGTGCTGGGAAGATGGAAAGAGTACTTTGAAGAGCTGATGAATGAGGAAAATGTGAGAGAGAGAGAAAAGAGTAGAAGAGGTGACCGTTGAGGACCAGGAAGTAGCAAAGATTAGTAAGGGTGAAGAGAGGAGGGCATTGAAGAGGATGAAGACTGGAAAGGCAGTTGGTCCTGATGACATACCTGTGGAGGTATGGAAGTGTCTAGGCGAGGTAGCAGTAGATTTTCTGACAAGAACATTCAACAAGGTCTTGGAGAGTGAGCAGATGCCGGAAGAGTGGAGAAGTGTGAGGGTGCCCATTTTTAAGAACAAGGGAGACGTGCAAAGTTGTGGCAACTACAGAGGGATAAAGTTGATGAGCCATACGATGAAGTTATGGGAAAGAATAGTGGAAGCTAGACTAAGGGCAGAGGTCAGCATTTGTGAACAACAGTTTGGTTTCATGCCAAGAAAGAGCACCATAGATGCAGAGTTTGCTTTAAGGATGTTAATAGAGAAGTACAGAGAAGGTCAGAAGGAGCAGCATTGTGCCTTTGTGGATCTGGAGAAAGCATATGACAGGGTGCCGAGAGAGGAATTGTGGTATTGCATGAGGAAGTTTGGAGTGGCAGAGAAGTATGTTAGAGTGGTGCAGGACATGTATGAGAGATGTAAGACAGTGGTGAGGTGTGCTGTCAGTGTGACTGAAGAATTCAAGGTGGAGGTGGGACTGCATCAAGGGTCAGCTCTGAGCCCCTTCTTGTTTGCTATGGTGATGGACAGGCTGACAGACGAGGTGAGACAAGAATCTCCATGGGCTATGATGTTGCAGATGACCTTGTGATCTGTAGTGAGAGCAGAGAACAAGTGCAGGAAAATCTAGAGAGGTGGTGGTATGCCCTGGAAAGGAGAGGAATGAAGGTTAGCCTCAGTAAGACAGAATACATGTGTATGAATGACAAGGAACCAAGAGGAACGGTGAGGTTACAGGGAGCAGAGATAAGGAAGTTGGAGGATTTTAAGTACTTAGTCTCAACAATCAGAGCAATGGGGAGTGTGGAAAAGAGGTGAAGCGTGTGCAGGCAGGTTGGAATGGTTGGAGAAAAGTGTCCGGTGTGATAGGAGGGTATCGGCAAGAATGAAAGGAAAAGTGTACAAGATGTTTAGAAACCGTGGCACTGAGGAAAAGACAGGAGGCAGAGCTGGAGGTAGCAGAGATGAAAATGTTGAGGTTCTCTTTGGGAGTAACAAGGATGGATAGGATCAGGAATGAGCACATCAGAGGGACAGCACATGTAAGACGTTCTGGAGACAAAGTCAGAGAGGCTAGATTGAGATGGTTTGGACTTGTACAGAGGAGGGATAGTGACTACATTGGTAGTAGGATGCTGAGGTTGTAACTACCAGGCAGAAGGCCTAGAGGAAGACCAAAGAGGAGATTCATGGATGTGGTGAAGGAGGACATGAAGGTAGTTGGTGTAAGAGAAGATGCAAAGGATAGGGTGAGATGGAGGCAGATGATTCGCTGTGGCGACCCCTGAAGGGAAAATCCGAAAGGAAAAGAAGAAGAAATACCATTACTGTATCTCATAAAACAACCCTAAATCAATTATTATAAACATAACATTGTAAAATAATATCAAATATATCAAATACTATCAACATTAATTTCAAATAAGTCAATTATTTTTACCGAATCACTTCACATATTGTAAGCTTGATTGGATGTTTTAAGCTTAATGTAAAGTGCTCAATACTGAAAGTAGTGTACTTGCTGTGAGTTATATGGACTTCCGGTCTTTCAAGTGCGCAAGGGTGCCATTGAATTCGTTTAGAACACAGCCTGCACTGATGTGGAGCCAGCAGAGCGGAGAGCTCTTTCCTGGATTCGGATTTTCATTCATTGTACAACTCTCTTTGCTTAACTGAGTATGCATGGTAGATTGCGCCGATCTGAGCAGATAGTTAAATCATCTCTGTTTATGAGACTTACACCCATGCTAGTAGGCTTATGTTTATGCTACGTAGGTACGTCTAAACTCAAAATTTAACTTTTTTTTTTTTTTTTTTTTGGGGGGGGGGGGGGCGTAAAATCGAAAAAAACGGATGAACGTAAGTCGGGGAGCATCTGTATATAATGTTTATATATTTATGTATAATGTTTATACAGTGATACCTCAGCTCACGAACATAATTGGTTCCCAGAAAGTGTGTATAAGGCGAAAAGTTCGTCTTCCGAAGATTTATTTCCCATAAGAAATCATTAAAATGAGAATAATCCGTTCCCAGGTCCCCATAAAACATAATTTTCTACTAAATAAGCCTTAAAACTACACAAAAATATACCTTATTTTATGTATAATAAATGTGCTATTGTATTGTAATTAAGGAAATAAACTGTACTGTATAATAAAGTCGTTTTATTTACCTTTGTGATGGTAGTTGATGGCTTGATGGAATGGAGTGGGAGGAGGAGGGAGGGAGGGAGTTACTGTTTGGAAGGAGTGTTTGGAAACGCCTACTGCTTGGAAACACCCTTAGCCACACACGCACCCTTAATAGCTTCCTTGTTCTTAAGGATGGGAGCAATGGTAGACTTAGCGTACTGGTACTGGGAGGCTAAGTCACACAAACGCACACCTCGTTCATGTTTTTCAATGATCTCCGCCTGTGGTGGGGTCTTTTTCGGTCCCATAATAGCAAAAGTACACTCAATATGGTCCAAAATGTCTATCAAACACAAACCACTTCCGCACTCAAAGAAACTGTGACGCCGTGAGCGTGCGTCATCTTCTCGTGGCCGCCACCGTGGCGCTGTTCGACCGCGTGGTTTGGTTCGTCCGCCGAAAACTAGTTCGTCAGCAGAGACTATATGCTCGCAAATTTAATGTTCTTGAGGCGAAAAGTTCGTGAGCTTAAGCGTTCGTCAGCGGAGGTTTTACTGTATATTTTATTAATATCACAGCACAAAATTAAGTTTTTCTTAATTATTACTACATTAACACTGTATTAATGAGAAAGACTGTCTATAGAATGAGTTTAAGAAGCATATTTTAGCACATGCAATAGATATATAGTATTTTACTTCCGGTTGATCATTCGACATATGATACATGGGGTTTTACTTCTGAGTACAGAACTCGCGGATTATCTTCATTCGTGAGAGGGGCCGGAACTGAACCCTCGCGAAAAACAAGGGCTGACTGCATACAGTATGAGTGTATGTGTATATATGTATGTATATAACTTGGTCATCATTTAGTTGTTTTCAGGCCTAGTTATTGGTAAACTGGGATGCAATTGTCTAGTCATGAGCACTATAACGCAAAAAGCAGATTGAATCAGTTAGGCGATGAAGGTTTAGTCGGTTAGCTTGAACCAGCTAATGTACCTCACGAAATCATAATGTTATCGTATCAGCTGAAGGGATGCATTGTACACATCGTTTCTAGCAGCAAATGAACAAACTTCTAGTGTCTGTTTTAATGACCTGGGGTTATTTCTGTTGGTCTGATCAAGGCTTTGTAACAATATCTGGAGTGAAATGTCAGCTGGTGACCTGAATTGAATGAGCAGTTTACCACAACCCCCCCCCCCCCCCCCCCCCGCCTTCCTTGAAGGCCCGGATATAAAATTCTGGCTCAGATAGTGAGTATGGTTCAGGGAGCATTGAACGGGCATCACAGAATCCGGACCTTAACTCCAGTCAGAGTGTTTGGGATGCTCAAGCAGACTTTATATTGGGATATTGCATATGTTTATGAAAACAGTAGCTAATGGTGGTCTAGTAAAACATTATAGTGCCCTTCTTTTAGGCAGTGTAGTGTATACAAAAGGAATAATTTAAGCTTAATTTGTACAATCAGCCATTGTTGAGTTGACTTGTTCTATAGAAATAAAATGTTCTGTTTCTGTTTTTTTTTTTTTTTTTTTTTTTTTTAGTTGACCCCCCCATTTAAGCCTCAGGTGACGTCAGAGACTGACACTCGCTATTTTGATGAGGAGTTCACTTTGCAGACCATCACGGTCACACCGCCTGACCAGTGTGAGTATAGCAAAAGTGAATTTCTGTTCAGTGTTGGTATGAGCCAAGTGTCTTTCTGAATTTTTAGAATTTGGGTCTGGGAATATGGTGCTTCGAGTTCGATGTTGAGTCTCATACTGAATCTTGTTACTCAGTCCATGCTATATGATTTTAGCTATTGATTTCATGGGATGTTAGTGTTTACAGTATTATTATTATATTCCGAATTATTATGACTAAACCTGAATTAAATTATTCGTCCACTGAAATAATTGGAACGTACAAGTCTCCTGAATGGACTTTTGAAGGAGTCTTTGTTTTAAAAAAGGGGAATTTTCATGCCTTAAAGTGGTTTGGTAGGGCTGACTTTATAACAGGGCATAACTACACATTAAGTACTTATAAACGAATAACATAAAACACACAAATGATTAAATGGATGTTTGAAGTATTTATTTTTGTTTGTTTATTTGTTTATTTATTGATTGATTTTTTTATTTTTGCAGCTTTGTGACGATGTCACTTGTAAAATATGCTGTCTGTCTTCCTTTCGGCTTTTTCCTTTTTACTCGGGAGTCGCCACAGCGAATCATCTGATTCGCACGTTTGATTTGGCAGAGGTTTTTACGTCGGATGCCCTTCCTGTCATAACCCTTTTAGCAAGGGACAAACACGCTGATGACTTTGCAGCCTACTCTTTACGAAAGTCAGCAATGGTTCCTTTACATGCCTCTCACCATAGACAGTGAGAGACATGGCCTGCCTTTGATAACCCAGTTAGCCGCACTGGGGGGGGACAGTGATAACCTTGTGGAGAGTGGGACTCGAACCCCCAACCTTTGGATCAGTGATCCAGCACCCTATACCACTAGACCACCACTGCCCCAATTGTAAAATGTGCTATACAAATAAAACTGGATTTAATTTAACTTTTCCTGCTGGTTTGGGAATCGAATCAGCGACCTTTCGGTCCTAAAGCTACTACTCGAACCATTATGCTTTGGCTGCTCCCCAAATGGTAATGCTGTAACCTGGTAAGTTAATAGCTGGCAGTATTAACTAACATAAGTGACCGTTCCTTGCTGTAACCAGCAAGTGATACTTATTATTCAGGACACACAGATCAACCCAGATTATTCATAATGGAAGAAATTTGGTTGCTTCATCTGTCTGCAGTTATTGAGGAAGATTTTAGCTGCGCGTCCAGTGAATTGAAGTTGGCTTGGGGAAGAGTTCTTGTCGTTGAATCTTGAGAGCTGAGTAGTGGAGTGTGAAAGTCAAAGCCTTGATGAAACTTGAAGCTCGTTGCTTAATGATTCATGTTCAGTGCTCACATGCTGCTCAGGTATTTTGAGATGGTCGGTTTGAGTCTGAAATTCTTGTGTATTAATGAGCTAGTACCTGGGTCTCTGGCCAGTGGGTTCTGCCTCGAGCAGAGGTGTTCTCTCTGGATGGCCATGATTTATTATTAAGTTTATAGCTTGCACACTGTTTTACAATTAAAAATATATCCTCATTCTCCTAGACTTTGATATGGTTGCCAATGGTAATAGATGTATACCTGGGAAAAAATGCTATACTTTTATTATAACGGTGTCAGGATGGCGAAAGGGACCATGCCTGGTTGTAGGTCATGGAGACTGCTGAAATGGAGGTGGTCACTAGTCCAGGTTGTCATGGGTGACTAATTCTCATTGATCTGTCTGGAAGAGTGAAGACTTATGTCTGGTCTTGTACCACAAACTTATTATATAGGTGATTGGTGTATAGTAGGTCCTTGACTATTCGTGGTTTTGTACTCACGGCTTTGCATATTCGCGGATTGCTGAGCAACTGTCATGCGATTCCTATTCAGCCAATGGCTGTTCTCCCTCCTGCTGATTGGTTGAGATGATGTAAAACGATTTCTTCCTCATTCGTGCACACTTTGTGCCTGTGCTTTTTTTAGTGTGTGTGTTTTAATTACAATTAAGTGCCATCATGCCACCCAAACGCTGCGCACCTCCTCAGGCTTCTGGTATGGCGCCGAAGCGCCAGAAAAAGATAATTACTCTGCATGAAAAAGTAGAACTGATTGATATGATTTCAGGAAGGAAAACGTTTTGCTGCAGAAGTGCTAAGAAGGTGAATGTTGTATGAAACCAGGTCATCATCAGAATGGAACCTGACTTAGTATTCTGGATACTTCTAGTTCAGGGGTCGGCAACCTTTGCCATTCAAAGAGCCATTTGGACCCGTTTTCCACATTAAAGAAAACACTGGGAGCCACAAATCCCTTTTTGACATTTAAAATCAAATAACACTGCATGTAATGTTTTCCCCCTTTTTCCATTTAATATAAAACAACAATGTGTTGCATTGATTTAAACGACTACTGAGACAATTAAATTTACAATTCTGCTTGCAACAAAAACATTTAGATAAAAAAAAAATCACCAGCCTTCCTGTGACCCTAATTAGGATTAAGTGATTCAGAAAATGAAATGTGTTCGGGTCCTTCTTGTATTTTTATAAAGAAAAAGAATATCTATCCCACGAAGCGTGGGACGGGATGCAGCCAGATGTGTTAACGGATTGGGTAATCTACCTCACCATCACTCCCTTTGTGGGATTTTCTGTTTATTTATTATATTAATGTTATTTTGCCAGTTTTAATTTACAAAAATGACAACACAGAAAAATATATGAAAACTTTTTTAAGAAGGAGCCTGCTCAACATTATTTGAAATAATATTAATGCTGCACTGACCACCCCGTTCTCAGAGTGGAGACTGAACCACACCCAGTCTTTTATTTTTTTAGTGGGAGGAGAGTTAATTTAAGTCGGTGATTGCTGTGTAAAAACAAATCTCATTCACCGTCTTTACTTCATCTGTGATTTCTGTACATGGATTACAAACCCCGGCGGCAGAAAAAATCTCTCACCGTGCTGCTAATGGTGAGAACACTCTTGCCATGAGCAAAAGAATTTGGAAATCCACCAACACAGCAGATCAAAAACACTAAGACTTTCAATGTAGCTGATAAATGCGAGGTTGCAGACCAAGAAAGACCCCACAGAAAGGACACCTCAAGGCCAGACTGCAGTTTGCTAAAGACAACCTGAGAAGGATGATGCGTACTGGAAGCTGAGACAAAACTTGAGCTGTTTGGAAATAGGGATGTTGCCTATGTCTGGAGAAAGGGAGTGGCATATAATCCAAAGAACACCATTCCCACAGTGAAACATGGTGGGGGGGAGCATAACGCTGTGGGGTTGCTTCAGTATCTCAGGAACTGGAAATCTGTTCAAGGTGTAAGGGCGCATGAAGAAAGAACAATGATCTTGAAAGAAAATCTGAAGGAGTCTGCAACAAATGTTGGCTTGGGTTGTCGTTTTGCCTTCCAACACGACAATGACCCAAAACATACAGTAGGCCCTCGACATTCATGGGGGTTCGGTTCCGGGCCCTCCCACGAATCGAGATAATCCGCGAGTTCTGTACCTGGAAGTAAAACGCCATGTATCACGTCACATGCGCGAATGAGCAGACGGAAGTAAAATACTATGTATCTATTACATGCGCTAAAATATGCTTCTTAAACATTCTATGGACAGTCTTGCTCATTAATTCAGTATTAATGTAGTAATGATTAAGAAAAACTTCATTTTTTTTTTTTACTGTGATATTGATTGATAACAAAATATAAATATTATACAGCATGCATATAAAAACGCCTTTCAATGCATTTTCTTTGAAAAACATACAGCATTGTAGTTTTCAAAAATGCCCACTAGAGGAAGGTATTGCATTAGGCATGAGATGACCTAATTCAGGTATTAACTGCATTGAGTCCGAGCAGCTCAGAGCGAGTCCCTCAGCCAGAGCGAGTAGAAAAGTTTGAGTGAGAAAGTTAGTGTTACAAACCAAAGAAGCGGTGATGTGATTTAATCCTCGGGCGCAGAGGTGAGCTTGCTATTGTTTATTGGGAGTAAATGAGAATAGTGAATTCAGGTGTTAGTTAGAGGCACAACGCCAAAATCAAAGTCCCCCAAAACACAGACCACAACAAAAAGGACATAAAAGAACAAGAAATGTAACAAATTGGATAAACAAAACAAAATGAGAAACATGCTCCAACACAGTAAATAAAATATAACACAAACATTTTAAACATTACCTTAGGTCATGTACTGGAATAATAATTGAAAAAGACTTTAATAGTGGAATGTTTTACAACAGTTTAGACGATTATTTGTCTTCAGGCACTTCAGAGGAAACTGTCGTTTCTTCCGGAGAAAGTCTTATTTCTTCAGAAGAGACATTCAACATCATTTACCTTTTTCTGGTGCTTAGCAGGCGTTTGAGTGACATCACAGAACTTAACTGGTAATTAAAACACACTAAAAAAAAGGCTCATTGACAACTTGTGCGCGAATGAGGAAAAAGGGGTGTTACATCATCTCAACCAATCAGCAGGAAGGAGGAGTGCCATTGGCTGAATTTGAATCACGTGAGTTGCTTGGCAGTCCGCGAATACTCAAACCATGAGTGCAAAACCGCGAATAGTCAAGGGCCTACTGTACTTCCGTACTAGTGAAGACCTACCTCCAGAGGGCCAAAGTGAATGTCGTGGACTGGCCTGCCCAAAGCCCGGATTGAATCCGATATAAAATTTGTGGGATGAACTGAAGACTAGGGTCCATGCCAGAAGACTATCAACTCTGATGGAACTAGAAAGATTTGCCAAAGAAGAATGGGCTAAAATTCCTTAGGAAGGAGGTGTATCAGAAGCTTGTCCAAAACTACCACAAGCAACTACTGGCTGTTATCAACCAGAAAGGACACACAATTGACTATTAAAATCAGGGGGGGGGGCTAATAATTTTGACCTCGGTGAATTTTTAGTTTTGTAAAACAATTACGTTTGCGTCTGAAATAAAAGAATGTAAACCTCCAAAATAAAGCAAGTATGTTTAAAAATATTGTGTTAAAATTTCTTTGTTCGATAATAAGTGCTTAAACTAGTTGAAAAGGAATAGAATTTTCCTAGGGGGGGCTAATAATTTTGTCCTCAACTGTATATTACATATAATTCCATATGGATCATCAATAGCAGGCATGAGCAGCTTGATGAGAACTGCAACCAACCACAGCACATTAGGACGAATTACAGGATTCTTAGCACAGTAGGGACAGGATTGTTTATATCATTTGTATTTGAACAAAACCTGGTGGTGAGGGAGGTCAGATATTCTCAAATATAACTGTTAAGGACACTGCCAAGTGGAAACGGAGACTAACAGCATCAAAAAGAGCACTAAAAAGAGAGAACCAGAAGAAAGACGGGTCTGAGCTTGCTCTGTAACATGAGAATCAGCTGTTCCACCATTGATAAAGCACAGTTGGGACCACATTGTGTAGTTTTAAATTAAAAATTCTGCAGCAATAAAAAAAAAAGTGCAAAAACTCTCAACCCACGTACTGAGAGGGCAGCAACTTTTCAACAATAAAAATAGCATGAGGAGGAAGAAAAGTCAATGTAAGTAAGAAAAAAGTTGAGGAAAGAGAAGGAGCAAGTGAAACAGGCTGCACGCCAGATAATGCATGTGCACTGACCATCTACCAATGAATATCTTCATTTTAATTCTTAATATCTGCAATTCCTCCAAGATCTACGGACTGATAATTAAGTTTAAGAGATAATTAAGTTAAGAGAAAAACCAGAACTGGGCTGTCTATAGAAATTGAATTTATCCAAGAAATTGCTATCGTCAGACGATTCAAAAGCTTCTCCAAGTTCAAGTAACTCAAGCAAAGAGAGGCAGTCGTTGTCAGAGGTAGCTCATTTACTGTCCAAATGTGTGTGCCGAGTCCAAAATCCAAACAAATGTATTTCATGAATATTATTTCCTACACTGATAACACCTCCCAAATTTTTAGCCCCATCCAATTCCCACTCATCAGGCATTATGTTCCCGATCACATGACCACCACAAACCATCCAGTGGAAAAAGCATGCTAGCAATGCTAGTTTCCTACCTCTTTTCGAACTGTGGCGCGTGGGCGTTTTCGGGGATGGTCTAACAGACTGGGGGGAAAGCACTATCTGCCCCCTCGTATGAATGTTCTCAAAGATTCCCATGTTTTTACTGGCGATTACAGTTTATTATAAGATTTTTGGTATTAAGGGGAGGTCTGATATTGGCTTGTAGTTGAACCGCCGAATGGAGGAACTACAGTTGTGCTTAAAAGTTTATATACTTTTACACGGTAGAATTTAAGATATATAATTTTTCACTCATGGTATCATTATTTTCTAGAAAAAAAAGGTTTTAAGTGGCTGTGTGAAGCCATTTATCAATCATGTTTGCTCTTTAAGTCTTCATGATAACCACCACTAACCATCATCAAAATCATTGGCTCCATCTGTCTCGGAAGACAATGGATTTGCAACTATTTGAGAGGTGCATCAGTTCGATGTCAAAAGTTCCTATTGCAGTTGACGCATACAAAGGTTGATGGGTGCAGCTGGACGCACGCTACTCCAGCTTTCCTTCTCTCTCTTTTCTCTGACCACTTTTGAATTCTCTTCTGTATGTGTGTTGTCGTGCGATGGCCTGGTGAGCTGTTCATGGTGTATCCCGCCCTGGCTGAGATGGACACCAACCTGCCTGTGACCATGACGATTAAACCACTTGCAAAACAACTGAATTTTTGGTTTAAGGAATAGACACGGTCTCAAAAGCCTTGAACTTGACCTTGAGTGATGCTGTGCGGTTAGCTGACGATTAGCTGGCCAGTTTCTATTGTCTGTGGAATAATTGATTTCCTTGTAAAGCTCAATCTAATTGTATCTGAATGTTTGTGCGTGTGTACATACATGTATATTTGTTAATGTACTACAAGGATCCCGCGCTACTTCGCGCATTCAATTAATGCGGCTTCAGTATATCGTGGCTTTAAAAAAAAAAAAAAAACATTCATCGAATTGAAAAAAAATAAGAAAATTAAGGAAGAATAGGTGGAAAACTTACAGAAAAGTCACAAAAAACAAGGCTAATTATGTGGGGGGGACGGGACTCCTAAACGAACAAAAAAAGCAACCCAAAATCTCCCATCAAAACTGGATACATTATTGCATCTGTGTGTGCGCGCGCATCGGCCCGTCGTCTTCTCATCCAATACCATCTGGATGTGTGTACAGACACTCCCCAGCTTCCTAATGAGTTAGGTTCAGGACGGCCGTTTTTAGATGAATTTGTTTGCGAGTCGTTACAGGGCCGCCTTTAGAGGGGTACGTATGTTTAAACCTTGTATTCGTAACCTATACGAGTTTGTACTGTATACAATCTCTCTCTCTCTCTCTCCATAATCATCTGTACATTATCAATATGTCCCGTGTTTAAACTCCTGGTTCCTCTCAAGCACAGCACAGCGGATCGGATCAGCTTTAGAGTTTCACTAGTATCCAGTTCATTATAATACTGGAGTCAATTTGTTTCTTCTTTGAAAGTTTTGGCGCGACTTGGTGTAAAGCACTTAGCAGCCACACCCCCCTCTGCCAGAACCTAGTATTAAGTGTACCTCAGGATAATGTTTAATCATATTTCATACTTATATTCATGATATATCTTACTGTAGATTTTATTCTATTTCTACTTGTTCTTAAATGTTGGTATCTCCGGATGTTTGTAAAACAAATGTTGGGAGCGTCTGTATTTATATTTTATTTACATCTTTTTTTTTTTTTTCAATGTTTGTTATTATAAGCATTTATAGCATTGAATATGTATTTACTTGATATTATATACATGTACGTATATCAGTGGGGGATGATCCTACTTCACGGATTTTGATGGTCGTGTGGGGATCTTGGTCCTGTTTAACCGCGGAAAGTGAGGAATCCCTGTATTTCTGTATGAACCACAAGTTAGATGAAATGAAACGTATTTCTTAATGATGCACTGTTTTATCGTGTGCATATTTCTGTTTGTGTGCAGATGATACTTTGGAGGCAGACGACTCGGATGCACGTACACACTTCCCTCAGTTTTCTTATTCAGCCAGCGTACGGGAGTGATGGAGACCTACACACACGCGCGCGCACACACACACACACACACACACGCAAGCGAACCATATATCATTGCAACACACACTTTCAGTCACACATACGGTCCTGCCAGCACCCTGGGCACCATACTAACAGCAATTCTTACTCATATACTGTTACCAGCAAACTGGGAACCCCCACCACACACACACACACACACACACACACACACACACACACATAGTCACCAGCAAATCAAATATCACATTAGCATACTGCGATCAGCAGTCTGTTGATTTAAATGAAGGCCTCAGTGAGCTGTGCCTGATCCAGATTCATCCATAAGGCTGTCTGTTACACTACACACTCTTCACACCTTTAATAAAATGAGTCGTGGACTCATTGTGTCGAACACCTCAGAAACATTGTATACTGTACACACACGCAATTATATGCATGTTTTGAGTTTCAAAAGCGTTTCAGATTATGGGCTCTTTTCATACAGAAACAAAATGCACATGTGAGGCCATCCTGCTGTGCAAGTCCTCTTTTTATTCAGTTAGTATGGTGTTTCAGCAGGATAATTCTGATACCGTGTGAGAGTGTGTGTGAGACTTCATTCAATTTTGTACAGGACCGGGCCCGGGGGGAGGGAGGGAGGGGGGGGTGTTGCTGACAGTATATATGCACACAATCTCACACACACAGCAGTAGATGTGTAAAGGGAAAAGAGCAGCCACTGCTCGTAGAATGAGTGCGTTCATGTTCTGCACACCTGTATGACTGTATCATCACCGTGTAGCCTGAAGGTCGGATACAGAGGGCAGGATTCCACACGATATGAGTACTGGGAAGAAATGTTTCATTACTTAGTCACCGGAGGTTCCACTCAGAAGGTGTAGCAGAGGGATCATTTAACTGTGCTATGCAGAACTCTGTGTGGACCACACCCCACACTGCAGCCAACCTTGTGCTGTAAGATACCCGGTCACTCAGCTGTACAATTATGCGGGCTTTAATGTAAAGAGATTTTATTAAATGAGAATTTGAAATGTGTCTCTTGCTCTTCTGTCCTTCTATCTGTGTTCTGCTGATTGATGATCTCAGTTAGGATGATGAGCCTAATATAAATATAATCTATTGCATCGGCTGACTGCTCTCATGTCCTTTTGTGAGAAATTTTGTCTGTTTATGTAAAAAGTGCATTTTAAAATTATGCAAACATTGCAAAAAAAAAAAAAGATTTGATGATGTACATTTCTTGCATTTACAAGGGGAGGGGGGGGGGGGACAGAAGTTTTCAGGATTAATCAAACCCATACTGATGCACTCAATGGTTGAGAAGCATGTGGGAATCTCACCATCACACTCCTACGAGGTCCTTCCTCAACCGTGACCACAAATTTACATTGAGAATTGTATAGGATGTGCTTGGATTCCTTTTACTGTGATCTGGAAACCTGGATCTGTTTCTGTACAAACTGGGCCCATTAAATGTACAGAAAGAGCCGTTAAAAACAAGCAGCGCAAGGCCTGCGCATGGCCGCATGCTTAACAATGCTGAGCGTCTTCGGAGTCGCCCGGAATAGCCGTCTCCTCACAAGTTCTAGGCCGCACCAATGCGCTCGTAGCCGAACTGTTCAAAATTTCAATGGCAGATTAAAATTTTAGTGGAAAGCCTACCTGAATTTATGATTTGATATTTCCTAAATCAGAGAAGGGATGACCAGATTGGAAATTGGATTAGGCCAACATACAGGTCTGATGGTCTGGCGGTATCCACTCACATTTTGGCCGCATACAGCGAACACTACAGTTAACTGTTTCTAAACAATGCAAATTTTCTTTCTTTTATTACTTCGTTGATCTACTCAACCTTACTAGGGTTATGATAAGGTTATGGTAACCTTATCTTAGCCGATTTTGGGTGAAGGTGGGTTGCACTCCACACAAATCTCCCAGGGTGGGTTTCCTCCAGGTACTGGGATCTACTCAGTCCAAGGGAGGTGCACTTTATTCCAGTTGGCTGTTCCAGATTGCCCCGAGGTGTGTGTGTGTTGACTCTACTGTGGACTTGTGTTCTATTTAGGGTGTACTTTGCACACAGTCAGCTGAGGCTCCAGTCTCTCTGCGACTCTAGTAGGAGTGAATGGTTTTTGAATGGTGATTTACTTTCTGAAGTAAAAATCGCAATGTGGGCGTCTGGTTTAATTTTAGTGGCCATTTTGATTAAAACAGTGGGGCCGGTGGCGTAGTGGTTAGGGTGCTACGCTCATGATCGGGAGGTTGTGAGTTGGAATCCCACTGAGACCCTCATTGTGCTAAGACCCCTGGGCAAGGTCTCAACCACAAGTGTGCCTCTGTTCACCCAGCAGTATAAATGGGTACCAGTAAAAATGTATACTGGGAAGGTAACCTGCGATGGACTAGCGTCCCATCCAGGGGGAGTTGAACTCCTGGTCGCTTCACGCTATGGAAACCGGGGATAAGCACCGGCCTGATGAGCCACGAGGCTCGGGCGTAAAAACCCAACAGACTTTACCTACCTACCTTTGATTAAAACAACGAAGACTTGACACCACCCCAGTTTCCATAGTGTGAAGCAACCAGGAGTTCAACTCCTGGATGGGACGCTAGTCCATTGCAGGTTACCTTCCCAGTATATTTTTACTGGTACCCATTTATACTGCTGGGTGAACAGAGGCACGCTTGTGGTTGAGACCTTGCCCAGGGATCTTAGCACAGTGAGGGTATAACTGGGATTTGAACACACAACCACCCAATCATGAGCCCATCACCCTAACCTGAGAACAGTGTGATATATTTCGCTTGCTATCCCTGAGGCATTAATCATTACAGTATATAATATTTTATGCCTTCAATTCATTACAGTTTCTCACAATGAAAAGTCATCTACACAGTTTCTGATTGGATGTTTTAGTCCATGTGGATCATCATCATCTCGGTATACATATACATACACACAAGGGAAATTATTGCTTCTGCATTTACCCCATCCGCAGTGAGCACACACACACACACACACACTTGGAGCGGTGGGCTGCTACACACACTGGGTGCACCCGGAGAGCAGTTGGGGGGGTAGGTGCCTTGCTCAAGGTGCACTTCAGCCATGAATGTGCAGAAAGGGAAGGTGCAACTCAGTTCGCCATCGCCACACATTTTTCCTGCTCGATCAGGAATTGAACCAGCAACCTTTCGGTCCCAAAACTGCTTCTGTTAACCAGAACCAGAAGGAGGACAAACATAACATGAGAGCACCCTGTAACATGAAGCAATCAGCCACTTCACGTGTCGGAGACCTGGGTGAGTATGTGAGAGTAAGGGAATGACCGCATCCAAGCATCACAGTTCACCAGATCTCTTTCATGCCTGAGAACCCCAAGATCTGCTCGTGTATCACATCGAAGGCTATTAACAAAATACCCGACTCAACAAGAAAGTTTTCAGTCTAGTCTTAAAAACAGTGGGCGACGCCCATTAGGAATGTGTCGAGATTGTAGAAAATGTTTAAATTCATTAATACTATGTAAACTCCTACTTTTACTCTAAAGTTTTTTTGTGACAATGTCAATTGTAAAGCGCGCTATACAAATAAAACTCAATTGAATCTCAGCCAACTCTGGGTGAGGGCAGAGTACACTCTGTAGAGCCTCATTCATTCATTTTCTGAACCGCTTAATCCTAATTAAGGTCGTGGGGAGGCTGGCATCCCGTCTCAGCCGACTCTGGGCGAGGGCAGAGTACACCCTGGACTGCTCACAAGGCCATCGCTGTGTAGCTACACTTTACAAAAGTCAGCAATGGTTGCTTTATATGCTTAACATAGGGCTGGTCTCTGATAACTCAGTTCGCTGCAGTGGGGGACCGCAGTGACAACCTGTTGGTCGTGGGGTTTGAACCTCTGACCTTGGGTTCAGTAATCCAGTATCATGCCACCAGACCAACACTGCCCTGCTTTATAAATTTGTAGATGTAAATAGCAACTTTTCAGTAAGTACTACGTGTACTACATGTGTACACATATCAGTGCCATGTGTCACTACGTACATTCAGGTGATAGCTGAAGAAGAGTCAGCTGTCTTTTTTACTTTAATAAATGTTTACTGCAGGTGCAGATCATTTTTTCATTGAAACTTTTCATTCATTCATTCACATTCCGACCCGCTTAATCCTAATTAGGGTCGCAGGGAGGCTGGCATCCATCTCACTTGACTCTGGGTGAAGGCAGAGTATACCCCGGACAGCTCACCAGGCCATCGCAGAGGTGACACTCACACAAACATCCATACCATCCATCCATCCATCCATTCACATCTAGGGGCAATTTGAAACAGCCAATGAACTTACCGATGCATGTTTTTGGACTGTGGGGGGGAAGCCCACGCAAGCACAGGGAGAACATGCAAACTCCACCCAGAAACACCTGAGCTGGGAATGAAACCCAGAACCTTCTTACTGTGAGGAAGATGTTCTAAACACTACATCACCATACCACCCTGAAACTTTTAATTGAAAAAACATCAACAAAAACAACAAACAGTGTCATGTGACAGATTGCACCTTTAAAGATGGAGGACAGGTGAGACGTCTGCTCTGGGTGGGGTTAGTCTATCCATGCTATTTGATACTTTTTTTTTTTTTTTTTTTTTTTGGCCTTCAGTCACGTGTTGTAATTAACCTGGAGCGCATGGGCAGGTGTGATTGAGCAGGTAGCTGGTGCGCGCGCGTGCGTCATGGCCCGAACCGGAGTATGTGATTCACTGATACTATTGGACTACCAAGTAAAAGACGATCTTGGGTTTTAAACGGGCTGGGTGTGGTTCTAAATGGATAAAATGTATAGATATGTATTATTTTGATATATTCACAGACAAAAGAGAGCCGGTTCCTTTTAGGCACGTGGGCGAGTGCATGCACTGTGCAGGGTACTGGTGGTGTGCGGATGGACGGAGATGAGCAGAACCAACACCTCCAAGTGGACCGTCCAGAACTCAGTAAACATGCCACTTTCTTATTGCACACCAAGTGTGAACCTGCTGATAATCCTGTCGACTCAGCACTAAAATACTCAAAATACCTTTCTGTTTCCATATGTGCACTCAGATGCTGTTCTTTATTTTTATATTTTCAGGCATATTATTATTATTTATTATTATTTATTTATTTATTTTTTTGTCACATATTTAGAACTGGGCTCACTCTGACCGTTCAACTTTTACTCTAGTGTGTGCAACTGAAGTTTGGGAAGATTCCACTATTCTGGTTGTCAGGATGTTAATTGTTGGTGAATAATAAGGTTTGAATAAACTAAATATTCATATTTACCTTTGATATAATTTAAAACATGTTACATATTATAGCTATAATAATAGGTGGGGCCGGCGATGGGGTTAGGGTGCTTCGTTCATGATCAGGTGGTTGTATGGTCAAATCCCAGTTTGACCCCCACTGTGCCAAGACCCCTGGGCAAGGTCTTAACCACAAGTGTGTCTCTGTTCACCCAGCAGTATAAATGTACCCAGTAAAATATATATATATATATATATATATATATATATATACATACATACATACAGGGATCCCTCGCTACTTCACGCTTCAATTCATGCGGCTTCGGTGCATCACATTTTTAAAAAAATATTAATGAAATTTTAAAAAAATAAGGAAGAATAGGGGAAACGTTAAGGAAAATGCTGCAAAACAAGGCTAATTATGCAAAAAAAAAAAAAAAAAGAACCCTAAACAAACCCAAAACCTCCCATCAAAACTCCTTACATTTTTATGGAGGTGTGCATCTGTGTGTGTATTTATATTTTATTTACATTTTATGCATTATTTTTAAATGTATATTTGTTATTATAAGCATTTATGGTGTTGAATATGTATTTATTGATATTATATACACGTAATGTACGTATATGTCAGTCGAGGGGGTTGACACTATTTCGCGGAATTTGGCAGTCGTGGGGCGGTCTTGGTTATTAACCACGGAAAGTGAGGGATTCCTGTATGTGTGTATATATATTTGTGTGTGTGTGTGTATGTATGTATATGTATACATACACACACACACACACAAATATATATACACACATACAGGAATCCCTCACTTTCTGTGGTTAATAACCAAGACCGCCATATATATGGCGGCACGGTGGCGTAGTGGTTAGCACGTCCGCCTCACAGCAAGAAGGCCCGGGTTCGATTCCCGGCCTGGGCGTTTCTGTGTGGAGTTTGCATGTTCTCCCCGTGCTTGTGCGGGTTTCCTCCGGGTGCTCCGGTTTCCTCCCGCAATCCAAAGACATGCACTGTAGGTTAATTGGCCGTTCTAAATTGACCGTAGATTCTCTCCTGCAGCGGCACTGGAACCCAGTCGTATCGGCATTTGCCTTTCCATTGGATCCTTCCGGTGGTGCCGAGATGGGGGGGGGACTTGCTGCTTGGGTAACAGCCTGTTCCTCATTACTCCCTACCCAGGCTCTGCGCACTGGGGGGGTATCACCAGCCGGGATACCAGCCAGAGCGTAGCCATAGTCCTTCGGGACTGACGGAGGCCTACCATACCATATATATGTATATGTATATATATATATACACACTGGGAAGGGAACGAAGGTGGTGGTGGCCTGGTGGTAAAGGGCGCTGGATTGCTGATCCTAAGGTTGGGGGTTCGAGTCCCACTCTCCACAAGGTCGTCCCCCCCCCCCCCCCCCCCCCCATGGTGCAGTCTCTCTTTGTCTATGGTGAGTGGTTCATGGAAAAGAACCATTGGAGGAGCTACAAAGTCGTCAGTGTGTTTCTGCCCCTTGCTGAAGGGATGTGTCAGGAATGGCATCCGCCATGAAAACCTATGCCTAATCAAACATTCAAATCAGATGATTCGTTATGGTGACCCCTGGAAAAAAGGGAGAAAGTCAAAAGGAGAAGAAGATATTAGGACGGTAACCTGCGATGGACTAGTGTCCCATCCCGGAGGAGGTCAACTCCTGGTCGTGTCATGCTACGGAAACCAGGGATAAGCACCGACCTGATGAGCCACGAGGCTTGGGTGTAAAAAGCCTTGAATATCACGTCACCCCCCCCCCATAATGTTTAAAAGTTACAGTTATAGGAATAACATATTTCTTTCATTAACTATATTCAGACGAAATGATGTAAGAAATAATTTATTCAGAAAGAAATTGCTATTTAAAATTAGTTGCAATTATTTTATTCGTGATGAATTTTGGATTATTTTTATCCATTTCAAAAATGTTATTAAATGACACTTTAAATATGAGTATTAGATCTTTTTCAAGAACATGTGCAGTGTTCTTATATTTCTGAAGTGGACAAAGATTTTATAATCATGACACAATTGTCTGCGGGCAGTAAATAAATCATTTATTTTTGATGGACATTCAATATTTTACAGGCTTTGAATTGTTTTTTTATGACCCCACAGATTTTGGTATGGTGGCAAAATCAGCATGTTGTTATTTTATAAATCTAAATCTATCTGAAATAACCCACTGCTGAGTGCGTTATATTGCATGTAGGACAAGATTTTTTTTATTTTTTTTTTTATTTTTTGTGTGTGTGGTGGCCATATTGTACAATGTTTAATTTTTTAAATCAAGCTAACAGATCAGCCCACTTGTAAGATTATCTGTCCTGAAGCGACATGGGCCTTGTCTGCAGCCAGCCACGGTGATGGTGCTTTTAGAGTTGCGATTTATTATCTTGGTATTCCTTGTCTGTAGGAATTCATAGATAAAAGAATACTGAGCCTTGTCGAGTTTGAACCCATAATGTTTGATCTTGCAAATGCATTTCAAGTGGCCATGTTGGAGAGCACTGTTGCTGAATAAATGCAACAAACCGCATAGCAAACAATCCCCAGACATTAAAATAATTGTTAATGCATCAAACAAAAATATCCATGAATCAATGTTGATGATTTTCAGCAGCTTTGCACTATGAAATGTTTTCGGTAATGAAGAATGGATCGATGTTTTCATAAAATCAAAAGTAGTTTATCTGAAATTCGATGGTTTAACTTTAAATACAACATCACTGGTGCCCGTGGGCACCAAGTCGCCCGGAAGGACAACATGAGTCGCCCACGGGCCTGTTCACTGCTGTTTTTAGAACAGGTCCACGGCTCCATAGCACAACTCTCCGTTGAGCGACGTCTAATTTTTTTTGCTGTTTTTAAATCAAATCAATATCTTAACATAGATGAATATCAAGAACTCAATTGTGACATGCGATTCTAACCTCCCGCATCTTTTCGAAGTGCGGCACATTCAGAAAATGGGGGTCGGTCTAACATACTCGGAGGGAAAGTCCTCATGATTGGCGAGCAATCATTGTGAGTGACAGCGAAGTGAGCTCGGCCAATTAGCTCCCTTGGACTCCAGGCCACAGACGTTACCATGGAATCACACTCCTCAGTCTTCTCGGGAAAGTCTATGCAGGTGGATCTGACCGACATTTTGACCTCGTATTGAGGAGGAACAATGTGGTTTTTGTTGTGGCTGCAGCACTCTCAACCAACTCTATATGAGACTACAGAATCCTCGAGGGGGAATGGGAATTTACCGAAAATGTGTCCCTCAGGCTACCGTGTGGGGTGTGCTTCGGGAGTACAGCGTGCTGAACCCTATGGGCCATTTGGTCACTGTATCACCAGAGCCAGAGTTTGGGCCGCATTTGGAACAACAGGTCGAATTTGTTTCTGTTGAGGGTTGGAGTCTGCCAAGGCTCTCCTTTGTCACAGATTCTGTTCATAATTTTTATGGACGGAATTTCTAGGTGCAGCAGAGGCATTGAGAGGTTCTGGTTTGGTGGCTATCGGATCTCGCCTCTGCTTTTTGTGGATGACTTTGTCCTTTTCATATTGTCCTTCATCAATCCAGGACCTCCAACTCTTGTTGGAGTGATTCACAGTCAAGTGCGAAGCGGCCGGGATGAAAATCAGGACTTCCAAGTGTGAGTCCATGGTTCTCAGTCGTTAAAAAGGTGGAATGCACCCTCCGGGTCTGGAATGAGGTCCTGCCCCAAGTGGAGCAGTTCAAGTATCTCAGGGTCTTGTTTCACAAGTAAGGGAAAGATGTAGTGGGAGATCAACAGGCAGATCGCTGCAGCCTCTGCTGTAAAGCGGAGACTGTACTGGTGCGTTTTGGTGAAGAGGGTGCTGAGCCACATAGCAAAGATCTGACTTTACCACTCGATCTATGTTCCAACCCTCACGTATGGTCACGAGCTTTGGGTAGTGACACAGATGCAAGTGGCTGAAATAAGTTTCCTTCACCGGGTGTCGGGGCTCTCCCTTAGAGATAAGGAGAGAAGCTCAGTTATCTGAGGAGCGCTCGGAGTGGAACCGCTGCTCCTTTGCATTGAGAGGAGCCAGTTGAGGTGGCTCAAGCATCTGGTTAGAATGCCTCACGAACTCCTCACTGGTGTGGTGTTTCAGGCATGTGCAACCGGGAAGAGACCCTGGGGTAGACCTAGAACATGCTGGAGCTGGTCTGGGAGCGCATCAGTGCCCCCCCCCCCCCCCCCATCCTTCCTGAGCTGAAGGAGGTGGTTGGGGAGAGTGATGTCTGGACATCGTTGCTTGGGCTGTTGCCCCTGCGACCCAACCACGGGATAAGACGATGGTGATGAAACTGATAGTGAATTGAGCATTGTTTGTTCTTTTCCTCTTTTGGTAATCTGTTCTGGAAGCTGTGACAACAAGCACTTAAAAAAAAAAATTCTACTGGACTTCCCAAGGTAAGAAATTCATCATTAATATTTCACTGTAGTGTTTTCACTTCGGTAGGAGCATGGCTTCCCTAATAGAACACTAGTTGAGTTTCAGTATCCAGACAAAAACACCCACTAAATCTATCACTTGAGGATTTTGCCGATGCTACAGAAGAGTTCTAACAGACTCAACAAATTTCAGTCTGTTCCACATTCATATGGCCAAAAATTATGCTTTCCAAGATTCTTTCTGCAGTTGGACACCATAAACCTCACAAAAAGATTTGAGTGGTAATTAACTTCGGAAGTCTGCCAATTTTAATGTACACAACGTTAGGCCATAAAACCTGTGTACCATTTTTGAAAGATGGTTTTGATAATCGAATGACACGAGAGATCTTATTATTTTTTTTTTTTAAACTTGAATATTTAGGTTGAATGTTTATGGTTAAATTAGCAAATCCATACACAAGCCTAAATGTAATGTCTTATAAAGGGAAGAAATTGAACACATGTGGAACTGAGTATGCGTTGTTTAACATGTTTTACGCTTCGCTCTCGGTTCGATCTACCAGTGAGGCATCAGCATGTTAATTTCATTCCAGTTGCTCTATCTTCGCAATAACATTTTCAGGGTCCTGCTTTCGGCTTGGCAGACAAGTACAGGGAAAAATGTGTCTCCTGCCATTTCGCGCACACATTATATTTTAAAATGTATATTTGATAACAGTCATTTCGTTGTCAGTGTACTTGCCACTCAAACTGCTTTTCACAACAGACAGAGCAAATATGCGCCTCAGATCTGTGACAATTAAATTCAGTTTTATTTGGGTAGCGTTTTTTTCCAATTAAGATTGTTGCAATGCAGCCTTGCAGAGTCTGTCTGTCTTCCTTTCGGCTTTTTCCCTTTTTACTCAGGAGTCGCCACAGTGAATCATCTGATTCGCACGTTTGATTTGGCAGAGGTTTTTACGTCGGATGCCCTTCCTGTCACAACCCTTTTTAGCAAGGGACAGAAACACGCTGACGACTTTGCAGCTACTCTTTACGAAAGTCAGCAATGGTTCTTTTACATGCCTCTCACCATAGTCAGTGAGAGACATGGCCCGCCTTTGATAACCCAGTTAGCTGCACTGGGGGGGACAGTGACAACCTTGTGGAGAGTGGGACTTGAACCCCAAACCTTTGGATCAGCGATCCAGCGCACTATACCACTAGACCACCACTGCCCCACTAACGCGCGAAATCCATAGTCGGCAACGACTGACAGAGGCCTACTACTTGTTTACGTTTATGGAATCAATTTTTTTTTGCCTAATTTTTATTTTAAAAAAAAGTTAATTTCACTGCGACAAGTTGGTCGACACGTTTCATTTATGGTCTTATTCCGAGTTAATTATCCATCAATATTAAGTATTAATGATTACTTTTGCTTTCTTGTATTAGTTTTAATCTCCAGTGCAGCTAACTGGTTATCAAAGGCCCGGCCGTGTCTCTCACTGTCTACGGAACAAGTGTAAAAGAAGCATTGCTGACTTTCGACGAGAGTAGCTGCATAGCCGTCAGCGTGTTTCCGTCCCTTGCTAAAGGGTTGTGTCAGGAAAGGCATCCGATATTAAAAAAAAAAAAAAAAAAAAAAAAACCTATGACAAGTCATAGAAAACATGCAAATTATTTAATATGATGATTTGCTGTGGCGACCCCTGAAAGGGAACAGCCGAAAGGAAAACAAGTACCGTATTAGTTTTGAGGAATACTATATACGCTTTTCTATAATTAAGGGAACTCTTTTCATTATAGGTCAGGCCGGTGGCGTAGTGGTTAGGGTGCTGCACTCATGATCGGGAGGTTCTGTGTGCGAATCCCAGTTAGAGCCCCACTGTGCTAAGACCCCTGGGCAAGGTCTCAACCACAAGTGTGCCTCTGTTCACCCAGCAGTATAAATGGGTACCAGTAAAATATACTGGGAAGGTAACCCGTGATGGACTAGCGTCCCATCCAGGAGGAGTTGAACTCCTGGTAGCGTCACGCTACGGAAACTGGAAATAAGCACCAGCCTGATGAGCCCCTAGGCTCGGGTGTATAAAGTCCAACAGATATAGTCGAGGGATATAAGTATTTGAGGAGCTCAGGTGCAAAAGCTGCGAAAGGCCATCACCATAATAATTGAGAAAGCGCCATCTAGTGAATGGGATCGGTACAAAATTCAAGTTGACCTAACAGAATTTTCTGCAAACACGCAATATCCTATGGTTTACTGTGCCGAAAAACCTTGTTTGGAAAAAACCAAACACTATTTGCCACCATGTGGCAGTCAAGATGGTGGCACCCAAGAAATGAACTTGTGTGAGAGGATGAGTTGGTGGGGTCATGCGGCATTAATTTAATTGCATTGATTGTTGAGTGCATGGGGAGCAGAGCAGTGCACTGGTGTTACAGACTGATTTATTTTGATGATATCCTGCTATCAGCCTCTCTTGGCTTTTTTTTTTTTTTTTGCAAAATAGATATTGTTTGTTTATATCCAATGATAATTTTAGACAATCCTGTTTGGCCAGATATTTGATTTGGACCTTATTGTAAATAGAACAGTTGTGGATTTAGCTGGTTTTGCAACCAATGCTAATTAAATGTTCAAAAAATGATTTAATTGAATGAAGTTACGTTTGTGAAACTCTGACATTTTATTCTATAAAACATTAACCCTTATTGTAACCAAAATGGATGCGTGAACACTTCTGAACATCCCCTTATATATATATATATATATATATATATATATATATATGTATATATGTATATATATGTATGTATATATGTATATGTGTATATGTATGTATATATATGTATATATGTATATGTATATATATATATATATATACATGTGTGTGTATATATATATATAATATACGTATATATGTATATATATATATATATATATATATACGTATATATGTATGTATATATATATATATATATATATGTGTATATATATATATATATATATATATATATATATATATATATATATATATATATATAAATATAAAAATCCTGGTTTAAAACAAAAGGTCTCGTGTGGATTCAGCTGCTTGTGCATCTGAACTGTTCATTTATTTATAAATCATGAGCATAATCTAGTTTGTGTGTGTGTGTGTGTGTGTGTGTGTGTGTGTGCTACAGAAACTGTCCCATTTTTTTTTAAATCTCAGAAATAAAAATCATTCACAAGTGGAAAATTTTTGGCTCAAAATATGTCAGTCACTTGGAGCAGGTGACAGCATGATGCTACTTTGCTATGAAAAAATAAACCATATATCAGTTTTTTTTTCTTTAAAATGGATGATTTGTATATTTTTCATATATTCAATGTTCTTACTAATTAACAGATTGTAATTTATGTAGTGTGTTTATCAGAGATTAATAGATGGTGAAATGTGTTTATTGTTGGACTATGCCAGGTACAGCATGTTCAGAATGGACAATGACGGTCTTTTACAGTATTTGTAAAATTAGTGAAATGTTTTTGTTACCCTAATTGCAAACCACGTGACCCCAGGTTTGGGAATCCCTGCATTAATTACATAGCTTAGTTTCCTCATCAGAATTACCAGTATAATTAGTTTCATGCTTTTTTTTTTTTTTAAATATTGTATCCTTGTCACATGTCACATTCTTCTTCTTCTTCTTTTCCTTTCAGCTTTTCCCTTCAGAGGTCGCCACAGCAAATCATCCGCCTCCATCTCACCCTATCCTCTGCATCTTCTTCTCTTACACCAACGACCTTCATGTCTTCCTTCACCATATCTATAAATCTTCTCTTTGGTCTTCCTCTAGACCTTCTGCCTGGTAGTTCCAACCTCAGTATCCTACTACCAATATACTCACTATCCCTCCTCTGTACATGTCCAAACCATCTCAATCTAGCCGCTCTGACTTTGTCTCCAAAACATCTAACATGTGCTGTCCCTCTGATGTGCTCATTCCTGATCCTATCCATCCTCGTTACTCCCAAAGAGAACCTCAACATTTTCATCTCCGCTACCTCCAACTCTGCCTCCTGTCTTTTCCCCAGTGCCACTGTTTCTAAACCATACAACATCGCTGGTCTCTCCAGTCTTGTACACTTTTCCTTTCACAATATTGTCTAAATTTCATCGTGATTGCCCCTTTTTTGGTTTCTCTTGCTGTTGACTGTTTAATTCCATATTCACTCATTTTAGATTCTCCTTTGAATATTTGCCTATTTATTTTTATTACTCATCCCTCTGATGTGGTACTGAAGCCACACAAATACTGTAATCCCAATCTTTTTTATCCCGTATAACATCTTTAATGTTTCATACACAAGCGCTTGCCTACTTTGAGATCGAGCTGATTGTAGACTCCACAACACTTGACTGGAGTGTGTACTGTGATCAGTCATCATATTAAAACCTTGAAAGATGTTTATGGCTAAATGGCCCCATATATAATGAGCTGTAATGTAAACTGTGTTCTGATTCCTTACGACCAGATCCAGCAGAAACAGTTTCAGTAGTCTGAGCTGCAGTAGCTCTTCTGTGTGAAGAGGCCAGACATACTCGCATTCACTTTCCTCACAATCATTGATTTATATTGTTTATAAGGTTAAAGTCTATAAATGATTGTACACCTCAATTGGACAGTGACTGCTTCCTTAAATAGACAGTGAAGGCAGTTTGTTTAACTGTTTACGTGTGTGTTTGTTTGTGTTTAAAAAAAAAAATATATATATATACATACATACATACATACAGTCGGCCCCCAACTTACGAAGACCCTTGTGTACGAAATCCCCGGGTTACAAAATACATTTTCTTGAGTTTCCATCCCCCCGAGATACGAAACAACTCCCTCTTTTGAAAAGAAATTCAAAATGCAAACGCGCCAATCAAAATTTCACACGACGCGCGAGTTACTCTCTCATTGGCTGTTTCTCAACATCCCGCCCCACTGGCCTCCCCGATAGAGACCGAAGGAAGCTTCACTCTTTAGTTTTTAGTTTAGTTTTTTTAAGTTGTTTAATTCAGTAAATGTTTAATAAATGTGGGTGCATTTGAGCTCATCTGGAATTCCGATCCCTCAAGGAATCAAATTAAAGTTGAGTTTGTCAAGCAGGAAATGTGCTTTGAATTCACGTGCATGCACCGCGCGAGAGAGAATAACGATTTAGTTTTTCATTTATTTTTTTAAGTTGTTTTAATGCAGTAAATGGTCAAGCAGGGAATGCACTTTGAATTCACTTCGTGTGTGTGTGTGTGTGTGTGTGTGTGTGTGTTAATAAAAAATGTTTAATAATGGTTTAATTAATAAATGTTAATAAAATGGTTTAATATGTTGTTAAAATGTTTAAATGGTTTAATAAATTATTTTCTTTTACTTTTAACACATAATTCATACAAAATTGGTGTACTTTTATCATTTTTGAAGGGTTTATGGGGTTTATTCAGTCCAAAGACTGGAGCCTTGGCACGAATTAGGCGTTTAACATGTAAGGTGCGACCCCGACTTACAAAATCCCCGCGTTACAAAAATAGCTCTGGAACAGATTAATTTCATAAGTTGGGGGCCGACTGTGTGTGTGTGTGTGTGTGTGTGTGTATATGTGTGTATGTATGTATGTATATATATATATATATATATATATATATATATATATATATATATATATATATATACACACACACACACACACACACAGTCACTATTCGAGTTATGACCTAGATCAGTTCCGATCAACCAGTTGTAAGTCAAATATTTAACAAAACCAAAACCACCCAGCACACGCGATGAATTCATGTGAAGCGTATTCTTCACCTGCACGTTCTTACAACATGCAAAATAAACTTGTAGCCTTACTTTGCACTGCTCGCAACATCACTTTCACATTTCTTTGTCTACTATCTTCCAGCCACATGTATCGCAACTTTTTTCTGTAATCGGTCCTTCACGCTGTTTTGTGATGATAGTTGACTTAATTGGGGCCGCTGCTTTCACCGCTTCCTCAATGCGGTCCTTGTCCTTCAAAATTGTAGACACTGTGGAGTGGGAGAGATGGAGATATCACTTTCATCTTCGTCTCCGCCCACATTGCCTTCATTGCTTTCTTGGTAGAATCGCCATCTGATGAATCAGACTTCCTTTTGGGGGCCATGGTAACGGTATACAGTAAATGAATGTAAAATTGCACTGTAAAAGAGGTGTTAATGCGATGGTATCTAGTCGATGAATGAAGTGGTAGAATGCTATGAGTGTGAGATGCTGGGATGCTGTGCTGCCACAACTATCTTACGCACTGTACTGCTGGACATATACAGTCAACTCATAATAGGCATCTGCCAGACGTGGTCGTAAGTACGGGTGGCCATAACTTGCATACATAGTAACTGAGATAGTGTGTGTGTGTGTGTGTGTGTGTATATATATATATATATATATATATATATATATATATATATATGAGAGAGAGAGACACGTGTGTGTGTGTGTATATATTTTATATATACACACACACTATCTTGGTTACTATGTATGCAAGTGACGGCAGACAGGTGTGTTTATATGTATGTATATAAAATAATAGTTGCATCATATATGTATAATATCTATAACATATAGAAATTAGCTGCATCAATACCACTTTTATTGCAAAGTGAAAGATATAGTAACAAAATGTCACCAAAAAATAAATATAAAAACAAAACTAGTAAGATAAAGTTTGGATTGTTTACACTCACACATCTGTTGGGGATAATTTCCCAATATATTATATGTATATATGTGTGTGTGTGTGTGTGTATGTATATATATATATATATATATATATATATATATATATATATATATATATATATATCAAGCTCTTGGATTGGATGGATGCTTGTAGCCATAAAAACAATGATGTTGGCCTGTAAAAAAAACAATAACAAACTGTCATCCTGCTATTGTGTACTTTTTTTTTTCTTTAGATAAGTAAAGGTTCAGATTATTGAGAAAATCAATGATTTAGTATTACATTGCATTTTAGAAACATCCAAACCTTTCTGGAAATAAGGTTAGTAATTGACAATGTCTTGCATTCAATAACAGTTGTTTACTTTCAGTTACACTTCCATGCAGTGCTCTGAGAACCACTGGTTCTCTGCAAATTGTTTAGCATGGTTGCAATCGATTCCTCCACCTACCCATCCCCGGCCAAAAGAGTTTTATTTTACTCGGATGTCATCAGTTGCATTTTAGTCAATACAGCTGGAAAATGTATTTGACTACAAACCAGTAAAATGTGAGTATTCACAGATTTTGTTTTCAGTACTCGCTGTAAAAAAAAAAAAAAATCTGGAAATGTTCAGGATAATGTACCTATTGTCTAGGTAAGCAAAAGGGACATAATACTTACTATCCAGGAACAAAACGTTAGTGTTTTCAATCACCTGAGCCTGACCCAGACCTGGCCAGCCAAATATTGCTACACATGCACAATGCACAATCATATCCGAGAGATGCATCTGATGGACTGTTTCTTCCAGCAAGCAACACTGTTGCTGGTCAAGGTTCCTAGTACAGTAGGCCCTTGTTATTCGCGGGGGTTTGGTTCCAGCCCCTCCCGCGAATGAAGATAATCCGCGAGTTCTGTACCCGGAATTAAAACCCTATGTATCATATTACATGCGCAATGATCAAACCAGAAGTAAAATACTATGTATCTATTACATGCGCTAAAATATGCTTCTTAAACACATTCTATAGACAGTCTTACTCATTAATACAGTATTAATGTAGTAAAATGTAGTAATGATTAAGAAAAACTTAATTTTTTTACTGTGATATTTATTGATAATAAAATATACACATTATACAGCATATAATATACAGTGAGTCGTCGACTTACGACCTATGCGAATTTCGTCTGATCGACTTTACGACCGCAAAAGTGGTGAACCCTGATTCATGGCAGTGCAGTGCGAGTGTTGCGTACGACAGTTGTTTGCGCTGCTGGCAGCGCCAGCATCTTAAAAGGCCAAGCAGGAGATGATGCAGCTTCACTTTCTAACAGCTCAGAGCAAATCTATTCATCTACTTTCAATGCCACATGACTGTGGCACGAAGCAGAGAGCCAATCCTTTTTGTGTGGGCAGGTCCGATACCTTGAAACTCTAATGGACTCGCACACTGTAGTGTTTGTGACAGGAAGCACATCCCAAGTTTTGGCAATCAGCTGCTCTGCGGGTTGAAGTTTTTCCATGTCTGTCCATTTGTGTTTGTTTGCCAGCTGTGCTTGGCTTCGTGGAAATGAGCCGATCAAAACGAGGGAAATTTATCTCTTTACTCAAACAACATGTGTAGTCTGTGGCTGTTATAATCCAATAAAATTGGAGTTTGAAGCTATCAGACCCGCCCACACAGTGGAGTACAGAAAAGATTGGCTCTCCGCTGCATATCACAGTGACGTGGAATTGAAACTAGATGTATAGATTTAAATGCGCAAGATTTATTCATCTGTTTTTGTTTGGCGTGAGTGGATGGAAAGTCGACATATGACCAAAATCGATTTATGACCGGTCTGCCGGAACCAAAAGTGGTCAGAATCCGACGACTGTCTGTATTGTGTGTGTGTGTGTGTGTGCATATATATATATATATATATATATATATAAATAAAAGAACACCTTTAAATGCATTCTCCTTGAAACATACAGCATTGTAGTTTTCAAAAATGCCCACTAGAGGAAGGTATTGCATTATTTGTAAGGTATGACATGACTGAATTCAGGTATGAGCTGCATTCAGTCCGAGCAGCTCAGCCACGCCTCTCAGCCGGGGCAGGTAGAAAACGGAGTTTTAGAGTGAGAGAGTTAGAGAGCATTACAACCCAAAGAAGCGGTGACCTGATAGGAGTTAGTCCTCTGGAGGTGAGTGTGCTTTTGTTGATTGGGAGTAGATGAGAATAGTGAATTCAGGTGTGAGTCACCGAGCAGCTCAGCCACACTCCTCAGCTGAAGAGGAGAGAAAACCATTAGTTAGAGGCACAGCCACCAAAATTAAAGTCCCCCAAAAACACAGACCATTACAAAAAGGACATAAAAGAAAAAGAAATGTAACAAATTGGATAAACAAAACGATAAACATGCTACACCACAGTAAATAAAATCACACACACAAACATTCTAAACATTAACTTAGGTACTGTACTGGAATAATAATTGAAAAAGCCTTTAATAGTGGAGTATTTTACAACAGTTCAGATGATTATTCCTCTTCAGGCACTTCAGAGGAAACTCTTTTCTTCCAGAGAAAGTCTTCTTTCTTCAGAAGAGATATCCAACATCATTACCTTTTTCTGATGCTTAGCAGGCGTTTGAGTGATATCATAAAACTTAACTGGTAATTAAAACGCACTAAAAAAAAAGGCTCATTGACAACTTTTGCGCGAATGAGGAAGAAGGGGCGTTACATCATCTCAACCAATCAGCAGGAAGGAGGACAGCCATTGGCTGAATTTGAATCACGTGACAGTGGCTCGGCAGTCTGCGAATATGCAAACGTGAGTGCAAAACCGCGAATAGTCAAGGGCCTACTGTACTCGCCACAACCACATCAATGCTCATACTGCGTGCAGAAGGCCCAGGGAGGAAGGTATTCACTTGTCGAAATATCTTTTTTTTAAACATATCAAAATTATGGAATTATTTCATTGTTTGTTTATGTTGCATTTTTAATACCTCTCAGTATACAAGGAGTTTTCCAGTACTTCTGCTGTTTTTTTCCCCTTTCTTTTCTTTATAGAGAACCTTTTATATGAATTGTGCCTTTAGTACTTTTGAAAATAAGTCAAATCAAGTATACTTGTATTTCATTCAGAATAAGAACAAAGACAACGTACCAAATAACATTTTAATATTTCATGATAATTATTAGCTCGTTTTTAATTTGGAGCATTTTTATTCGAGCCTATTTCTAATACGCTTTTGAAAAGCTTACTGAGTGAATTTTTTTTTTTTTTTGTTGGTTTTTTTTTCAGGAATGCATTACGAGAAGGAGGCCGTGTTGAATCACCTGCATGGTCTGCAGCTTGCGCCGACACTAAGAGACCTAGTTCCTGAGCTGGTGCGCCGAGAGATAGAAGATGCAATGAATAAACTCTTGCTGCTGTGTGACGGCACATACACATGGGACATTTTTTTAGATATGATGGTAAAGTGGAAGATTTTAAGCTTTCTCTCAGAGAACTACTTCACTTATATTTTATTGGTCAGTATATCTGATGTCTGTTCTAGAAGAGTCAGCAACGCATTGCTTTGTTGCATAATGAACTGCCGAAGCCATTTACGAAAGCAGCACGGGCTATTTTGGTGGACTGGCTTGTTCAGGTTCATGTGAGCAATACTAGTGCTTACAGATTTATAATCATTTGAATTATTCTCTGTGACATACTCAATTTGGTGTGAAGAACTACAGTGATGCCTTTCTCCATCTCCTCATAGGACGCATTTAACTTCTCTGAGGAAACGCTTTATTTAGCAGTGCACCTACTGAACTGTGTGCTCCGGCAGATCAAAATCTCCATCTCCCATTTACAGCTCCTTGGTGTTGTCTGTCTGTTTCTCGCTGCAAAGAAAGAGGAGTGCCTGCTGCCAGAGGTAACGTCACATTAAACATTAGGTGGCAGGTTACCACAAAAGGTTTTAACGTTCTACATTTTAGACAGAAGTTCAGGCTGCCTGTACACCAGTGCTTCTGAATAGTGGCGCGTGCCCCCCCAAGGAGTATGATGCCAGGGGGAGCACATATGACCCTGGGGAACATGCTTTTCTGGAATTATGTACGAGAATTTAGTGTAATTGCACCTCCACTCCAGTAGTTGGCAGTAGTGCTCTCATTGTCGCTCTCTGGCAGGGGTGCTCAATACGTCGATCGCAAGCTACCAGTCGATCTCGAAGGTAATATTGGTCGATCGTGAAGGTAGTATTGGTAAATAACATGACGTTAAAAAAAAAATCGACATATTTTTCTGACCTTTAGCTCACCGCGCATGTGCAAACAACGGCACTAAGTACAGCAAAACAAGCTAGTCAGCGAGTGTTACGAGCATGTAAATATTTGTGTGAATGTAAATATAAAACTAATAGAAGAGAGTCACATGGTGTGACTCAGCTGTTTGGGTCTGGAATTTTCCATAAGGGGACCTAGTTCCACATGCATCCTGGTGGTGGGTCAGGTGATTGTGGAATTTTCCAGAATGGAAAATTCTCGAACAGTAGGGAATCTATATAAAGGACCTGTTGCTGACTGGCTACAGTCTCCTCCAGGCTCTTCGAGACTCTTCGTGTCGCTTCGGGCAGATCATCGAAGGGGACTCGGCGGAACAACTCATCCAAGGTGAACCATCGAACACGCTTCGCCTAAGTTTCTTTGTTCTGGACTTCGTCGTCAACGTCCATCAGCCACGTCCACACACAGCCTACGCAAGGATGGTCATCGGTTGTTTCCTTCAACACACGGGATGGCAAAACTTATCAAACACGAGTATGGATGCTGGAGCAAAGAAGACAAAGTATCACTTTCATATGGAATGGGAGGCGGACTTTTTTTTTCACGATGTCGAAGTGCGTTTGGAAGTGTGCTTGAGGCTGGCTGTCAGCAGCTTCTGTCCGGACTATGCATCCCTGGCTGATTCAATTCCGTGAAAGTCATCAAAGTGAGCTCAGGTAGTTACAAAAAAAAAGATTATTAGTTAATTACTATTCCTTCTCAAAAAATTAGCATATTGTGATAAAGTTGATTATTTTCTGTAATGCACTGATAAAAATTAAACTTTCATATATTTTAGATTCATTGCACACCAACTGAAATATTTCAGGTCTTTTATTGTTTTAATACTGATGATTCTGCCAAAAAAAAGTAAAAAAAAAAACCAAAAATCCCTATCTCGAAAAATTAGCATTTAATGTGCTATTTAAAATTTTTTTTTTGTGCTTTTAATACAAAAAAAGTCAACCTTCAAATAATTATGTTCAGTTATGCACTCAATAAAAGGCTTGAACAACTTCAGTTGTGTGTAATGAATCTAAAATATATGAAAGTTTAATTTTTATCAGTACATTACAGAAAATAATCAACTTTATCACAATATGCTAATTTTTTGAGAAGGACTAGTATGTTGTGCTGTGCAATATTGGCTCATGCGGTTACACAAAGTACATACACATACATTTACACATAAATAATCCTCAATATACTTTCAAATAAATATGTTTTGTATTTTTGTTGTGGGTAGATCTTTGTGACTTGGTCATTCTATAAGTAGCTCGCGTGCTGGAAAAGTGTGAGCACCCGTGCTCTATGGTGTAGCGGTTTTTCGCAAGAGCAAACGATATGAAGCTCAGTAAACAACCCCTCAAGAAACAAAACGGAAAAATTTCGAACAGGAACGAAGAGAAAGATGGAGAGACACGGAAATATTAAGACAAATAAATTGAATGGGTTTAAATAGGGATGTATTTATTTATTTATTTTTATTATTTTTATTTTATTTTTTTTTTAATTTCAGGCACATTGGTGCACTTTAAATCTTTTTCTGTTACAGATTAAAAAACAGTGTTAATGAAGTTTTTCTTTGTTGTAAGTTGAATTATATTTCTTTCTTTTTTTGTTTTTAATGTTAAAGATACAATGTTATGCAGAGGTGTACTAATAACAATTTTATAGACCAGTAATACTATTTATAGTCGCTCGTGGGGCGGTGCGGAGGGGCGTGAAATGTTTTTTTTTTTTTGTTTTTTTTTCCCCGTCCCAGAGGGGGCGCCACAGAAAATAATTGAGAAGCACTGCTGTACACTGTTAGCACGGACTTAAGTTTGACATACAATCCTGTTGTATTGCTTTGGATGGTCAGGGTTTTTTTTTGTGTGCTGGGGTGGGGGGTTGTTTTAGGCATCTGAGCTGTGCTACCTGATGGAAAACACTTACAATAAGAAGCAGTTGCTACGGATGGAGCGCAGGGTTTTAACCACCCTAAAGTTTGACCTGTCTCACACCCCACCTATCCACTTCCTGCTACTTTCTGCACACATTGCGCACTGTAGCGAGAAGGTGCAAAACCCCATTGGTAAACTGATTTTAATATGGTCAGATGACTATTACTCTGTACAGCAGCTTACACATACTGTGTAATTGTAGGTGATCTGCATGGCACGGTATCTGTTGGAGCTCTCCCTCCTTGAAGAAAAGTGCGTGTGTTTTTTTCCAGTTCAGCTTGCCGCTGCTGCTCTGCGGCTGGCACGCAGTCTTATTCAGGAGCCGAACACACCTGAGAGTGAGGTGGCTTGGTGTATTGCCTCTACTATATACCTGGGCAGGTATTTACAAAGTCATAAATGCATGTCTTAACCTTAACACACTCCTGCAAATATTAATCAAAACCATGCCCAAATAATGTAGAATGATTATAAAATAATAGTTTTGTGTCAGATGAGGCAGCATCAAGTTTGTACAAAATTTGAGACACAGCAGCAAAAATAAATAAAAATATTTAAAAATTACAAGTTAATTAGTTTTATATCAGTTGTCCTGTATAAAATTAAACTATGAGGATCATGCTGCTGAAAAGGTCACTTCCTGTTTATCATGGTCTCATTCCAAGATATTTGAAATTCTTCCAGATTCTCGTAGATTAAAACTTGAGTAACTTGTGTGTAAATTAACTCATGAATGAATTAACTTCCGAAAGCCTAATTAATGTTGAACTCATGCTAATTAAATCCAGAGGTCTTTTTATAAATGTGTGCAGTGAGGCAACACTCTGTACAATCATGCACACGATGGCCACCGCTGCTGCACAAGCTCACAACCAAGAAACTCGAGCAACTTTTATTAAATTCTCAACAAAGGAAATGCTGTATGCGAGTCTGCACCCAGCACTGAAGAAAGCTCCCTGCCTACAGACATGAACAATATTAACAGTAAAAAGTAGTCTGTATCTGAATATTTGTACCTGTATTTTCTTTCTTTTGGATTTTTTTTTTTTTCAAATTTGTCAAAAAAAAAGTTTGTAACCATTTTAAATACTGTATTTGAATTAAAAGTACCTGCTTTAAAATTTATACACTGAAAATGTAATGTTCCTGTAATATGCTGGAGGATGTATCCTCTTGTAGTTTCAAGACCTTTTACAGATTTTTAACATTTGCAGTCGATAGTTAAATGTACATGGGTGCCTGACCATCACACCAAGATATGGCTCTTCTGTTAACTGTTTCCTCAACGTGTGATGAGGGAAAAAAATGTAATGTAGAAAGTCTTGGAATTCAAAAGCATTACAAATATTTTACTTTTTTATTTTCGAATTGGAGGAAGAGGCAGTGGTGGCCTGGTGGTAAAAGATGCTGGATTGATGATCCTAGGGTTGGGGGTTCAAGTCCCACTCTCCACAAGGCTGTCACTGCCCCCCCCCCCCCCCCGCCCCCCAGTGCAGCTAACTGGGTCATCAAAGATCGGCCATGTCTCTCACTGTCTATGGTAAGAGGTTCATGTAAAAGAACCATTGCTGACTTTCGACAAGAGTAGCTATTTAGCCGTCAGCGTTTTTTCTACCCCTTGTTAAGGGTTGTGTCAGGAAGGGCATCCGACGTAAAAACCTATGCCAAATCAAACATCTTCATATCTGCTGCCTCCAGCTCTGCCTCCTGTCTTTTCCCCAGTGCCACTGTTTCTAAACCATACAACATTGCTGGCCTCAACACCGTCTTGTACAATTTTCCTTTCATTCTTGCCAATACCTTCCAATTACACATCACACCGGACACTTTTCTCCAACCATTCCAACCTACCTGCACACACTTCTTCACCTCTTTTCCACACTCTCCATTGCTCTGGATTGTTGAGCCTAAGTACTTAAAATCCTCCACCTTCTTTATCTCTGCTCCCTTTAACATCACCGTTCCTCTTGAGTCCTTGTCATTCACACACATGTATTCTGTCTTAATGAGGCTAACCTTCATTCCTCTCCTTTCTAGGACATACCTCCACCTCTCTAGATTTTCCTCCACTTGTTCTCTGCTCTCACTACAAATCACAATGTCATCTGCAAACATCATAGTCCATGGAGATTCTTGTCTAACCTTGTCTGTCAACCTGTCCATCACCATAGCAAACAAGAAGGGGCTCAGAGCTGACCCTTGATGCAGTCCCACCTCCACCTTGAACTCTTCTGTCACACCGACAGCACACCTCACCACTGTCTTACATCTCTCATACATGTCCTGCATCACTCTAACATACTTCTCTGCCACTCCAGACTTCCTCATGCAATACCACAGTTCCTCTCTTGGCACCCTGTCATATGCTTTCTCCAGATCGACAAAGGCACAATGCAGCTCCCTCTGACCTTCTTTGTACTTCTCTATTAACATCCTCAAAGCAAACACTGCATCTGTGGTGCTCTTTCTTGGCATGAAACCAAACTGTTGTGAACAACAGCTAGTCTAGCTTCCACTATTCTTTCCCATAACTTAATCGTATGGCTCATCAACTTTATCCCTCTGTAGTTGCCATGACTCTGCATGTCTCCCTTGTTCTTAAAAATGGGCTCCAGCACACTTCTCCTCCATTCCTTCGGCACTCTCACTCTGTAAGACCTTGTTGAATGTTCTTGTCAGAAAATCTACTGCTACCTCCCCTAGAAACTTCCATACCTCCACCGGTATTTCATCAGGACCAACTGCCATTCCACTCTTCATCCTCTTCAATGCCCTCCTCACTTCACCTTTGCTAATCATGGCTACTTGCTGGGCCTTAACGGTCACCTCTTCTACTCTTTTTTTTTTTTTTTTTTTTACCCTTCTCTCTCTCTCTCTCTCTCTCTCATTTTCCTCATTGGAAGCTGAAAAAGGAAGAGTGTCGTGTTGTCTTCAAGGAGGTGGTCAGGAAGTGCTTCCAGATGACTGGACAACTCCAGCTAATGTGATCAGGGAGACAGGTAGGAGAGTACTTGGTGTGTCCTCTGGAAGGACAGTCGATAAGGAGACTTGGTGATGGAATGAGGAAGTGCAGGAGTGTGTACAAAGGAAAAGGTTAGCTAAGAAGAACTGGGACATTCAGAAAATTGAAGAGAGTAAACAGGAGTACAGAGAGACACAGCATAAGGCAAAGGTAGCGGTGTCAAAGGCCAAACAGAGGGCGTATAATGACTTGTATGATAGGTTGGACAGTAAGGAGGGAGAAAATGACTTATAAAGGTTGGCACAGCAGAGAAACAGCAAGTTAGAGTAACTACCAGGCAGAAGGCCTAGAGGAAGACCAAAGAGAAGATTTATGAATGTGGTGAAGGAGGACATGATTGGAGTAAGAGAAGATGCAGAGGATAGGGTGAGATGGAGGCAGATGATTCGCTGTGGCGACCCCTGAAGGGAAAAGCCGAAAGGAAAAGAAGTGGTGCTGTATCATCACATAATTGAAAATATTATATGCATGTTTGGCAAGTTATGTTAATGTTTTGAGAATTTTATACTATTTTGCCCTTTCGGCTTTTCCTTTCTTATTTCAGAGTGGTATGTTTTTAATTGAGACGCGGTTTTTAAAGTGCAATAACTTAAGAAATATCAATCTAATGGCTGTGGAATTTGGTAAGCATAGTGACCGCCTGCTTCCCAGGATGTACAAATCACCAGCAAGTTCATTCAGAAACCAGGATTTCAACAAAATGGATTTAAATATAAATTTTTTTTCATAAGGAAGTCAAAGCTATAAAATCTTTCAGAACTTGTGTGTTGATGGTATAATGACTGATTTTATACAAAATTGTATATGTATAAAATACAAAGAGGAATTGCTCGTAACAGATATGCTTATGTTGAATGTGGCTTATTTTAAAAAGCTAGAATGACCATATCTCAAAGGGCCATGAAAATTAGTATGCAGTGAGGTCTTTCAAGACTTATCGTGTGTGAAACTATTTAAGTTGCTTCCATGTTGTCACTCTTTACTCTCTCGATGTGCCGACCACATTTTCATATTTGGTATTAATGCTTTTGGGGTTATTGCAATCTGAAAATGACTTCTCATTCAAAATCATTTCCCCAGTGCAGAATAAAATAAAATCCCAAGGATGTGTATAACAACAACAACAACAAAAAGAAATACGTTGGTCATAAAATATTCAAGACAACTCCATTGTTGCCAAACAGGCACTTAAAGGTTAAACAAAGTATGGGACAGAGTAGAAAACCACTATCTGAATTTCGCAACGTTACCACCTGTGCATGGTATTTATTTTGTGCCAGGTATGATTATACTTGATTAATTGCTTGGTTTGCATAAAACCTGTCCTGATGATAAACCTAAATCCTTGAAGCTGAACATCTACTTCCACAAAATCTTACTGGCACAATTTATTTGTATTTCCATGTAAGAAGTAAATGCACCATGAATTCAATTGCATTGTTTATTATGGGCTGAAATCTCACAGTTTACTGGTTATGATGTTTATGGTAATTATCCATCAATGTGAACTGGATATGCCATATTGACTCTGGTTGGTTATAATCATATGGCAATAAAAAGTGTAGGTTTTTCACAGCTCTTGGCCACATTGCTCATAGATGGTTCATCAGTTTCTTTGGGGACTGGGACTGTATGAACACAAGGAATTTTTATACTATTGAATTATTTTTGATATCTTGCAAGCTGTTGAGATGAATAAAGGATGAATATCTTGCTGTGCAAAGAGAAATGCTATTTTTTTTTTTTTTCTGTAGTTCTGCATTCCTTAATATGGCTCACACTTTACTGGTTATACTGATGTCCACATGTTACGTTGTCTGCATTTGTCTGATTCTTAATACTCTGAGACTTTTTTTTTTTTTTTTCTTGTCCTGAGCAGCAAAGAGCCTTCTGGCTGATTGGCTGTTTTAGATACGGCGACTGTTTTGAAGTATGTTGTGAAACTTTGCAATATAAACTTTTTACATCAGAGTTTAATGTGAAATT
>CM045728.1:117432297-117549797 GCA_024760905.1 Plotosus lineatus | reverse complement strand
GTCCACTGTGTTTTATCAAGGGCGGGGTCAATGCAGCTAGCTATCAGGAGATTTTGGAGCACTTCATGCTTCCATCTGCTGAAAAGCTTTATGGAGATGAATATTTCATTTTTCAGCACGACCTGGCACCTGCTCACAGTGACAAAACCACTGGGAAATGGTTTACTGACCATGGTATTACTGGGCTCAATTGGCCTGCCAACTCTCCTGACCTGAACCCCATAGAGAATCTGTGGGATCTTGTGAAGAGAAAGTTGAGAGATACCAGACCCAACACTGTGGATGAGCTTAAGGCCGCTATCGAAGCATCCTGGGCCTCCGTAACACCTCAGCAGTGCCACAGGCTGATTGGCTCCATGCCACGCCGCATTGAAGCAGTCATTTCTGCAAATGGATTCCCGACCAAGTATTGAGTGCAGAACTGAACATAATTATTTGAAGGTTGACTTTTTTTGTATTAAAAACACTTTTTTTATTGGTCGGATGAAATATGCTAATTTTTTGAGATAGGGATTTTTGGTTTTTCTTTACTTTTTGCCAAAATTATCAATATTAAAACAATAAAAGGCTTGAACTACTTCAGTTGTGTGTAATGAATCTAAAATATATGAATGTCTAATTTTTATCAGTACATTACAGAAAATAATGAACATTATCACAATATGCTAATTTTTTGAGAAGGACTAGTATATATATATATGCAGAGATGTACATATGCGTATATTCACTGCTATTCCCCCATAACGTCATGGTGTGACTCCTTAATTCAAACACACACACACACACACACACACATATATATCTGTGTGTGTGCGTATATATATATATATATGTTGCAGCTCCATATATCTCCTTTTTTCTTCAAAATCTGTATAAGCGCACTTCTCCAGTCTCACTTTCCAAGATTTTATTGAAGTCTACTTAAAAACTGCTGTCTCAATTAAACAACAACTTCTTTTCCTTTCGGCTGTTCCGTTCACAGGTATGCCACAGCAAATCATCTGCCTCCATCTCACCCTGTCCTCTGTCTTTTCTTCTCTTATGCAAACGACCTACATGTCCTCCTTCACCACATCCATAAATCTCCTCTTTGATCTTTCTCTAGACCTTCTGCCTGGTAGTTCCAACCTCACCATCCTACTACCAATATACTCACTATCCCTCCTCTGTACATGTCCAAACCATCTCAATCTAGCCTCTCTGACTTTGTCTCCAAAACCTCTTACGTGTGCTGTCTCTCTGATGTACACATTTCTGGTCCTATCCATCCTCGTTACTCCCAAAGAGAACCTCAACATTTTCATCTCTGCTACCTCCAGCTCTGCCTCCTGTCTTTTCCCCAGGGCCACTGTTTCTAAACCATACAACATCGCTGGCCTCAACACCGTCTTGTACACTTTTCCTTTCATTCTTGCTGATACCTTCCTATCATACATCACACCGGACACTTTTCTCCAACCATTCCAACCTGCCTGCACACGATTCTTCACCTCTTTTCCACACTCTCCATTGCTCTGGATTGTTGAGCCTAAGTACTTAAAATCCTCCACCTTCCTTATCTCTGCTCCCTTTAATCTCACCGTTCCTCTTGGGTCCTTCTTATTCACACACTTGTATTCTCTCTTACTGAGGCTAACCTTCATTCCTCTCCTTTCCAGGACATACCTCCACCTCTCTAGATTTTCCTGCACTTGTTCTCCGCTCTCACTACAGATCACGATGTCATCTGCAAACATTATAGTCCATGGAGATTCTTGTCTAACCTCGTCTTTCAGCCTGTCACAGCAAACAAGAAGGGGCTCAGAACTGATCATTGATGCAGTCCCACCTCCACCTTGAATTCTCCGGTCACGCCGGCAGCACACCTCACCACTGTCTTACATCTTTCATACATGTCCTGTACCACTCTAACATACATCTCTGCCGCTCCAGACTTCCTCATGCAATACCACGGTTCCTCTCTCGGCACCTGGTCATATGTTTTCTCCAGATCCACAAAGGCACAATGCAGCTCCCTCTGACCTTCTCTTCTTCTTTTCCTTTCGGCTGCTCCCTTCAGGAGTCGCCACAGCAAACCATCCGCCTCCATCTCACCCTGTCCTCTGCATCTTCTTCTCTTCCTCCAATGACCTTCATGTCCTCCTTCACCACATCCATAAATCTCTTCTTTGGTCTTCCTCTAGGCCTTCTGCCTGGTAGTTCCAACCTCAGCATCGTACTACCAATATATTCACTCTCCCTTCTTTGTACATGTCCAAACCATCTCAATCTAGCCTCTCTGATTTTGTCTCCAATTCTTCTAATGTGCTGTCCCTCTGATGTACTCATTCCTGATCCTATCCATCCTCGTTACTCCCAAGGAGAACCCCAACATTTTCACCTTTGCTACCTCCAGCTCTGCCTCCTGTCTTTTCCTCGGTGCGCCAATTTCTAAACCATACAACATCGCTGGCCTCATCACCATCTTATACACTTTTCCTTTCACCTCTAACCTCTGTGGACGTCTCTATTAACATCCTCAAAGTAAAACACTGCATCTGTGGTGCTCTTTCTTGGCATGAAACCAAACTGTTCACAAATGCTGACCTCTGCCCTTAGTCTAGCTTCCACTATTCTTTCCCATAACTTCATTGTATGGCTCATCAACTTTATCCCGCTGTAGTTGCCACAACTTTGTGCATCTCCCTTGTTCTTAAAAATGGGCAGTACGGACCTACAGACACTTCTCCCGCCTCTCCTTCTTCGATCAACAGTAGTCCAATTTCCTCCAGCACCCTGTTGGTTAACAGCACTGATGGCGGTCGTTGTTAACCTGGGCCTCGACCAATCTGGCATGGAGGTCATATTTGTGATTTGCATGTCAGATCTGGCGCAAGTTGTATATCTGATGTCCTTCCTGACACAACCCTCTGCATTTATCAGGGCTTGGGACTGGCATGATAGAGAACACTGGCTTGTTCCGCCCTGACGGCTGCAAATGAATTAACCAACTCCATGCTTCGCATATATTTTCTGGGCCATCTGTCTTTCCACTCTTCCTCTTGTTTATATCTACTTTTACTTCATCCTTCTTAATCTCTTGCACTTCCTGGGTAAAATCCCTCTCCATCCTCTCACCATCTCTCTCACTCATTTTCTTTGTTTATTAGCTTCTCAAAACATTACATGTTTTTGTGCTTGGAGGCCATTCACAATCAGTGCTTTTTTTCTGTTGCATTTAGCTTCTCAAATAACTCATTATTCACTCCTTCCTTCGCTTTTGCCACCTCCTCCCCCCACCTTGGGGCATATCTCTTTGTATCGATCCGGATGTCCCACTTCTTTTCCTCCAATTTCTTCTCCTTCAGGTTTTTATGAACTTCCTCATTTCAACACTAAGTCTCTTTGGCGTGGCATCGAGACAGAGGAAGAAGCACAAAGTCTTTCCTACCTTTCTCTCTCACTGCAGCTTCTGTAGATGTAATGTCTTCTGGTAACCCCTCACTACTACCCAACACTTATTTTGTCTTCTCTCTGAGTTCCACATCACTGTCTTCCTCCTTGGGCTTCCATGATCTGATGAGCTCTTCCTTCAAGATTACCCCACACCATTTTCCTCCCCTTGACACTATGCTAAATAAAATGTGTCCCTCAATATTCTGGCTTGAGATCCAATCTGTAACATCTAGTCATTTTTGTCATTGAGTGCATAATTAATTGGGCAGCAGCTTTTCAAACACAATCAGAAATTAAATTAATTTTTTGTTAAAAGAGAAGAAAAGAATTCTGTGTATTGCAATAACACTGCAAGCTAAAAATAAATATAAAGTTATCAACAAACCCAGAAATTTGAAAATAAAAGGTTGACATGTTCATGATCATTTTTATTCATCTTATTTTTACTGACTTTGTTATTCATTCGATACAATTGTGGTAAAAGATATGAAAGAATAAAAATGAATTAAAAGTACATAATCAATTACATTACTGTGACATTACTGTTATTAATAGATTATCATTATACTTCTATCTGCACATCTGTCATTAAAATCATTAAATTCCACATTACATTTCCACAATGAATACCATTAAAAAAAAAAAATAGAAAGTATTCATTCATTATGGATCGTAAACATGACAACATGGCTCACAATAAAGCAAATGCAACCATCAATTTTTTTTCTGTTTATTTGAATCCAGGTCACTGAGGCAGCAGGTCTGGCAGAGACGCTCAGGCCTCCGCTCTCCAAACACCTCTTCCAGCTCTTCTGATGTCACATGCTTTGTGGAAACTCGAGGAATTACAATGGATCCATGTAAAATATGCAGTACTTTATGGAATAAATAGTTCCACCCACTGCAAAAGACTTTACTCTCATGTGGAGCTGGTGGGGGGTGGAGTTATTAATCAAAGTTATTAATTATCATGTTACTGCATTGAAAGGTTCAAAGTTTAAAACGATGTGTTTTTAAGAGATAACGGTAGGCAAGGTTACTGTTACAGCATGCCAAGAAGTTATGACCGTTTTAACGTTCTCAACAAAATCATTTGTTGATTTTAAATTACCAGCATATGCTTTAGGTTGACTACAACAGTGTAATTCAGATTTACACATACACTATTGTTTATTATTATTATTATTATGCACAGGAAGAACACGCAAAACTTCGTAGAAAACACAGAAAGAAACCCCCATGCAAGAGGTAAGTGGCTTGAACCCAGGACCTTCTACTAAACACCACGTCAGTGTGTTGTCCACAAGACACTCCCAATAAAATGTCAGCACTTTCAAGGGCCTGGAATTGTACTTTATCAATTCAAGTAATTTCCATGAACTCAAACACCTCATACGCATCCAGAGATCAAAAGATGCAGGCTGCTTACTGATACCTCACATAATGCAGATTACTTCAGGGGGCAGAGTTTTCTCTTTACAAAGCCCCACAGTCATGGAATCATGGAATAAGCTTCAAGTTAATGTTCAGGATTCGGACATACTTCTTTGGTCACGCATTTTGTTAATACTGTAGCTTTTTATGAGGTAAAGGAGCTGATCTGGAGGTCTCGGGCATAGACAGTTCTGATAAACTGTGATGTTAAGATACTATCACTTCATCACTCTCACATGCTCACCCAGGTCAACAGAGGAATGGCTGATTGACACATGTCATAGGATGCCCTGATGACTGTCTTCCTTCTGTTTCTTTTTTTTAGATACGGTGTCATATACTCCCATTTCACTGGAGCACGGAATGCAAGGATCATGGCGGAAAGGCGCGAAATGCACTCTACGGAGGAGCTTCGACATTTTTACATGGAAAATGGGTCAAAAACCTACGGAAAATTGGACCTTCGGAACGATCACGGATTGTGCGGAAAGGACACAGGAAGACTGTGGTACAATGTCGGAATACATGCGTAAAAGTGCTTGGATCACCTTCAGAACCAGTGCGGACAGCAAAGGAAGACCTTCGGATAATTCACGGAATATTCATGAAAGGGACGGAACATTTGTGGGATGACCGCGGTACTACTCCTTTTTAGAAGGAAGACACACGGAGTGATCTCAGAACAGGCGGAATGAAGGCGGAACGTTCACGATCCACACCGAATGACTGAGAAATACCCGACATAACCACGTTTCAACCAGGAAAAATCGGCAAAGATCAAAGGATTTGCTCCTGATTCCGCGTATAAATACGCGGAATGACCAAGGAAGCTCATTCTCTCATTCATACTATATGTTTATAATGTATAATATGTTTATAATGTATAATAAATTTCAAATTTAACATGTGTTTGTAATTTACCATATGTTTCTAATGTGCAATATGTTTCTAATTTACAATTAATTTAAAAATTTAACATATGTTAATATGTTTAATAGCAATAAAGTCAATACGTTCCTTTTATTTGCACCTCAATAAATCATTCCAGACTAAAAATTATGTACACAAGTCCAAACCACAGTGATTACAACTTTAAAACTTTATTACGTGAACAGGAAAACAGAAAAAATAAAGTGAATGAACTGGAATAATTTATAGTGAAAGTAACTTATTGAGTGTTCCGCAAGTTTTCTGTGTTATCCGCAATCATTCCACAAACGTTCCACATGTATTCTGCAAACCTTCCTTGAGTATTCCGTGGGGATTCTGTGGCCGCTTTTGACAACCCGGAAGAAGGAGGAATGTTCGCGGGACGTTCACGGAAGACTTGCGGAATAAAAGGAACGATCACGGAACGTTTGCGGAAAGCACGGAACGTTTGCAGGAGGACTGCGGAACGTGAGGGAACACTGTCGGAAAATTTTTCCATGAACGTGCTTTTGAACCTGTTCAAAAGCACATTCGCAGAAAAATTTTTTGGCCTGACGGAAGAGGAAGAATACCTTCAGAATTGTACGGAAGGACACGGAAGATGACAGAATGACTGAGGAACATTGTAGGATGACTATGGTTTTGCTTCCGCAAGTCTGCCGTGCTCCAGTGAAATGGGGGTAATAGTCAGTCATGCCAGACCCCATGCTTGCACTCAGCACTAATACACTGTTCTCTAACCATCACACTGTTGTGATCAAACAACCTCCTTCTATGTTTGTTTTGCTGAGGTACACATGCTATTTCTAAAATCCCAGTGATCCTGATCCTTCTGTTCTCTGAATCCTATCATCTGTAGTGATGTCTTACTACTGGTTTGATTTCTGATCTTCGAGGCCCCTCGCTCCTGCGGCTAATGATCCATATGGACATAAATATACAATCAGTGAAGAAGACTTTTCACTGCTGGTAATATACACTCTTCTACTGAAATGATTTATGACTACAATTCCTATTACGGTTGGACAATAACTAACTAGACTGGATGTTAAACTGTCATGAAGTTTCTGTTACATGGTTTCTATTCTTATCTGGTTTTGCCCAAATGAGGATGGATTTCCCTGTACAGTGTGATTCCTCTCAAGGTGCTTTCCTTGAGCTATCCGGGGGAGTTTTTTCCTTGCCACTGTTACCATGTGACATGTCATGGTCTTGTTCATAAAGGGTATGTATGGTTTATAGAGGAATGTTTCATTTCTTTACCAGATTTGTTGTTGGTAATGAAAAAAAAACTGCTTTGTGGAGAATTTCAATTATTAAAGCACTATACAGGTAAAACTGAATTAAAATAAAAAACATTCATGTGTTAGAATTGTCCAGTCAAGGTCCCAACCTAAAATTCAATTGAGAACCTTTGGTAAAATTTGAAAATTACTGTTTCACAGATGCTCTCTATGCAATCTGATAGAGCCTGAGCTATTTTGCAAAGAAGAACTTGCAAAAATTTCACTCTCTATATGTGCAAAGCTGGCAGAGACACACCCTCTTTTTGATTGCAGCTGTAATTACAGCAAATAGGAAGGGGTTTAATACAAATGCACATCATACTTTTCAGATTTTATTTGTAAAAAGCTGTTCCAAATCTCCCCGAGATGTGAGTGTGAATGGTTGTGTGCATGTTGGCCCTGCGATGGCCTGGCGAGCTATCCAGGGTGTACCCCGTCCTTGCCCAGAGTCAGCTGAGATGGGCACCAGCCTCCCCATGACCCTAATTAAGATTAAGGGATTCAGAAAATGAATGAAAGAAAAAACTTTGAAATCCATGAATAATTATCCTTTCATTTCATAATTATGCTCCATCATGTTATGGTCTATATATACATTTTACATGAGTGGTTTATAACGTCAAACTGAGGAAAAGTTCAAGCGGTATGAGTATTATTTTCAAGTCACTGTATATGCACCCCAGTAAAAACAAAACTTTTTGCTCTATAGAAAGGGGTAGTTAGTTGGCATGGGTCTCAATACACTGTCCCTGTATCAAACACTGTAAGGACTGATAGACATTTCACTGTAAGGCACAAAAAAGGAAATTACAAATGTGGAAACATATACAGATGCTCCCCGACTTACATTCATTCGTTTTATGTATTTTTTGATTTTACATTTTTTTTTAAGTCAAATTTTGAGTTTAGCGTGCTCTCTGTAGTACGAGACGTACTTACGTAGTACGCTGACATAATGACGCAATGACGTAATGACGCTGCGTCCGTTGTTTACAAACAACAGACTGAACGTGCCCTCCTTCTTCCCAGTTCACTGTATGTTATCCTTGCGTTAAGATGTCGTCTCTGAGATCTTTGTGTTTACACTGTTTTGGGGACTTTTGTAATCCTAAGCAAATATGGTTGTCAGAAGCGTAAAAATATGGTTGTCAGAAGCGTAAGCCTACTCGTGATAGTGGTAATCAGAAAAAGTGGCAAGCCATCTCGTTAGAAACGAAGATGGCTATTATCAAGAAAATTGATGCTGGTGAAAAACATGTGAATGTTGCACGTTTCTTCCAAATGGCTCCGTTGACCATCGGAACCATTTACAAGCAGAAAGATCGCATCACAGAGCATGTTAAAGGTTATATTTGATACTGTATTTGATATTTGATGACTGGATTTGATTTAAATTTATCTATTTGAAATTATTTTGCTTGAATTTAATTTATTTGAAATGAATGTTGATATTATTTGATATACACTCATGCCTCTTGGTTTAACGGACTAATAGAGGGGAACACTGGTCAGAAGTACATGATTGTCTGAAGTTTCCGATTCCATATATCTCAACGATTACGTTACGAAAAACCTTTACTTAAGCACAGTATGTAATCTGTATATATACATATACATATATATAAAATCAGGGTTCAGGAACCTATGGCTCGCGATCCAGATACAGCTACATGACTGTATCTGGCTCTCAGATAAATCAGGTGGCCTTTCTTAACAGAATAATGAATACATAATTTCACTGTCATTTAAATAAAAAGACAAAAAGTATTTTTTGAGTAAAGAGATAAATTCCCCTCGTTTTGATCGGCTCATTTCCACAAAGCCAAGCACAGCTGGCTTCAACCTGCAGACCAGCTGATTGCCAAAACTTGGGACGCGCTTCCTGTCACATAAACACTACAGTGTGCAAGTCCAATAAAATTAGAGTTTCAAGGTATCAGACCCGCCCGCATACAAAAAGGTTTGGCTCTCCGCTTCGCGCCACAGTGACATGGCATTGAAAATAGAAAAGCCAGTCTGGTCATCTGGCAGACACTTTCGGAAACAACAGCCTGTGTCTGGACATTCCGGACAAGTCAGAAGCTACAGATTTTGTCCGTTGCATCCGAAATCCGTTAAAGCGAAGTCCGTAAAACTGAGGCATGAGTGTATTTGATATTATTTTACAATGTTATGCTTATAATAATTGATTCAGGGGTGTTTTATGACATACGGTAATGGTATTTATGGATGTATAGTACAATATGAACGTCACACGTCACTGGAACATAGAGTAACAACTTACGTTTTTTTTTTTCCACCTTACGTTCGGCTGTCCGGAACCTAACTAAAACGTAAGTCAGGGAGCGTCTGTAGTATATCCTGCTCAGAAATTAGATATAATAGCACAGTTTAATTGTTAATTAGTAATCGTACAACTGTGTTGAAGCTTTAATGCAATGATATTAATCCATTTTGTTTGAGATACATCATTCTGGCCTTAGGTTATTTATTGAAATTATTATAAAACTACATTCTCACTATAAACAAATCAGGTAAAAAAATTATTTATTTATTTAGAAACCTTATCTTAGCAGGGGGCAGTTGCCCCTGTGGAGGATAAGACAACATACAAATAGCATGTCAATTACTGCCTTTGTTCACTTTTAAACATCTCAATCAGAGTTCATCTCAGCAGTGTAGAAATCTAATAGAGCCATAACAGCCAACTGAAAGGGACCAGTAGTGTATTCATTTGGATGCTGTAAATATCACCCAAATAATATAAAAGTAGGGTGTTAATCTTGTGTAATGCTCACACAATAATGCGTACCTTTAGGCCAGACGCATCGAGCAAGGGCCAATAAGGATGGTCACTCGTGAGAACTAGCCTGGATAGTTGCATACTCAACAAGGTCTCCACAAGAGTGCGCCGAGCTCTGTGGAGAGGAAGCCAAAGCTGCAGTATCCAGGAACGCGTACAGAACATCACAGTCTTTGTCGGCCAAGCTCTAGAGACAAGAAATGTAAAGAAACAAACACTTGAGGACGGAGATTTAATTCTTATGAATAATCTCAACAACAGACTATGCATTACACAACAAACAAACAGACGTGGCAAAACAATTTTTCTTAGTATTAGTGTGTGATGTTAATGTCTGATGGGTATATTACACAGTATTGTTATATCATATAAAATTCAATTAAATTATTCATTCATTTTCTGAACCGGTTAATCCTAATTAGGGTCGCAGGGAGGCTGGCACCCATCTTCGATGACTCAGGGCAAGGGCAGAGTACACTCTGGACAGCTCGTCAAGCCATCATAAGGCAGAAAGACACTGATGGCTACGCAGATGATCTTTATAAAAGTCAGCAATGGTTCTTTTACATGAGCCTCACACCATAGACAGTGAGCGATAACCCAGTTAGCTGCATCTTGAACCCCCAACCTGAGGATCGTCAATCCAACACATTACCACCAGGCCAGCATTGCTCGATAAAATTAAGGAAATGCTTTTATAATATAGACAGTCCCTCAGTTTTGACAACTGATGCCTATGAGTAAGTGTGAATGGGATGAGGAGGGATTCTAAAAATACGTTTTGTTTACAAAAAGAAAGCCGAGCTAAGAACCAATAATTCACTGACAATAACTTGTCAGTGAATTACAATAACTTGAAATTTTATGCCACACAGTTAAAGATATTTGAGTCACTAAGACCTTATTTGTCAGACAGTAATCAAGAACATCAGTTTTCATTTGCCAAACCGCTTAATCCTACTAGAGTTGTGGGAAGGTTGTGCCTATCTTAGTAAACTCTCGGCAAGGGTCGTGTACAGCTTGAACAGATCTCCATTCTACTACAGTTTCAACACACACACACACACACACACACACACACCTAGGAGAAAAATACAACATTGAAAAGCCTAATATTTCAGTCTTTTACTGTGGGTGGCCCATTGGTAGAGTGTTGGATTACCAGTCCAAAGGTTGGGGCTTCAAGCTCCACAGTCAACGGTTGCCAGTGTTGTCTCCCCAGTGCAGCTAACTGGGTTATCAAAAGCCAGCTGTGTCTCTCACTGTCTATGGGGAGAGGCTCATGTAAAAGAACCATTGCTGACTTTAGTCAAGAGCAGCTGCATAGCCATCAGCGTGTTTCTGCTCTGTGATGGCCTGGCGAACTTCCCAGAGTGTACTCTGCCCAGAATGTGTTTTTAGAACTAAAAGGGCATTGAGGCAAATCTTATTTATCGAACATTCTGCCATCCAAGGAATCCAACCCTTGTTGGGTTTTTTTTTTTCTTTCTTACTGCAAAAATAGTTCCTAGTTTTGCTTTATCAAGCAAAGTAGTTAATGAACTTGAAAATGAGTTTAGTGTTCTATTGACTTCAGTAAATTCTGGACTGAGAAAGGCAAGCTGTTTGGTTTGTCTCTTGGGCCTATGAAGGAATCAATTGTTCCTCAAACTTCAGCACATTTCTGCCATTCATCAATATTCTTTTAACTAATTTGTTTTTAAGTATCAACATAATCTATGAACATAATCACAGTCCGTGGACAGTATTCAACTGATTTCACAATGTGTGTAAGCGTGCACTTGTCATGTGACCCTGATTTCACCAATGCGGTGATCATCAGAACAAGGTTGAAAACAAAATATTGAGATTAAGAACGTGAATAAACACTACACTACATAAACAAATGGAGAGCAAATGAGAGCAGCGAGAATTTGAATAGTTAAAAAAAAAAAAAAAAAAAAAAAAAAAACACCAAAATTACCTTGTTAAAAACATCCCTGGTGTATTTTGCATACTAGTAGAAATACAGTGAGAAACTTGAAACTTTCTATTAAAGTTCTGGAGAATAGCTGAAGGTTCCGGAAGCTAAACACCTTGAAGGGAATGTAATAGTGTACAATGAGTACTGTGAGATGATGTCATGCATTCATTTTCTGAACTGCTTAATTCTAATTAGGGTGGGTGAGAGTTTGGTGCCCATCTCAGCCAAATATGGTTGAGGGTAGAGTACACCCTTGCAGTTCACCAGGCCAGTGCAGGGCAGAAACATGCTGACAGCAAACCAGTGGCCTACTATGGCAATGGCTCTTTTACAGTCTCTTACTACAGACAATGAGAGACGTGGCTGGGCTTTGATAACACAGTTAGCTGCATTGTGGGGCTGCAGTGAGAACTCAGTGAAAATAGATCTTGAAACCCGACCTTTGGATCAATAGGTCAGCACCTACCACCGGGCCACCATGCAGTAAATACATATAACCTGATATTTCTTGAGATTTTGGATACCATCCATTCTTCTACAGATGATATATTGACAAGAAAATAATGCCGTGCACAAGGATGATTTGATTGGAAAAAAAAACTCCCGCTGCTGCTATAATAAACATTATCAGAGAAATAGACTGAAAATGCCTACGCATTAAGTCCAAATTAGACAATTAAATTAACTTTTGAAAATTTCCACCATAATAACAGTTATGGGCTTATAACTTTCCAGTAAACATCGTTTGCCAATGACATTGTGATGTGTAGCGAGAGCAGAGAACAAGTGCAGGAAAAGCTAGAGAAGTGGAGGTAGGAAAGATGTAAGACAGTGGTGAGGTGTGCTGTCGGTGTGACAGAAGAGTTCAAGGTAGAGGTGGGACTGCATCAAGGGTCAGTTCTGAGCCCCTTCTTGTTTGCTATGGTGATGGACAAGCTGAAAGACGAGGTTAGACAAGAATCCATGGATTATGATGTTTGCAGATGACATTGTGATCTGTAGCGAGAGCAGAGAACAAGTAGAGGAAAATCTAGAGAGGTGGAGGTATGCCCTGGAAAGGAGTGGAATGAAGGCTAGCCTCAGTAAGACAGAATACAAGTGTGTGAATGAGAAGGACCCAAGAGGAACGGTGATGTTACAGGGAGCAGCGATAAAGAAGGTGGAGGATTTTAAGCACTTCGGTTCAACAATCCAGAGCGATGGAGAGTGTGGAAAAGAGATGAAGAAGCGTGTGCAGGCAGGTTGGAATGGATGGAGAAAAGAGTCCGGTGTGATGTGTGATAGGAAGGTATCGGCAAGAATGAAAGGAAAAGTGTACAAGACGGTGATGAGGCCAGCAATGTTGTATGGTTTAGAAACAGTGGCACTGATGAGAAGACAGGAGGCAGAGCTGGAGGTAGCAGAGATGAAAATGTTGAGGTTCTCTTTGGGAGTAACGAGGATGGATAGGATCAGGAATGAGTACAGACGCCCCCAACTTACGAACGAGTTACGTTCCAGACGGCCATTCATTAAATGAAGTTGTTCATAAGTCGTTACAGGGCGTTCTTTAGAGGGGAACGTATGTTGAAAGCTTGTATAAGTGACCTATACAAGTTTGTACTGTATACAATCTCTCTCTCTCTCTCTCTCTCTCTCTCTCTCTCTCTCTCTCTCTGCATAATCATCTTACTTCATTCTATTGAATTCATCATTTGATGGTACAAGGTGCAACCTAAATGCACCATAAAATATCAAGCTAACTGTGACGTCAGGAACTTTCACCCGGAAGCAAAATGCAGGAGACAGAGTAGGATGAACACGGAGAGACTTTATTGTTACAGGGAGGCACTTGAGAAGTGAGGAAAACACAGTCACTCCTCGTGACAAGGAGAATCACGAAAACTTTAGAGACGACGAAATACGGAGCAGGAGCTGGTAAAGGGCGTGGAGCTGAAACCAGGAGCCAGAGAGATCACGGGAAAACAGGGAAGTGAAGAGGGACAATCTTCTAGCACCGGAATGAGCGCGCTGCTTGTCTTTACTGCACGGTAGATTGGTGAGTAGGATCAGGTGTGCGAATTGCGATCCGTCCGCTTGTGTCAGCCACGCCTCTCTGCGTGTACTTCACTTCAGGATAATGTTAATCATATTTCATACTTATGTTTATGATATATCTTTCTATAGATTTCATTCAATTTCTATTTCTACTTGTTCGTCAATTTCATTTCACTTTCACTTTCGACCTCAGTAAGCCCTGTTCGGATGTCCGAATGTTCGTAAAACGAATGTTCGTAAGTAGGGTAGCGTCTGTACATCAGAGGGACAGCACATGTAAGATGTTTTGGAAGCAAAGTCAGAGAGGCTAGATTGAGCTGGCTTGGACATGTACAGAGGAGGGATAGTGAATATATGGTACAGTGGTACCTCACCTTATGAAAGACCCAACAAACGAAAAATCCAAGAGTTCTAATACGATTAAAGGACAGAGTTACTGTTGTTTTGTGAAGTTTTCGAGTGTGCTCATAGCAACTTTATTTTTTGGGTCAGGCTTTTAACCTTGAATAAACATTTGTAAGATTATAACTAAGAAGACATGGCCAACACGCGCACGCGCGCGCACACACACACTCTCACACACACACACACACACACACACACACACACACACACACACACACACACACACACACACACACATGATCCCCGGTGAAAGTGGTTCCCGGTGCAAGTGAAAAGAAGAAGCGGGCTCATGGCATGCGGTTGAGTGATATCGCAAAGGAATATGGCCAAACCTGTCTATCATTGGTACGATACTGAAGCAGAAAGAGGCCTTAAAAGGTATACTTTTATAATTTTTAAAGGATTTAGGGGGTAGTATTGGGGCCTTGGAATGAATCAGGCCTTTTACATGTAAAATGCTATTCAACTTACGAAAAAATAAGGTTACGAAACCACTTCTGAAACGGATTAATTTCGTAAGGTGAGGTACCACTGTAGTAGGATGCTGAGGTTTGACCTACCAGGCAGAAGGCCTAGAGGAAGACCAAACAGGAGATGGTGAAGGAGGACATGAAGGTAGTTGGTGTAAGAGAAGAAGATGCAGAGGATAGGGTGAGATGGAGGCAGCTGATTTGCTGTGGCAACCCCTGAAGGGAACATCCGAAAGGAAAAGAAGAAGAAGCAGAACTTTCCGGTAAACATTTCAAATCATTTAAGAACAACACAAATGCATGCCTTATTTTTATAATATTTCTTTGAGGGTATCTGAAATTGTGCCCAGTGTTGCTATTATTTGCGTTTGGGAAATTCATTCTATGTTGTCCAGAACTGTCAATCAAATGAAGGGAACAGGAGCTAGGGGCATGAGTGGGGCCTCTGCTGGCTGGCTAATCTAAGTAAATTTTAGCCTGGGTGAGTACTCTATAAGTTAACCCTAGAAATTTAAAACCATCCTTGTGATCTTCTGTTTCTGATGTTTTAGTTACGCTCCTCAGTATTATTTGGTTATTTCTGTCGAAGTGAATATTGAAGCATTTTATGGGAGATCTCCAAAAGAGTAGAAGAGGCACTGCTTTTCAGCAACTGTTTTTAATTCCAGTAAATTCTATCACATTTGAATTAAATAAAGCAAAACCTTCTAATTCTCTGTCAGGACGTGACCTTAATCCTGTAAGCACAGGGCACAAGTTAACCTGGCAAAAGCAAAGAAATGCTCATTTTCACCTTAACATTTATGTCAAAGGAAGCAAGACTATGCTGGTTACACTACCATTACTAGAAATGTAACATAATAATATGCCAATACCACTTAATCCGGCTAGACTTGGGGCGAGGCAGAGAGGCAACTCTAATACAAAATAATGCAAAATATGACAACAGCTGCCGACTGATGTTTAATAACACAAAGCTGATAAGAGCACAGAAAAGGAAAGTTGCTTCATGCAGTGATGCATGGATTGAGGCCAATGGCACAGACATTGTAGTCATAACCTTGAGTCTTAAGTGCAACAGAAATAGAGAAAATATAGGTCATGGATTCCTATACTCCATGTTGCATTTTCTTTAAGACCAAAGAATGCTGTTCCTCCAAGCTTTCACTGAATGTGATGTTTTTTGTGAGGGATCAATCACCTAAGTAAAACGCAACATGAAAGACATGGAAAATATTCAACAAGATATCGGCCACCTTTGCAAAACTTGGTTGGCGTCCATCAGAAGTTGATGGCGTCTGCTCTACAAGCTCTGGGAAAAAAAGTTGTTCTGATGTATGACTGTTCAAGCATCACAGGTTCTGTAGATGAAACAAAGCTTGATTTCCTTGCATGGAGGCACAAGTCATATGACTTGATCCCACCAGCACAGTAAACTGAAAGAACATATGCCAAATGTGCTGCCTTTCAAGCAGGATATATTTGGTTGTGGTCTATTCATCAATCAGATTTATTGGGTGAATCCAAGTGGGGTTGAAAGTTGGTAGCACATGGAAAATCGGAGGAAAGCTGCCATATTGTGGCTGTTAGTAGGAATGTGGTGGGTGAAGGTGCAAATGTTCAGTTCGCCATACCAGCACAGAGTGCAGTGCATGTTGACCTTTAAAGACATTTCCTCGGATATTAAGAGGCAACTGGAGGCAAACGTTGTGGAGTTTGACTTCTTTTTCGCTAGTCTGAAAAGCGTCACGAAAGTGTGAACGCATCTGATACTGTCCAGGTACTGATTTTTTTTTAGATTATGGGACAAAAAGAGGAATGTAAGTGAATGTGACTTGACTTCAGCAGCCTAAAGAGTCAAACAACGGAGCAGTAAATAACATGAAACCAACGTGGAATAAAGTCATTGAGATTATCACGGATGATGCACCTACCATGGCTTCCAAGCGAAGTGGATTAGCAACCATAGTCCATAACAAAGTCACTGGAGAAGGAAGGAAAGCTATAAAATCCCACTGCATTATTCACCAACAGGTTCTCTGTTCCGGACAGCTGACATGTGATCATGCTATGAAACCAGTGATGAAGACTATTAATTACATTTGCTCCAAAGTCCTGTGCCACTGCCAGTTTCAGCATTTTAGGGTTGACATCCTGGCTGAATACGGTGATGCTGCGTATCATAATAACATAAGATGGCTCAGTCGAAGGTCTGTGCTGCATCGCTTCTTCTGTTTTTGGGAGGAAATCGGACAACTCTTGGGGGAAAAAAGGGACAACCGATGGCAGAATTATCTGATCCTATTTGGCAGGCTGATTTTGGATTTTTAGTTGATATAAGGCAACATCTGAATATTGACATATTTGTGTAAGAAGACATTGTCAGTTATGAACTTTTACAAGAACCGTCGTGCAAAGGTCAAGACTGGCTCTCACTTGTGTGACGTTTTGTGCACAAAACCATTGTCTTTGAGCTCGACTTGGCTTTATTTACTACAGTCCAGATCTCAATTTCACTCTTCACATTCGTGCAGGCAAGTTATTTGTTAGCCTTCTGAGGTGAATAAATTCTAAAATCTCAGTGAATTTATTTTATTGTGATTATCAAAACCACAGTTTCAATGTACAAGTTGTGAACATTGAACATGAAAAAGTAAAAAATAATGAAATTGTTAATTTCCGTCTATTATTAATGGTTCAAAGAATTAGATTGAGATGGTTTGGACATGTACAGAGGAAGGATAGTGAATATATTGGTAGTGGGCTATTGCTGAGGTTGGAACTACCAGGCAGAAGGCCTAGAGGAAGACCAAAGAGGAGATTTATGGATGTGGTGAAGGAGGACATGAAGTTAATTGGTGTAAGAGAGGAAGATGCAGAGGATCGGGTGAGATGGAGGCAGATGATTCGCTGTGGCGACCCCTGAAGGGAACAGCTGAAAGGAAAAGAAGAAAAAGAAGATGAAGATCACTAGATAAGATGGCTCTAGAGCTTTTCATGTCATAGTTCCAACATTCAAAGTCCCTACTCTCAGTCCTAGACTCATGCATTTCCTCTTCTCTCTCCGCCTACGGACACACCTCCCGCCTCTCCTTCTTCGACCAACAGTAGTCCAATTTCCACCAGCACCCTGTTGGTTAACAGCACTGATGCACTGATGGCAGTCGTTGTTAACCCGGGCCTCCATCTGGTATGGAGGTAATACTTGTGATTAGCATCTCAGATCTAGCGCAGGTTTTACATCGGATGCCCTTCCTGACAAAACCCTCTGCATTTATCCGGGCTTAGGACTGGCACCATAGACAACACTGGCTTGTTCCCCACTCATGGCTGCATTATCTGGTGATCTTCATCCATCTTGTTTTTTAAAATCCTCCATTGAGTCAGAATTGCAATGACCACACGGTCATTTTGACTGCACACACACAATCTTTATTTTAAATTTACTTGGTCTAGGGGTTAGGATGCTGCGCTCATGATCAGGAGGTTGTGAGTTCAAATCCCAGTTATACCCTCACTGTGCTAAGACCCCTGGGCAAGGTCTCAACCACAAGTGTGCCTCTGTTCACTCAGCAGTATAAATGGGTACCAGTAACAATATACTGGGATGGTAACCTGCGATGGACTATCATCCCATCCAGGAGGAGTTGAACTCCTGGTCGCTTCACGCTACAGAAACCGGGGATAAGCACCGGCCTGATGAGCCACTAGGCTTGGGTGTAAAAACCCAACAGACTTTTTTTTTTTTTTTACATTTTATGAACACTAGTGAGACTGCTGTATAAAGGGGCACAAAGTCGTGCCAAAGTTATGCACGCATGCCTCGCACCGCAGGAACTCAAGAATCTCAGCTTTTCAGAGAGGTTCGAATTATGGGTCATCCAGAGGGTGGCATCAGCCAGCAACAAATCGAGCACATTTTGATTAATCCTCTGTCAATGGTAAAATGTTTAACAGTGACAGTGAGACCACCACGGTCATGACCAGGTTGACTTGGACCATCAGATAGATGCCTTTTTTCCATGAAGAGAGCCGTGGGGAAAAAGATCTCTGCTTCATGGGCGCACACATTGCAGAAGACATCCAAGCCAGCCCAAAATGTTTTACTGCTATCGTCATCCTATGGACCATTATGATGCTTTTTAATGACCAGCAAATATTCTTTCTGAAATTTTAGGCATCCATTTACTTATGTCCAGGTTCTGTATAGGGATGTTTCTGCGACACGGTTTGTACTTCTATCTGGTTTCACCTAAATGACAATGGATTTCCCTTTGAGTCTTGTTCCTCTCATGGTTTCTTCCTTGTGTTGTCTAAGGGAATTTTTCCTTGTCAACATGGGCTTGTTCATAGTGGATGTGTATTCAAATGCAAAACCTAGAAAGTCTGCAAACTAGTCCACTTAGGGGTCATTCAACATTTTCCTAAGCGTACAAAACGTACGATGGGGGGAGGAGGTAAGATGTCTGTGTAAGCTTTTTAATATAAAAATGTCGATCAACAATAATACATGCGCTCGTGAATATTTTTTTTTTGTGTGCGTGTACGTTTGAAATTCTCAATGCGCGATTCGCCAACCACTTGCGGTGTTGCATATCTGCAAAGTCTGCAATGAGTACTACCCAACCCGGTATCAGCTGCTGAAACATCAGAAGGCAACTGATCAAGGGTGGAGGCTGGAGGGGGGAGGGGGGGGGGGGACGACACAGGGTGCACGTGCAACCCCCCACAGCAGGAGTTGAGTTCCGCTGGACAAGAAATGATGTGTATTCACAATCTTATAAATAAACGTAATGACTGTTATTGAAGAGAAAGACGGAGATAATTTCAGCATGATTAGATTCAGGAAGTAAACCGGAAGTTAATGTGTAACGGGCTCTGCGCATGTGCACGCCCGAGCTGACCAATCAACAAACATAATATTATCTATCAGTAAGCAATAATAGCTGAACACTGTCAATCAAACAAAGTGGGAGTGTGAGAATAAAGCACAGTTTGTTAGTCCCGATTATAAAAGAAGTATTGATCAAGGAAACACATTGATTTATTTTTTAAAAGAGGTTTGACCATTGTTTTGTTTAATATCTTATTTAAAAATCCTGCCGAGAGATCAACATTTATTTGTATGCTTTCGGGGCTGGGGGGGGTGGGGGTCAAAAAAAGCGTACTCTCTGTACGTTTGGGAAAATATTGAAAATGTTGACCCGCCCCTTATCAAATAAATGTCACAGATTTTCATATATATCGATTTACATTTTCATATATATTGCAGAGGTGTGAAATTAAAAATAACTGAAAAAAAAAAACCCAGTTCCGCTGAGTCCAGATTTATGCTGTTTGATTGTGACGCCCCCATCAGGGTCAAAATTAATTGTTGCACTTATCATGCCAGGTAACTGCCATACAAGCGTGGTACAGGCAGTATTAAAAGCTGGGGTTTCTCCAGTTAGTCAGGTCAAGGCTCAGCGATATTAATATCGCAATAAAATGAAGTAAATTGATGAGTAAGATATCACATTAATTGACTTTTTCATTTGGGGCTCAAATAGTGAAAGGAGCATAAGGAATCAGTTTCACACATGAACCCCTCATCAGTTCGAAATAGTGAAAAATAAACCTAACTCTCGATGGAAATACATGTTGCAATATTACTTAAATTTATCAAAACAATGCCATGGCAATTAGTCACTGAATTCAAGGATAACAGTGGTCCAACAAAATAGAGATTTATTTAGCGTTTGCAAAGTCAATATAAGGAAATGATACTGAAGTGTCCATATACTTTTGTCCATATGCCATATGGAAATGAAGCAAGATCATGGAAGCAAAATAATTAAATAAATAAATACTTACAGGTGTATTGGTGAAGTTAGCTGGCTCAGATAGCACCACATCATTGTAAGGGGGATTTAGTGGAAGTTTCGGTATTTCATCTTCCTTGTCCAAAAGAGTCACCTTTCAAATTTGGATGAAAAAAGAGATTTCAGATGATGGTACAAAGAAATAGTAAAAACTCTACCATTACTACAATGAGGCTTTTTCATAGTAAAAATCCAATAAACTTTCGTTTATCATTTGCAGTATATATACAGTACTGTAGCCATAACAATATGTATATACACCAATGATCTATAAGATTAAACCCCCATTGTTGTGTGTGTTGTACAGTGGTACCTCACCTTACGATAGTCCCAGCAAACAAAAAATCCAGGTTACGAAAAAAAAAAAATTCCAAAATTTTTTGTCTCTGTATGTGAAACAAGTTCTCCTTACAAAACGCGCCAAACACGCCATTCAAACATTCAAACACGTCATTCAAACATTCAAACATTCAAACAATGCACGGGCTGCTCTCCCATTGGCTAGAAGGGATGAGGCAGCTCCCTCCCATTGGCCTACTTGTGGGGTAAGTTGATCAGTTGGTGATACTTTATAAAAACTTGAATTTCAGTTAGTAAGCATAATGCACCCTACTTTACTATTTGCTCAGTGATAAACAGATGTATGATAAGATAAGATACAGCTTTATTAATCTCACAATGGAGAAATTCACTGTCTTGTTGGTCACTGAAGGTCTTGCTGGGTCGTGCTTGTCTCACTGAAGGTCTTATTGGTAAAACAAATGTTTATAGTTAAGAAGATAGTTTTCAGTCCTATGTCCAAAATGTGTAAAAGGGATCATCTTGCCCTGCTCTCCCCTACTAACAGAATTATCCAAATCCTTAAATAACTTTTTTCCATTAGCACTAGTTATGTATGTACTTTTACAATTGAGCAGATATTAAACTTCTGATTAAAAATCTAACCCGGACCCTGGTCAGCTTTCTATGTTAAAGTTGGTGTTCCGTACGGTTCTGTGTTAGGCCCACTGCTTTTCTTTATATATGCTCCCTTTGGGAAAAATTATTTGAAAACATGGTAATAGCCTCCATTGTTATGCTGATGGAACACAATTGTATACTCCAATAAAGCCTGATGTGAGATACCAGCTAAATAAAGTTAGGAAACGTGTGAAAAGCATTAGACACGGGATGCTTACTGACGTTCTCTTATTAAATGCTAACAGTAGTAGTTGTTATCAAATCACAGGTGGCTATAAATAGGGTTTCTGATTATGTAGTAACTTTGGATTATGTTTCAGTTTCATCTTTCATCAAAGTTCTTGGTGTGATTATTGACCCCATTCTTTTATTCAAAGCCCATGTAGATACCTAGATAGTCTTCTTTCACCTCAGGAATATTACTAAATAATTATATTATTACATAAGACCTTTAAGTGCTCTGCAGGTCAAAAGTTGAATTGTATATTCAATTACAAAATTTAATTGAGAGCCAGTGCAGTAAAGATAAAATCCCTATTTTATCTACACTTAATCTAATTTTGAGGTAACAAAAGCATGGACAAATTTTTTAACATCATGCAGTTACATATTTCTTCAGACAATCTCTCAGGACCTTCTCCCTCTTACCTCCACTATCATTAATATCATCTGGTCATGTACCAACAACATTCAAAAGAGCCAAAATTCTACTCATCTTAAAGAAACCGTCTCTGAATACATCAGACATCGGTAATTACAGACCCATATCACTTCTTTCTTTGCTGTCTAAAATTCTTGAACACAATATTTATAACCCGAATGTCTTTCTACCTTTTGCAGAATAACCTCCCTGACCCTAATCACTCTGACTTCAAAGCGGCACATTCCACAGGGACTGCACACTTGTCTGTCACAGAGACACCACATGCGGCAAGATCAGCCATGATTGGAACACCACAAGGGTATGTTCTTAGCCCCCTTCTCTTCTTCCTCTTCAAACATGACTGTTCCCCCACTCACACCAGCAGCACCATCATAAAATCTGCCAATGATGCCACACTGTAAAAAATGTTACTAAATTTTGCACTCAAAAAATGTAAACGAGGTCAGTAAAAAATTGTCAACTGTAAATAAGTTAATCAGTGAAAATTATAGTATTTACATGTGTTTTCCAGAAAACATACATTGACCTGCTGTAAAAAAAAAAAAAAAATGTATTGCTTTTAACAAAAATATACTGTAACTTTTCTAGCACGATATCCCATAAGTTTCACATTTAATTCTTGTAAAGAATACAGTTTGTTAATGTAGAATGTATATACTGTTGTAGCAATAGCAGAAATATGCTATGACGTTCTGAGCAGCCTTTTTTTTTTTTTGCATTTTATTCTGTTAAAGAACACAGATCACCAAGATCCTGAGTGGCCAATATTGCAACTCTTGTATTACTTTCATGAAAAGATTACTTTACAAATAGTATGAGGTGCTGTGGAGGCTTAGTAGTTAAGGTGATGGGTTACTGATCCAGTGATCAGTGGTTTAATCTCCACTATCACCACTACTGGGCCCTTGAGTGAGGCCCTTACCTCACAATTGCTCAGTTGAATAAAAATGATAAATATAAGTCTGGATAAGAGCATCTGCCTGATGTATATGTACTAAAGTCTCTAAATGTTAAATGTGTGCACTGGTGGGGCATTTTACAGTAATATGTTGCAGACTTCATTTTATATAGTACTGTATTTTGATATTAGTTTTAAAAATAAATGAGGTACTTTCATTCATTTTCTGAACTTCTTAGTCCTAATTAAGGTCGCTGGGAGGCTGGTGCCAATCTCAGCCAACTCTGGGTGAGGATGGGGTACACGTTGAGCAGCTCACCAGGCCATGGCAGGGCCAACACTTACACAACCATTCACACTCACAGTCACACCCAAGGGAGATATAGAACAGCCAATTAATCTACCGTGCATGTTTTTGAACTTTGGAAGGAAACCAGACTACCCTGGGGAAACCCACACAAATACAGGAAAAACAAGCAAACTCCACACAGAAACACCCGAGCTGAGAATCGAACCCAGGACATTCTTGCCTTGAAGCGAGCGTGCTAACCACTATGCCACCGAGCCGCCTAAAGGAAGTATTTTAAAAATAAATGAGGTATTTCACTAAGGAAAAAACATTTATTCTTATACAGTACTAAAATGTGAAGTCAAATACCATTCTTAACTTTATAATGAACAATACAAGTACAGTAAGCCCTTGACTATTCGCGGTTTTGCACTCGCGGCTTTGCATTGCCAAGCAACTATCATGTGACGCAAATTCAGCCAATGGCTGTGCTCCCTTCTGCTGATTGGTTGAGATGATGTAACGCCCCTTTTTTCTCATTCACGCACACTTTGTGCCTGTGCTTTTTTAGTGTGTGTGTTTTTAATTACAGTTAAGCTCCGCCATACCACCCAAACGTTACGCACCTTCTCAGGCTTCTGGTAAGGCGCCGAAGCACCAGAAAAAGGTAATGACTCTGCATGAAAAAGATGAACTGCTTGATATGATTCAGGAAGGAAACCGTTTTGCTGCAGAAGTGCTAAGAAGTTGAATGTAGTATGAAACAAGGTCATCATCAGAATGGAACCTGCCTTAGTATTCTGGATACTTCTAGTTCAGGGGTCGGCAACCTTTGCCATTCAAAGAGCCATTTGGACCCGTTTTCCACATTAAAGAAAACACTGGGAGCCACAAATGCTTTTTTGACATTTGCATGATTTAAACGAGTTGCATTGATTTAAGTGACTGCAGAGACAATTAAATTACACTTCTGCTTGCAACAAAAACATTTAGATTAAAAAAAAAAAATCGCCAGCCTCCCCACGACCCTAATTAGGATTAAGCAGTTCAGAATATGAATGAATGTGTTTGAGTCTTCTTGTATTTTTATAAAGAAAAAGCATATCTATTCCACATAGCGAGGGACGGGCTGCAGCCAGATGTGTACTAAACAAGTATTCAACGCGCACTTGCTCACTTGAAAGATCGAAGTTCGGATAAGCCGCGCTTCGTCTCACAAGCTCCGTGTGTCACTTGCAACAAGCGCCTACTTTTGGTGGAGCGTGTCACAAATCTCATTCACCATCTCTTACTTCAGCTGTGATTTATGTTCCTGCGTTACAAACCCCAGCGGTGGAAAAATCTCTCTCGCTCGCTGCTCTGCTGCTGGCTGATGGTGAGAGCACTCCTTGCCATGAGCACAAGAATTTGGAAATCCACCAACACAACAGATCAAGAACACACACACAAAATCACCCCGCCCATACCAAATAAATATCAGCCCACAACCGGGACTGTTAATTTTCATCTATATAATTTTCAACCCAAAAAAAGAGCATTTGTGAAAGGGTACCCAATGGGTACCTGTGGGTACCCAATCTTTGCAGGACTCTGGCTTAGGCAGATTCTCCCATCATTCAGGTGAAAGCTGATTTAACTACCCCAAAAGTGCTTCCGATGTGAGTAAATAAGCGAAAGTATTTTCTTTTTGTAGTTCAGCTGCGGATTCCAGACCCCTGATATAATGCAATAATATATTAATATAATAATATAATAAATAATATAATGTTTATATTTTATTATCAATATGTGGAAAAGAGAAGTAGTATGAATACACAGCAATATAGTAAATGAAAAAAGGGGGAAACTTCTTTATGTCACGGAAATTATTGGGAGAGTAGAGGAAGCCACATTACCTGTATGTCATTGGATATTAAGCCTTCTTTCATGTCCATGTTCTTCGTCGGTGGTGGAGGGAGGGGTTTGTGCATGGGTAGCATCTCTATCCTATTTGAAAAAGAAAGAAGAGTAATACATCAAAATTTCATATTAGTCCTGGTCTCCACTTGAAAGCAGATGTACAAACGAAGCATGCTTCTTCCTTTACTTCTCTCCTGATTCTTGCTAATGACGACTTTAAACTATTTCAAAATATTAAATAGTTTCACTGACTATGGGGAAAGTGATCCATTCTGCATCAAAGGTAAATTTTTAATTTCTGCATTTTTAAAATTTCACATACGAATAAATCATGTGTACACAAATAATTAATTTCCCAAAGTGGGCACATAATCAACAGTGAATTAAATTGTCATTAAATAGATTTTTAGGTTAAAAGAAGTAAATACATTAGCAATAGCAATCAATTCTTAAAATATCCCTTATCTCAACAATTTATTCATTCATTTATTTTCTGTAACTGCTTGATTGGTACTGAATTCATGTTTGATGTGAATGATTGATTGAATACATTAATTTGATTTTGACTTGTAATGACAGCATTTCAACACCAGTGATGAATTAGGCACAGTCGGTTGATTTTGCGGAGCTCGAGCCATTCCTGTTATCACTCTTCTACTACACAAAGCCCACCTTTAGCAATGTGTAGAGAAAAGAAAAGTCGACAGTGAATACCGGGTGGTTCATAAGGAATGGACACCTAAATACTCTTTTACTGAAGTCCGGTCAAAGGCTATATGTCTTATTTGCTGAGAAACCATTGCAGTTTGAAAAGAATACAACATCAGCCACCACTTTTCCACCAGGCATGCTAATTACGCCAACAACCTGTCACCACAAGAACGTCCGGCTACCGCTGATAAGTTGATCGCAATCTTGCAGAATCAGCAAAACACCTTCATCCGAGCAACTTCCATCCAAGAATCAAGCACGAGGATATATGCATATACATATACGCAGGAAGCACTGTGTAAATCTGTGGTGCAGCTCGATCAAGTAGTGAAGCCACTTGTGAAACTCGTTAAGTTTATTCGAGTGAGGGGACTTTACCATCATCAGTTTATTCATTTTCCTGAAGAAACTGACGCTGATCATAGGGACTTGCTTTAGCTTCTAACGTCCGCTGGTTCAGTTTGGGGAAAGTATGTCAATGAATGTGGAGCTCAAACAGATGATTTTTTTTTTTCATTTTTGGAGCTTCTTGAGCACACTGACAATGTTCCTGAGCTGAAAGACACAGATTGGCTGTGATTTTGCTTTTACTGTGAACGAACTGACCCACATGAACGAGATGAATGTGAAGCTACAAGGGAAAAACAGTCTGTACATGAAATGCAAGCAAACATCAGAGCCTTCAAAACCAGGCTGGTTTTATTTTCAAAGCAAATGTCAGACAAGTCAAGTTGATCAACAACACTGTTCCCACTAAAAGGTACGATAATATTTTAATGCTTTCATACTGCTGTACATTCAACTTCTTAGCACTTCTGCAGCAAAACGGTTTCCTTCCTGAATTATATCAAGCGGTTCTACTTTTTCATGCAGCGTCATTACCTTTTTCTGGCGCTTTGGTGCCTTACCAGAAGCCTGAGAAGGTGCGTAGCGTTTGGGTGGCACAGCGGAGGCACAAAGTGTGCGTTAATGAGGAAAAAGAGGCGTTACATCATCTCAACCAATCAGCAGGAGGGAGAACAGTCATTGGCTGAATTTGATTCACGTGACAGTTGCTTGGCAATCCGCAAATATGCAAAGCCACGAGTGTAAAACCGCGAATAGTCAAGGGTCCACTGTACATCAATTAGTTCTTTCAGTAGCTCTCCTTTTTCTCCTATCTTGCTGTATATAAATGCTATTAGAATCAACAATTAAATGGGATTCTGAGCTTGTCCTGGGACTTTGTGTCTTGTCTGTTGGCTCTCCAGTATGTAATTGTGCATAAGGGACTTTCACCCACTGCGATCAGATCAAACCAATAGGCTGGAATTTATAGAATTTTTTTCAACCTGGCCTCATAAGTGGGATATCAAACGGTAAGTAAACTTTAAATTTTATTTATTATTTTGAGACATGGGGTATATGTGAGCAGCTGTTAAAGATCGAATTAAAGCTGATAAAATTAAAATGCATCCATCATATCAGTAAGGATGCAGAAATATCAGAATTATGACAGATACTTGCATGAAGCATGATTCGGTTGCTCAGAAGCCTGAAACACCTTCAGTCTGTCTGTCTTCCTTTCGGCTTTTTCCCTTATATGTCAGTTATTAAAGCAACAACAATGTCACCGTTTCCACATTTCATATTATTTTATTAATACTTACCGATCATTATCAGTTTCACTACAAGCTCTCCATCCACCCTTGTATACCATGCAGATGGTGATCATGACACCGACAATCAACCCCAATACAACCACTACTCCCAGAATGCCAAGAACACCTCCTGGTGGTCCCTGAGTCAGTGGCTTTTCTGCGGAGAGAGGGATCATGAAGAAGTTGAATATGTTTTTAAAAACCTTTAGTAACAGAAGTTACATTGGTGGCTAGAAGGTTTTGAACTCTTGTGAATGTATCCGCATAAATATAATTTAAAACATCAAGTCCTAAACATAAATAATCATCATCATCATCATCATCATCATCATCATCATCATCTTCCGCTTAGTCCAGGGTCGGGTCGCGGGGGCAGCAACCTAAGCAAAGAGGTCCAGACGTCCCTCTCCCAAGCCACTTCCTCCAACTCTCCCGGGGGGACACCGAGGTGGTCTCAGACAAGCCGAGAGACATAGTCCCTCCAGCGTGTTCTAGGTCGACCCCGGGGTTTCTTCCTGGTTGGACATGCCCGAAACACCACACCAGGGATGCGTCCGGGGATATCACTAGATTTTTAAAATCATAATCATGTACAAATATCCAAAATTCTCTCTTTAGAACAGTAGTGTCAAACGTACGGCCCGCCTGAACCAGCCTGCCAAGGGGTTCAATCCGGCCTGCAGGATAAATCAAAAGTGGAAAAAATGCAATGAGACATGAACTAGAATTTTTTAAAAGAAACTGCTATTCCTAAATTGTCCGCTAGGGGCACACTGTTTTAGCCATGGAGCAGCTGAAAGAAGAAGAAGAAGAAAAAGACACGACAATGCTGAGATAGGCACAGGTAAATGTTCGGTGATTACAATGATACATCATTACTGCGATACTTTTGTATGCGTCTGTACACCATCATTAGCCAAAATGTCTTTGTCAAAAAGGAGAAAGGTGGAGTCTGCGTGTAGAGTTTTCCAAGAAAAATGAACAGCTTCATATTTATTCACGGAGGTGATTGGGTTTCCACAACTGTGTGCATGTTGTGTATGCAACACGTATCGGTGTTTAAGGAATATAATATTCGGCACCAGTATGAGACTCGGCATTGTGAAAAATATGGCAGCCTGCAAGGATAACTGAGACGAGAGAAGATAAATGAGTTGCTGGTGGGTCTGAAAAAAACAGCAGTCTGTTTTCACTCGGAGCCGAGAGGTCAGGGATGCAGCAGTAAAAAGCCAGCTACATAATTGCTAACAAAATAGCATTGGTATCAAAGTCATATTACAAAAGGGAGTTCATCAAAACATGCATGCTGAAGGCCACAGAACTCGTATGTCCCGAAAAGCGACAGGCTTTTGCCAACATCAGCCTGATGAGGAATACTGTTGCAGAGAGGATTTTGGAACTATCCACAGATTTGGACATCCAACTGAAACACAGTCAAGTCATTTCTTGCATTTTCTGTTGCAATTGATGAGAGCACTGACATTACAGACGTTGTTCAACTGGCTATATTTATTCGTGGAGTTGATGAAACATTGTCTGTCACAGAGGAGTTCCTTGAGTTGGTGCCTATGGTGGACACTACAACAGCAAAGGACATTTTCTGCTCTCTTGTTTGTGCGCTGGACAGAGTCGGAATAGACTGGTCACGTGCTGTCAGCTTGGCTACAGATGGCGCGCCATCAATGATCGGAAAAAAAAAGCAGGCATTGTGACAAAATTCAGAGCGAAAGTACAAGCTGCGAATGGAGGAGATGCTTTTTAGACATTTCACTGTATTTTGCACCAGGAGGCAGTGTGTTTCAAGCCACTAAAAATGGAACATGTCATGGAGGTGGTTGTCCGAACTGTTAATTTTATTCAAGCCAGAAGGTCTGAATCATCGTTAGTTTGACTGCCTTTTCAGTGACAATAACATTATCCATGCCCTGCCATACCACACCGAAGTAAGCTGGTTAAGCCAAGGCACTGTGTTTAAGTGTTTCTTTGAGCTACGAGAGGAAATTGGACAGTTTATGGGTACAAAAGGAAAGCCAGTGATGGAATTAAAATCTCTGGAATGGCTGCAGGACCTTGCATTTATGGTGGATATTACAGAGCATCTCAACAATTTGAACAAAATGTTGCAATGCCATAAAAGAGTTGTCACACAGCATACGTGCCTTCAAGTTGAAGCTGACTTTGTGGGAGACACAGCTGGCATGTGGTGACCCTGCTTATTTTCCCATGTCTAAGAACAGATGTAAGTGTGACTGTCGTCAATGCTGAGATGAAATGGTACAAAGACAAGATTTCAGGATTGCCCCTATAGTTTGAGAAACGGTGTCGAATCTTTGGTGAACTTGAGACAGAATTTGCAATTTTTGCTCACCCTTCACAGTCAAAGCTTCTGATATGCCCATCAACATCCAATTAGAAATACAGAAACTCCCCGACTTACGTTTTAGTTCGGTTCCAGACGGCCGAACGTAAGGTGAAAAAAAATGTAAGTTGTTACTGTATGTTCCAGTGACGTATGACGTTCATACTGTACTATACATCCATTACCATATCTCATAAATACCCCTAAATCAATTATTATAAACATGTCTGTCTGTCTTCCTTTCGGCTTTTTCCCTTTTACTCGGGAGTCGCCACAGCGAATCATCTGATTCGCACATTTGATTTGGCAGAGGTTTTTACGTCGGATGCCCTTCCTGTCACAACCCTTTTAGCAAGGGATAGAAACACGCTGACGACTTTGCAGCTACTCTTTACGAAAGTCAGCAATGGTTCTTTTACATGCCTCTCACCATAGACAGTGAGAGACATGGCCCGCCTTTGATAACCCAGTTAGCCGCACTGGGAGGGACAGTGACAACCTTGTGGAGAGTGGGACTCGAACCCCCAACCTTTGGATCAGCGATCCAGCGCCCTATACCACTAGACCACCACTGCCCCACCAATTATTATAAACATAACATTGTAAAATAATATCAAATATATCAAATAATATCAACATTAATTCTAAATAAATTAAATTCAAGCAAAATAATTTCAAATAGATAAATTTTAATCAAATTCACTCATCAAATATCAAATACAGCATCAAATGTAACCTTTAACATTCTCTATGATGTGATCTTTCTGCTTGTAAATGGTTCCGATGGTCGACGGAGCCATTTGGAAGAAACGTGCAACATTCACGTGTTTTTCACCAGCATCAATTTTCTTGATAATAGCCGTATTAGTTTCTAACAAGATGGCTTGCCGCTTTTTCTGATTACCGCTATCACTAGTCGGCTTACGCTTCTGGCCAACCATATTTGCTTAGGGTCACAAAAGTCCGCAAAACAGTGTAAACACAAAGATCACAGAGACAAAATCTTAACACAAGGGTAACATGCAGTGAACTGGGAAGAAGGAGGGGCACATTCAGTCTGTTGTTTGTAAACAATGGATGCAGTGTCATGCACAAGTAGCGTATTACATCTGTGTACTACGTAAGTACGTCTCGTACTATGTACAGACAGCACGCTAAACTCAACTTATATATATATATATATATATATATATATATATATATATATACACACACACACACACACACACACATTTTTTTTTTTTTTTTTATGTAAAATCAAACAATACGTAATACAAATGAACGTAAGTCGGGGAGCATCTGTAATTGATTTGCAATGTGATACAAATTTGCAGAACACATTTGCCTCAGTGGACTTGGACACATTTTATCAGTATCTTCTGCCAGGGTTTCCCCAATTAACAGCCCTAGCTGTAGTTTGGGACTCCCTTCCTTTTGTGAACATTTCTCTGGAATGAACTTCAATAAAACAAAACTGCGCTCAAGGCTCACAGACCAACACTTCAATGCCCTTCTGAAACTGGCTGCTGCTCAGGACCTGACGCCTGACACTGATGCACTTGTTCAGGCTAAAAGATACCAAGTTTCAGGAGCAAGACCAAACTAGTGTAAACTAGACTAATTCTTGTAAAATGCTGCATCAGAAACATTTTGCACTCAAAAAATATAATTCTGTGAAAATGAATCCCTGCTGTAATAATAGCTAAAAATTGTGCAATGTGTTAGTCTCCAGCTTTACTACAAACGAGTTTGGTCATAATGACATTTTATGAGTGCACCATCAGAACACTGAACAACAGTAGTGTGCATGGCAGGATTGTAATGAGAAAGGAGAATGCACCGCAAAAATAACATTGTTGGTCCTCTGCAGTTTGCAAAAGATCACATGAGCTAACCAGTAGGCTATTGGCAAAAATGTCTTGTGGATGGATAACACCAAAATGTTTTTGTTTGTTTGAATGAGAAGCATTATTTTTGTAAAAAATAAAAAAAGAAGAAAATATAAACACTGAACTCGAGCATTCATTCATTCATTTTCTGAGCCACTTAATCCTACATAGCTCGCAAGAAGGCTGGTGTCCATCTCAGCCGACTCAGGTCGAGGGCAGAGTACACCCTGGACAACTCACCAGGTCAACCCAGGGCAGAAGCATGCTGATGGATATGCAGCTACTTTTGAAAAGTCAGCAATTGTTCTTCTACATGAACCTCTCACCATAGACAGTGAGAGACATGGCCAGTTTTGATAACCCAGTCAGCTACACAATGCGGGGGGGTGGGGGGGGGGGTGGGCAAAGACAACCGCTGACAGTGAGGCTTGAACCCTCAACCTTGGGTTCTGTAATCCAGCAGCTTCCCATCAGGCCACCATTGCTTGAATTCCAACATAAAAATCGTATTGACATGGTGTTCGTGTCACGGTTTGAGCCTGTTTTATTACATCTAAGCCAGGTCGGCTTGCCATCATTGATGGAACAATGAATTCTGAATTATACCAGCAAACACTCAAGAGAAATGTCAGGACACCTGTACGTAAACTGAATCTCAGGAGAAAGTGGGACATGCAGCAAGACAATGATCCTAAGCATACCAAAACTTTCGCTATGACCAAAAAATGGGTAAAGAAGAATAACATTAATGCTTTGGAATATTTTGGAATGGCCAGGTACTGACCTTATTTCAGTTAAGATGTTCTGGAGCACAGGTGTTAAATTCAAGACCCGCGGGCCAAATCCGGCCCGCCAACTCATTTCGTGTGGCCCATATGAGTTTTCAAAGATTATGATTATCGTACATCCTTTGCATCAACTATTACCATGAAACCTAATTCATCATCCTTTCCATCCATCATCCATTCCACTAGGAGGCAGCAGCAGCCTTTTTCAAGTAAAAAGCTAGTAATTCATGACTTAAAAAAGTTTGCATGCTTGCTTATTGCTGTTAAGCTTTGTCAAAAAATGCGAGAAAAAAGGAAAAGTGGTGAAATTTCTAAACATATCATTTTGCGATGGTTTTCATGGTTGATTTTTAGAACAGACGTTCAGTGATTTATTCGGTCCTTGATCACCTGTAAATTTAGTGTAGTGGCCCTCAATGAAAATTAGTCTGACACCCCTGAGGGACAGGAGTGAGCAGTGGATGTGAGGAAACCCACCAACATCTCGAAGGTGAAGCTGTTCAGTATGGTTAAAACTCAACAGGTTAAAAGTCCTAAACGTTGATGTGCGGGGGGGTTCAAGCCCCGCTATCAATGGATTATTGTTGTTCCCCCAATGCCGTTAACTGTGTTATCAAAGACCGCCGTCTGTGCTGTGAGGCATGTAAAAGAACAATTGCTGATGTTTCTGCTCTGCAATGACCTGGCGAGCTATAGAGGGTGTACTCTACGCTCACCCAGACTCAGCTGAGATGGGTTCCATCCTCCCCAGGACCCTAATTAAGATTAAGTAGTTTAGAAAATGAAGGAATGAATTATGTTTCTCCAGACAAAAATGTTGAAATTTGAATTCAATATTACCAATTACTGTTCATAGCAATACATCTTTGAGCTGCCAATAGGAAGCAGTGCAGTGCGCTGCTTCTATCATGTCCTCCTCTTCACTTACAGATGCATCTGACTATTATAACTTTACATTTTAATCAAGTAAAATGGAAATACATTTTGATTTGAGGCTCCAGCATATTTGATTTTGTTATATCTGATGCAAATTACCATTCATTATTTTTTATGAACCGCTTTATCCTAATTATGGTTGCGGGGAGGCCCTTCTCAACAGATTCTGGGTAAGGCAGAGTACACAGGTTCTCGAAGATAGTTATTCATGCTGGGGTTAATGATATTAATGATGTCTTCAGTCAGAGGTTTGGAAATTAAAGAAGGCAATGTCCAATGCTGTAATATGCTCTGGCACCATACCAATACAACATGTTGATGCCGGCTATGGGTGCTAAACTGCTGATGCTCTGAAAGCAAAGTGTGTTTTACCGATAGCTCAATTAGCTTTTAAGGGTAACTCTGGCCTGATAGGGCAGGACAGTACCCATCCAACTCAGGAAGGTGCTGCTCGTATTTCTTGCAGCATAGCGTATAGTCTAACAACAGAACAAGTTCATCAGTAATCATCCAGAGTCAAGGCCAGAGAGCAGACTATGAGGCTAATCTGAGCATCTGCTAATTGGTCAGAGTTGTCACTCAAGGTATCTTAAAAATTTAATAGAAAAATTTTCAGAGAGAAAAAAAAAATGAATCCCCAAGTATAATGGTACACATACACACACACACACACACACACACACACACACACACACACACACACACACACACACACACAAAATCACCCTGAAATTAAAGAAAAATGGCAACAAACTTTGTTTATGGTGGTTCCAATGATCATGAAAGCAACTAAACTAAAGAACCGAACTAAAGAAAAGGTCTTAGTGCTGCTAGAGCAACTTCTTACGTCTAATAGAAGATAAAATAAATCAGGATACTAAATATTGCTGCAGAATTAACAAGAATGAGATCATTACTAAAACATGCGGGTTATCAACTTATAGCAGTGAGGACTTTTTGTGAATTTTTTTATGTCTTCTTCTTTCCTCTATTCCTTTCGGCTATTCCCTTCAGGGGTCGCCACAGCAAATCATCTGCCTCCATCTCACCCTGTCCTCTGCATCTTCTTCTTTTACTCCAACGACCTTCATGTCTTTCTTCACCACATCCATAAATCTCTACTTTGGTCTTCCTCGAGGCCTTCTGCCTGGTAGTTCCAACCTCAGCATCCTACTACCAATATATTCACTATCCCTTCTTTGTACATGTCCAAACCATCTCAATCTAGCCTCTGTGACTTTGTATCCAAAAACTTTACATGGGCTGTCCCTCTGATGTACTCATTTCTGATCCTATCCATCCTCGTTACTTCCAGAAAGAACCTCAACATTTTCATCTCCGATACCTCCAGCTCTGCCTCCTGTCTTTTCCTCAGCGCCACTGTTTCTAAACCATAAAACATCGCTGGCCTCATCACCGTCTTGTACACTTTTCCTTTCATTCTTGCTGATACTCTCCTATCGCACATCACACCAGACACTTTTATCCAACCATTCCAACCTGCCTGCACACGCTTCTTCACCTCTTTTCCACACATTCCATTGCTCTGGATTGTTGAGCCTAAGTACTTAAAATCCTCCACCTTCGTTATCTCTGCTCCCTGTAACATCACCGTTCCTCCTGGGTCCTTCTCATTCACACACATGTATTCTGATTTACTGAGGCTAACCTTCATTCCTCTCCTTTCCAGGGCATACCTCCACCTCTCTAGATTTTCCTCCACTTGTTCTCTGCTCTCACTACAGATCACAATGTCATCTGCAAACATCATAGTCCATGGAGATTCTTGTCTATCCTCGTCTATCAGCCTGTCCATCACCATCGCAAACAAAAAGGGGCTCAGAGCTGATCCTTGATGAAGTCCCACCTCCACCTTGAATTCTTCGGTCACGCCGACAGCACACCTCACCACTGTCTTACATCTCTCATACATGTCCTGCACCACTCTAACATACTTCTCTGCCACTCCAGACTTCCTCATGCAATACCACAGTTCTTATCTCGGCACCCTGTCATCTGCTTTCTCCAGATCCCCAAAGGCACAATGCAGCTCCTTCTGACCTTCTCTGTACTTCTCTATTAACATCCTCAAAGCAAACACTGCATCTGTGGTGCTCTTTCTTGGCATGAAACCAAACTGTTATTCACAAATGCTGACCTCTGCCCTTAGTCTAGCTTCCACTATTCTTTCCTATAACTTCATCGTATGGCTCATCAACTTTATCCCTCTGTAGTTGCCACAACTCTGTACATCTCCCTTGTTCTTAAAAATGGGCACCAGCACACTTCTCCATTCCTCCAGCATCTGCTCACTCTCCAAGACCTTGTTCAATGTTCTTATCAGAAAATCTACTGTTACCTCTCCTAGACACTTCCATGCCTCCACAGGTATATCATCAGGACCAACTGCCTTTCCAGTCTTCATCCTCTTCAGTGCCCTCCTCACTTCACCCTTACTAATCTTTGCTACTTCCTGCTCCTCAACGGACACCTCTTCTACACTTTTTTCTCTCTCATTTTCCTCATTCATCAGCTCTTCAAAGCACTCTTTCCATCTTCTCAGCACACTTCTGTTATCAGTCAATACATTTCCCTCTCTGTCCTTTATCAATCTAACTTGCTACACGTACTTCCCATCTCTATCTTTCTGCTGTGCCAACCTGTATAGATAATTTTCTCCCTCCTTACTGTCCAACCGATCATACAAGTCATCATACGCCCTCTGTTTGGCCTCTCACACCGCTACTTTCGCGTTATGCTGTGTCTCCCTGTACTGTACTCCTGTTTACTCTCTTCGGTCCTCTCAATGTCCCACTTCTTCTTAGCTAACCTCTTCCTTTGTACACACTCCTGCACTTCCTCATTCCACCACCAAGCCTCCTTATCTACTTTCCTTCCAGATGACACACCAAGTACTCTCCTACCTGTCTCCCTGATCACATTTGCTGTGGTTGTCCAATCATCTGTAAGCACTTCCTGACAACCCAAAGTCTGTTTTAACTCCTCTTTGAAGACAACAGGACCCTCTTCCTTTTTCAGCTTCCACCACTTTGTCTTCTTCTCTGCCTTTGCCTTCTTCACCTTCCTCACCATTAGCGTCATCCTGCACACCACCATCCTGTGCTGTTTGGCAACACTCTCACCCACTACTACTTTGCAGTCACTGACTTCCTTCAAACTGCATTGTCTACACAAGATGTAGTCTACCTGTGTGCTCCTACCTCCGCTTTTATAAGTCACCCTATGCTCCTGTCTCTGAATTTTTTTTATGTAAAATTGAAAATATTAGGAAAAGAAATCTTTAAAATTAGTCAGATATTTCGTAGTAGATTTATTTTGCGCTTTATCCATACTGTAATATTATACTCAAAGCACTCGGTCTTGCTCTGATACCTTCCGAGGCGTAGGACGACTCTTGGCGACCTGCCATGAAGGATAATGCCGAGATTATCATCTTCATGGAGGTTTTCTTTGCAAGGATAGTGCAGTGGTTTACCTTCTGCATGATGCTAACCAACAGGCAATGTAGAACAGCCAATTAAGTCAATTAACCTACTGTGCATATTTTTGAACTGTGGGAGGAACCGGAGTACCCAGAGGAAACCCACACAAGCATGGGGAGAAAATGCAAACTCCACACAGAAACACCCAGGCCGAGAATCGAACCCAGACCTTCTTGCTATGAGGTGGACGTGCTAACCACTAAGCCACCATGCCGTCAATATGTCAGTAACTAAATAAGATATGTCAGTAACTAAATCAGAATTTTACACTATACCAGATCAGCAAATACTATTTTAGCCCCCTCCAAGAGAGAGAATGATGCTCATTAATATTCTCCTCAAGAATCATCACATACGCTCTAGATCTTTTATCAGTTTGTAGATGTACATTGTGATTTCACTGTATATTGCAATGTTATGTTTTGTGTTCCACAAGGTACTGTTCTAAGCCCGCTGCTTTTTTCTATACGTGCTCCCTTTGGGTAATATTATTCGTGAACGTGGTATTAACTTTCAGTGTTATGTGATGATACACCAATGTATATTTCAACAAATCCAGATACCAGCTTAAGAAAGCTGACGAATCTGTAAAGGACATGAAACAGTGTGTGTGTGTGTGTGTGTGTGTGTGTGTAGTGTCAGCCTAGTAGTATATGGTGCTGGGTCGTACTGGATCACTGATCCTAAGGTTGGGGGTTTGAGTTCTACTCTCCACAAGGTTGTCACTGCCCCCCCAGTGCAGCTAATTGGATTATCAAAGGCCGGCCATGTCTCTCACTGACTATGGTGAGGTTCATATAAAAGAACCATTGGTGACTTTCGTAAAGAGTAACTGCATAGCCGTCAGCGTGTTTTATTCCTTTGTTAAAGGATTGTGTCAGGAAGGGCATCTGATGTAAAGACCTATGCCAAATCAAATGTGTGAATCGGATGATTCGCTGTGGTGACCCCTGAAAAGGAAAAAAGCCAAAAGGAAAAGAAAGTATGTGTGTGTGTGTGTGTGTATATATATATATATATATATATATATATATATATATATATATATATATATATATATATATATATATATATATATATGTAGTGCCTCACACTAATGAACTTCTCTATCAATTTGGTGCATTACATTTTTTCTCAACATTGGAATTATTCAAGGCATATTGTCAGATTCCATGACCCCAATATCCTGATAGAAAAAAAAAAAGCCTTTTTTCACTCTGATTCGGTTACATTGGTTTGTCATACATTTATATGAGCTCAGTATTGTCTGAGATTAAACTTTCACTTTCTGAAGAAATGACTGAATATTTGGGTCCCAGGGAAATTGGGGTAAGTGTGATTGAGTTCCTGCTGAAGACATAGTGGAGTCAGGAAAACCAGCAAGTAACAGGCTAATGAGTTTCCCCTTGTGTATTCCTCATCATTCATTTTCTGAATCGCTTAATTCTAATTAGGGTTGCAGGAAGGCTGACGCCCATCTTCGGAGGGCGGGGTCCACCCTGGACAGCTCGTCAGGCCATCGCAGTACAGTGGAAACACGCTGATGGCTATGCAGTTACTCTTGTCAAAAGTCAGCAATGGTTCTTTTACATGAACCTCCCACCATAGACTAGGAGAGACATGGCCAGCCTTTGATAACCCAGTTAGCTGCACTGGTGGAACAGTGACAACCATTAAGAGTGGGGCTTGAACCCCCAACCTTAGGATTAGTGATCACCTTTACCACCAGGCCACGACTGCCCCATAAATACCACCTCCACAAAAATTCAATTCAATTCAGTTTTATTTGTATTGCACTTTATACAATTGGAATTCTAACAAAGCAGCTTTACACAGTAAAAGTACAAATTTACAAAGGGATTGAAACATTTTTCTACAACCCTTACACATACATAATGAGCAAGCCCGTGGTGGCAGTAGCTTTGAGATGAACCAGCCCGAAAAGGGAAACCAATCCTCATTTGGGTGAAACCATAAAAATACAACGTCCGAAATAATTATGGGAAAAGAGTTTATATCACCAGCAGTGAAAAGTCATCTTCACAGTCTTTGAGTGAACATCCAAGTCCATGTGGATTTTCATTAGCAGGAGTGAAGAGCTTCCAAGGTGAGAAATCCATTCCAGATCAGCACACCAGGACGGATCACATAACTCAGAAAGCGGAAGGATCAGGAGGATCAGGATCACCAGCATCCCAAAAGCAGGATGTGCACCTCAGTAAAAACACAAAGAGAGAAGGGTGGTGAGTTGCTGAGTGCAAACAGGGACTCCGGCATGACTGGCGATGGTAGCATCACTAAAAGATAGAGAACCAGAAAGAAGACAGACATGAGGGAACCCTGTGGCGTTGGCCAATCAGTCACCTCACTGCCAAACGGACCTGGGTGAGTCTGTAGAGTGTGGGAGTGACAGCATCCCAACATCACAGTTTACCAGAACTCTCTATACCTGAGACCCCCAGATCTGCTCCTTTACCTTGTTTAAAAGGTTAATAACAAAATACTTGACAAAAAGAGTAAGGTTTCAGCCTCGTGTTAAAAACAGAGACTGTGTCTGCGTCCCAAACATTAACTAGAAGGTTATTACATAAATGTGGGACTTTGTAAGAGAAAGCTCTTCCCCTTGCAGTAGCCTTCATAATGAGGTATCACTAACTGTCCTGCACCTTTTTACTTGGGGGGAGGGGAGGGGGGGGTGCCGACTTCATAAACGAGTTCACTAAGATAATGTGGCATAAGACCATTAAGTGCTTTATAGGTTAAAAGTAGTGTGACCCCAGCCCCAGGTAGGAAACATAAAACTAACTGTCATGGACTAATACTCAAATGAGGCGGGGCCTGAGTTCAACAGGAGATGATGCTCTGACTTGTGATAGCAGTATTACAGTATAACTTTCATTTATTTGACGGTGCTTCCAGTAAGAAAGTCCTGTATAACAACCTATTGAATTATAATTACCTGAAACGGCTCAATATCCAGCAACAATAACAACATGTGATTACAGACGATCCCCGACTTACGTTCATCCGTTTTACGTTTTTTCGCTTTTTTTTTTTTCCAAAAAAAAAAAAGGAGTCAAATTTTGAGTTTAGATGTACCTACGTAGTACGCTGACGTAATGACGCAATGACATAGTGATGCTGCGTCCATTGTTTACAAACAACAGACTGAACGTGCCCCTCCTTCTTCCCAGTTCAGTTCTACTAGTATATTGTTATATATATATATATATATATATATATATATATATATATACAGTGAGGTAAATAAGTATTGGGCAATGTAAAAATGTGCAAGTTCACCCATTTAAAAAGATGAGAGGTTTGTAATTTTCATCATAGGTACACATCAAGCTTGAGAGACAGAATGTAAATAAAAAATCCAGGAAATCACATTGTATGATTTTTAAACAATTTATTTGTGAAAATGGGAGGCCAATAAGTATTGGGCAGCCAGCAAAAGTTACTTTTAATACTTTGTAATGTAGCTTTGGTTGGCAATGACAGAGGTCAAACGGTTCCTGTAGTTCTTGACCAGGTCTACACAAACTTTAGTTGGTATTGTGGCCCACTCCTCTGCACAGATCTTCTCTAGAGCTGTGATGTTTGAAGGCTGTCGCTTGGCAACTCGAAGTTTTAACTCCATCCACAGGTTTTTGATTGGGTTGAGGTCTGGCGACTGGTTAGGCCACTCCAGAACCTTAATATGCTTTTTACGGAGCCACTCCTTGGTTTTCTTGGCTGTGTGCTTTGGAACGTTATCATGCTGGAAGTCCCAGCCATGTTTCGTCTTTACTGCTCTGACCGAGGGAAGGAGGTTTTTACCCAAAATGTCACAATACATGGCCCCATTCATGTTGCCATTGATACGGTGCAGTCTTCTTGTCACTTTTGCAGAAAAGCATCCCCAAAGCATGATGTGTCCACCCCCATGCTTCACAGTACGTATGGTCTTCTTGTAATGCAACTCAGCATTCTTCTTCCTCCAAACTCAGCGAGTGCTGTTTAAACCAAAAAGTTCAATTTTGGTCTCATCTGACCACATCACATTCTCCCAATCCTCCTCTGGATCGTCCAGATGGTCTTCAGCATATTTCAGATGGGCCTTTACATGTTTTTTGTTGAGTAGGGGAACCTTTCGGGCAATGCAGGATTTCATCTCATGACGACGTAGTGCGTTAGTTATTGTCATCTTTGTGATGGTGGTTCCTGCCGTGTAGTTCTGGCCTGATTACTCACTGTTCTCAGGATCCTTTGAACCCCACGAGGTGAGATCTTGCATGGAGCGCCACTTCTAGGGAGGTTGTCAGTGATGTTATACTTCTTCCATTTTCTAATAATGTTTCCAACTGTTGATCTTTTCTCACAGAGTTGTTTACCAATTGCAGTTTGACTCATCCCAGCTTTGTGCAGTTGTACAATTTTATCTCTGGTGTCTTTGGGAAGCTCTCTGGTCTTGGTCATGGTGAAGACTGCAGTCTGACAGTTTGAAGGTGTGTGCAGGTTTGAAGGTGTCTCTTATGCATCTAATCAGTTCAAACAGGTGTCATTCATCCTGTTAACTCTGGGGGCCGAAATAATGTTTGTTTTCTAGCTGCCCAATACTTATCGGACTCCCATTCTCACAAATAAATTACTTAAAAATCAAACAATGTGATTTATTGGATTTTTTTTACATTCTGTCTCTCAAGCTTGATGTGTACCTATAATGAAAATTACAAACCTCTCTTATCTTTTTAAATGGGTGAACTTGCACATTTTTACATTGCCCAATACTTATTGGCCCCACTGTAGGATGGCTTGTATGTTCAGTGAAAATCACCACCCATTAAAATAATGGCAGCCAAACTATGAGTACAGTGAGAGTATGCAATATTATTTCAGGGTTTTTTTTTTTTTAATTTCATGCAACAAATATTAAGAACATTTTCATTTGTATAGAATCCATTTAAATTGTATGTATACTTGTAGTAATAAAATATTTCACACAATGGAATAGAGTTATGGAATATCCAGCGTTATTTCAGATATTTGTTACATCACATCAGGCTATTCCCACAATGCTGGCACTTATGGACCTAGCATTGCCAGTACTTACTAAAAGCACACATATCTAAACCAAGTGTCATTTCACAGATATGGATTTTGTCTTTTCCTTTTTCTTGTAAATAATTTTCTAGAATGGGTTGACTGGAAAGTGGCATATCAATATCAAACAAGCAGTGTTAGATATGGGGAGAGAGTCATCATCATCATCATCATCATCATCATCATCATCTTCTTCTTCTGCTTCTGCTTAATCTGCTGTCGGATTGCGGAGGCAGCAGTCTAAAGAAGTGAGTTCCTGATGTCCCCCTCTCTAGCCACTTCCTCAGGCTCTTCCCAAACATGAAGCCTTTCCTAGACCAACCGAGAGGTATAGTCTCTCCAACAAGTTCTGGATCTTCCCCAAGAACGTTTCCTGGTTGGACATGGCCAAAACACTACACCAGGGAGGTGTCGAATAGGCATTCTCACCAGATGAAATCTTAGCCTAAATTGGCACAAGGACTCACTGTATTTAGCCCTACAGGGATATAATGGTTTTGGATCCATAGCAGGACCTTAGTGCTGCTCTTTAGCTGAACAGCTGGAAAAGGTGAGGGACTGTTCTGCACACTGGCTGGGCAAAACCAAATCTGACTAAAGTGAAGTAACAGCCATGTATACACGTATTAACACAGTCTCTGAGGGCTTGAGGACCAAGAGGTGCCGCTTCCAGCAATGGCTCAAGCCTGTAATGTGCTTTAACTGGTTGCTTTAGACAGAATGGCAGAGGATGCTGGACCTATACCCACACCAACTCAATCCAAAAGAAATACAAGAAGATCACCAATGTCCCAAAGGGGCTAAGCAGGTATGACCTAAAGTAAGTATTTTGCTCAAAAGAAAAAACAATGATGGTGCTCGACTTCTGGTCATTTGGCTTCATTGGTGTATCATCCAAGGAAGTGTCTTTGACACACTATTTGCTCAATGAATGTATTCGATTAATCATCTAATCATGTTAATTTTTATTAACATTCATTCATTAATTTTCTGAACTGCTTAATTCCAATTACGGTCGCAGGGAGCCTGGCACCCATCCCATTTGACTCCGGGCAAGGGCAGAGTACACCCTGAACAGTTCGCCAGGCCATCGCAAGGCAGAAACACGCTGATGGATATGTAGCTACTCTTCTTGAAAGTCAGCAATGGTTCTTTTACTTGAACCTCTCACCATAGACAGTGAGAGACATGGCCGGCCTCTGATAACCCAGTTATCTGCACTGGGGGGACAGTGACAACCCATGGAGAATGGGGCTTGAACCCCCAACCTTCAGATCACTGATCCAGCACCTTTACCACCAGGCCACCATTGTGTTTGGTGGTTTATTAAGGTCTAGGTCTATGAGAGTGAGAACTCATGAGTTGAAGAAAGCTATTCTGGGGGGGGCAGTGGGACCTGGGTGACGTGCTAGCAAGCTTGTCTTGGGTATCCTGATCAGCAAAGAAGAAACATCACTCCTGAGGAAGACGGTGATGTGGCATATAAGCTACAGGGGTGGGGTGTGCCTATATTATTTTATAAGCCAATGTAGAGCTGGTAGACAGAGTATGAGTTCCTTTTTCCAGAACAACTTCTTTTATTCACCCAGGGTTCTAGTTTTAGGAGATTCACCTAAATACAGCTGAAAATAAAAAAAATTGTCATGGGTGATTTTTTTTTTTTATCAAGTTCAAAATGGACATTGCTTTTCTAGCAAGAGCTCATCAGAGTATGATACAGGACTACTGTATAAAGTTGCGGGCATTGGTGGCCTGGTGGCAAAGGTGCTGTATCACTGATCCTAAGATTGGGGGTTCCAGCCCCACTTTCAACAGGTTGTCAGTGTCTCCCCCAGGGCAGCTAACTGGGTTGTCAAAGGCTGGCCATGTCTCTCACTGTCTATGGTGTGAGGTTCATGAAAAAGAACCATTGCTGACTTTCGACAAGAGTAGCTGCAAAGCCGTCAACGTGTTTCTGCCCTGCAATGGCCTGGTGAGCTGTCCAGGGTGTACTCTGCTCTCACCCAGAGTCGGCTGGGATGGGCGCCAGCCTCCCCACGATCTTAATTAGGATTAAACAGTTGCAAGAAATTAATGAACATCTTTGTGTCTCTAATGGACATGCCCGAAGGGCCAGCCATGCTTTCCTAAATGTATATATCTCCCTATGGGAAAGCATATCAAAAGGGGATCAGATCCAAAGTCAATAAATTTTGGTTCACTAAGGGCTTTTCTAATTACTCTCAAAATTTTTGTAAAAAACATCTCACATGTGCACAATGCACCCGGTTTGGGGTGAACAAAAGTCCCCCCTCTTGCACTGACATAAATGACAATGTATGTGAGACCAAAATATCATTTTAATCCATTTCACATTCTGTTTAGATGACCTCCCAACATAGGAATTTGCCCTATAAAGTGTAAAATAAGTAAAAATAGCATAAAAATGCATACCCGACATTTCCCCCAAACTTTTCAGAGGCTGCGGTGCATCTAGACATTTATGGCTTGGAGCCAAAACATGTCCGAATAGCATCTTTCTGTAAGTTGAATATTTCTTTATTTCTCATAATCCTTACGTTCTTTGAGCCAGGGTCATGTTACATCATACACTTGTTCTGGGCAGTCAATCTGGGGAAGTCTGCTGGACAAGAATGGAACTGCCCATTTCTCGAGGAAAAAAAAGCTCTGTTATTAATCACTGGGCATGTGTCGCTCAGCCAAATAATTGTTTTGTACAAATGTAGAACGAAATAGTTTTTGATGATGGAAGAGGACTCGATGCGAAGTAGACTATCTAAATTCTAGCCTAGGGAACTTGATTGGTCAGGATTGGCTCTGATGTGAGTACACAAATTAAAAATGTTTATCCCTAAGAGAAGTCATGAGAAGTTCATAAGGTAAGCTAACCTGAGCTGATGTTCAGTACTAACCATTCAACGTGCAAATTTTCCAACTCTGCATCCATCATAATATTCTTCTGGAACGATGGGGTTTGAGAGATCCTGCCAAATTTAAAAATGTCTTGTAAATATTCTCAGTTATGCTGCATTTTTATTAGAGGCAGTAATGCTTATCTGATTTTTTTTTTTTTTTTTTTTTACTTTTTGTCCAACTGTCTGCACTTTCTATTAAAATGAACCAGACCCACTACCTATGTTTACTATGAGTTAGGCCACTGAGAAGAAAAGTAACAAGGGATCGAATTGATTTAATGGTACCAGACATTAAGCAACCTCAACTTCAAAACACTGAAAGCTAAAAACAAAGGCTTGATATGCACTGAGACTCAACTGCAAGATTTTACATTAAGCATGGTTGGACGGTGGCATAGTGGTTAGCACGCCCACCTCAAAGCAAGAAGGCCTGGATTTGATTCCGAGCCTGAGTGTTTCTGTGTGGAGTTTGCATGTTCTCCCGTGCTTGTGTGGGTTTCCTCTGAGTACTCAGCTTTCCTCCACAGTCCAAACACATACACAGTAGGTTAATTGGCTGTTCCAAATCTCCGCTAGGTGTGAATGGTTGTGTGAGTGTTGGCCCTGCAATGGCCTGGCGAGTAATGAGTTGTCTGTTCAACCCAGGAAAGGAATTGTGACCAGTTGTTCCGTGCCTTCAAACAGTTGGAGGAGGTTATGTTTAATTAATTTCTTTATCTCCCTCCTCCAGACAGGCAGTGAATAGCGGTAGTGAGTATTTCACGACGGTGAAGCTGTGATTGGAGAGTTGCATGTCGTCAGTGTAGCAATGTGGAATAAAATTCTATAACAACTAATGGCATCTCAATGGAGGAGCATGTATAAAGTGAAGAACAGGGGGCCATGAACTGACCCCTGAGGGACTCTGCAGGTAACATTGTATAATCAGGATTTTGCACTTCATTCATTCTTTGAACCGTTTAATCCTAATTAGGGGTCACAGGGAGGCTGGCGCCCATCTCAGTGAACTCCAGGTGAAGGCAGGATACACCCTGGACAACTCACCAAGCCATCACAGGGCCAACACTCACACAACCATTCATGCTCTCACTGACTCTTCAGGATAATTTAGAACAGCCAATTAACCTACTTTGCATGATTTTGGACTTTAGGAGGAAACCCACTCAAGCACAGAAGAACATGCAAACTCCACACAGAAACATCCAGGCTAAGAATCAAACCCAGGACCTTCTTTCTGTGAGGCAGATGTGCTAACCACTACACCAACGTGCCGATCACATTTTGCACTTGAAAGATGGCAATGCACTCTGCTCTGTCTGTGAGATAAGATATAAACCGGCTACACTGGTGCCTCACCTTACGAAATTAATCCGTTCCAAAAGTGGTTTCGTAAGCTGATTTTTTCGTAGGTTGAGTAGCATTTTACATGTAAAAGGCCTGATTCGTTCCAAGGACCCCAATACTACCCCCTAAACCCCTTAAAAATTATAAAAGTATATCTTTTAAGGTCTCCTTCTGCTTCAATATCGAACTGATGGAAGATGGGTTTAGGCCATATTTATTTGCGATATCACTCAACCACATGCCACGAGCCCGCTTCTTCTTTTCACTTGCACCGGGAATAACTTTCTTGGGGCCCATGATGAATGACTAAAAATAAAGTTGCAATGAACACACTCAAAAAACTCACGAAACAACAGTAACTCTGTCCTTTACGCATGTTAGAACTCCATGGTGAACAATGGGTTGAAGGCACACGAAAAGCATCATGGGTATTATGGAGATGCAGCTCCCTCCTAGCCAATGGGAGGGAGCTGCATCTCCGTGACAAACAATGGGTCGAAGGCACACAAAAAGCAACATAGGAATTATGGAGATGCAGCTCCCTCCTAGCCAATGGGAGGCCAGTGGGGTGGGGTGTTGGAAGATAGCCAATGGGAGAGCAACTTGCGCATTGTTTGAATTTTTAAGATAGCACATTTCGTAACGTGAATTTTTTTCGTATACAGAGACGTAAATTTTAGGTAAATGCGTTTCATAACTTGGATTTTTCATTTGTTGGGTCTTTCGTAAGGTGAGGTACCACTGTATAGGCAGAGCCAGTGAGTCAAACATTTTGGTGTCGTAATATGTTAAGGAGTATATAAGGTCAACAGTGTCAAATGCAGCAGATTAATCAAGGAGAATGAGGACGGAAGGTGAATCATTATCTGACATCAGACGATCATTTGTGACTCCAACCGGAGTTGTTTTTGTATTGTTGGAAGAAGGGGAAACGGGACTGGAATTTTTGAAAAAAGGTTGTTGTGTTTGAAGTCGTCCTGAAGGTGGAAAAGGTGGAAGGTGGAAACTACTTTTCCAGATCTTTAAAAGAGGAATGGAAGGTTAGAGATTTTTTTTTAAAGTGTCCTGATTATGGCAGTTTTTAGTACTGATGGAACATAAGTCTGGATGGAGTGGTTTATTATGGTGGTGATAAGAGGACCTATGGTTGAGCTGTAAGCTTTCACTAATGGTACTTGCCACAAGCAGAGATTTCATCCTTCTGATGATGTATTCAACCTATTGCTCTGGGAATTTTGAGAAGTAGCCAAGAATCTGGAGGATCTTAAAGTGAGCATGTTTATTTGCGATAGGTAGAGTGCAGGGACCAGAAAGGACAGAGATAATTGAATTAATTTTGATTTAAAGAAGGTCAGAAAATTATTAGTTGTTCTGCAGAGATGATTTATTTACACAGAACAGCTATTTGGAATTTCCAGGACTGCTTCTCAGGACTTTTGATGATGTTTGAGAAGAACTATGACTGTGTTTCTCTCAGGTGTAGTGAATAGGATTCTTGGTGTTCTCAATAAGCCAGCTTATGAACAGTGAGACCAGAAGATTTGAATTGCTGCTCAAGGACACATCTGCTTTCTTCAATTTTCCATGCGTTGCCAAGTGAACCAGGGGGCTGTGCAGGAGAAGGTGACACCATGATGGTGACCAAAAATGCTGTGCTGGGTAGCCTCTGTGTCAATGTTTTTTAGATTTCAGAAAAGCCGGTGCGCTTCACCTGAAGAGCTACAGTGCACACAGCTGACCAGAGGGAAGGAAACGTACAAGAGTGAGAATAAACCAACTACCTCTGTGAACTTCTGTGAATATACTGGGGCTGGCAAGAGTTCAAGCTGTTTAATCAGTGGTACGGATGATGCCGTTGTGTGGATGTTGAAAGTCACCAGCTTTTCAACAAATTAATGTATTTCAGCATAATGAGGGAAAGATTGTGCTTGAATGGTCGCATAGGTGCCATAGAGAACTTAAGCCTGAGCTGCAGCACAGGTAGAAACTTTGGCAGTTACCTTTATGAACAAATGCAGGAGAGTTGGTATAAGCAGGGTCGGTGAAGACAGTGAAACCATGTTTGCCACCTTTCAACCAATGAAACCATGTTGCCACACCTTCAGGGCAAGCTTAATGGCTAGCAGCTTACAGTCTCCCATGCCATAGTTCCTTTTGGCGGTTGATTTTGCACTGGAACACTAAGAGAACACCAGACAGGGCATATAGCATGATCAATTGTATATTTATTTACATTTATGGTATTTGGCAAATACCCTTATCCACGGTGGCTTACATTTCTAGCTCATTTATGAAGCCGAGCAGAAGCTTTCATGGTGACCATTGGCGCTTATGTCCTTGGCGGATGTGGAGACAGTTGTAGGTCAGTGATAGTGAAATCTTAGTTGGTGAAATATTTCACATTCTTGAGATTTTCCAACGTGATAAACAATCAAGATTCTTCAGTGGGATTTTAGTGAGTTCTTGGTAGTCCAGATCTCAGACTACATCCTTTCTTTTCCATGAAGAAGAATAATACTGAGACAGAAATGATGGCAGAAAATTATATTCTTTTTACAGCGCCTCATCAATCTCATATCATCAGTGTCTTGTTGCTCACTTCATGATAAAGGGCATATTCTTCCTTTGGTGCCAGAGAGCAGGTCAATGACTCAGCTATAAAAGTGATGTGAAGGAAATCCGTTTACTTGTTGTTTAATGAAAGACATCGTAAAAGTATTTGTAAACTTCAGGCATCTTGATGGTGTGCTGAACCCCATGGCTTTTAATGGATGTGGGGATAAGAGAAACTGAAAGCATGCATATGCAGTGCTGTAGACTACAAGGTGTCCATTTGGTGAAAAAATAGTAAACCCAAGAGATGAATGGATCAAGAAGTGACAGTTGACCTTCTCCGATAAGACTTTTTTCGTGGTCCCAATTCAGTGATATGTACTGAGCATAATTATCGATATCTGGAGCTCCTTAACATTGCAGACAGTCCTGATTCAATATAGGCTGCAAGGACACGAGCTTCTGAGAGCTCAATCATAACAGAAATGGTCAATAAGTTTAGGCGAAGAGAGATGGGCCTCACCAAGTTCTTATATGTGTTTGCTGAAATCCCTCTTCTCCTTCTATGCATCATACACTCCAAATACTGCCAATAACATTATGGGGATGAGCAGAGGAAAAAAAACCCAGAAGTTCTCACAATGATGTCATTCTCATTTTGTTGCTGTCGGTTTGGTATGACCTAGGTGCAAGAGTTCAGGAACATGAAACACTGTCGAAAAGAGAAGTCTGCAAGGAGGAAGCTTCATGGCCATATTCATTATGGCAACAAGGAATTTTTGCTAGTTCCTACAAGTGAGCTCAATCAATATATTTTCACTGAGTCCTTGATAAGATACCGCCTTGGACAGAGTGTCATTCCACCTGAGATCACGATAATCCCAAAATACAAAGTGCACCCTGTACCTATTTTAAATTATGGCGCTAAAGAAAACACCCCATTTGTACTAACTGGACAAATATTAACTCAGCTACATTCAATTTGTTCCAGTTAAGAGGTGACAGCACTGCAGCAAAGGTACAGGCAGATGCAAAAATATAGAAAGTGTCTATAGTACAGGTTTCATTAAGTAGCCAGCAGAGGTATTCAGTCATTTCCATTATCTGCTTAATGGATTGCATGTCCAGGCTGTTGCATGTTGATCTTTTGTAGCCTAATGAATAGAAAAGCGAATTTGGGACCGAAATGTCACTGGTTCAATTTCCAAATCAGCAGGAAAAAGAATGTTTCTGTGGTGTTGAAGTGAGATGCCCCTTCCCTTCCTCCAGCTTCATGGCTAAAATGCCCTTGAGCAAGGCATCTAATCCCCAACTACTCTCTGGGTGCCCCAGTGTGTGTGGCAGGCCATTACTCCAAGTGTGTGTGTTCTCACTGTTTACATGTGTGCATTCTCACCTTGGATGGATTGAATGTAGAGGAAATTATTTCCCTTGTGGGATTAATTAAAGTTTTTTTTTTTTTTTAGAAAGCTGTAGTAGAGGCCGGGGAAACCAGTGGGGGTAGGGGTCATCTTTGGGAAATTACATCAGCAAATGTGATTAAGTCTACATTATGTTTGGATTGAAGTCTGTCAGACAATAAGGCACATACTGTGGAAAGGACCCTTCTGCCTCCTTAATCAAGGGAACTGCGCTTTATATTTTAATCCATCCCAGACTTGAATCTTCACTTTGCAGTGCACTTCTACCCTGATATTCATAGCCATCTAGACCTAATGTTGTTATGGTTACAAGTATGTAGACTGAAGTGCTCTTTTGTGTTTATATTTTTGCAGACTTTTTTTATTTCCCCATATTTCCATGATTACAATTTTTCTAAAAAATTGCCACACAGGGAGACTTGGGACTCTGGATCTAATCCACTGATTTCTGGAAGTAAGCAAATGTTTTAGAGTTTAAAGTTTAGCATTTAGAAGTTTGATGTGAGTTTTGCTGCACATAAGTCCACAATATTTGCTATTCTTGTAGTGATACATCTTCACACTTTAGGACTTTTATTTATATATATATATATATATATATACACACACACATTACATTACAAGAATTTGTGAAAGTAAACAATACTCAGAAGCTATTATTCCTAGGTGCACGGTGAATTTGTTGCTAAATGTAGGCCTACATTTATGTAACACTTAAATTGAGTTGCGCTATATAAGTAAAAAAAAATCTTGACGCAATTTTGAGCGTGTTAGGGTTGCTTTTAGACATTTGTGGTTTACACGTGTACAGACCCTCCCCGCTTTACGCTCATTCGTTTTGCGTATTTTTCGATTTTATGTTTTAAAAAAAAATATATATATATATATATATATATATATATATATATATATATATATATAAATTATGTCATATTTTGAGTTTAGCATGCTCTCTGTAGTACGAGACGTTGATGTAACACGCTACTGACGCATGATGCTGCGTCCATTGTTTACAAACGACAGACTGAACGTGCCCCTCCTTCTTCCCAGTTCACTGCATGTTACCCTTGTGTTAAGACGTTTGATCTGTGATCTTTGTGTTTACACTGTTTTGTGGACTTTTGCAACCCTAAGCAAATATGGTTGGTCAGAAGCGTAAGCCTACTAGTGATAGTGGTAATCAGAAAAAGCGGCAAGCCATCACGATAGAAACGAAGATGGTTATTATCAAGAAAATTGATGCTGGTGAAAAACATGCGAGTGTTGCACGTTTCTTCCAAATGGCTCCGTCGACCATCAGAACCATTTACAAGCAGAAAGATCACATCACAGAGCATGTTAAAGGTTATATTTGATACTGTATTTGATGAGTGAATTTGATTAAAATTTATCTATTTGAAATTATTTTGCTTGAATTTAATTTATTTGAAATTAATGTTGATATTATTTGATATTATTTAACAATGTTATGTTTATAATAATTGATTTAGGGATGCTTTATGAGATGCGGTAATGGTATATGGTTGGGACTATTGTAAGGTGAGGTACCACTGTATTTGAATTACAGAATTTGAAGAAAAATGTACTACAAATCTCAGCTGAAAACGCCTGTAAGGCCATTAAAATTGCCGAAGTCCTCTTGCTAGTCATATGACCAGTTTTTGTCCTACTCTTTCATTCAGTTTGGTGCAATGACCCAATCTGGGAAGAGTGATAAACACTTAGCACTTCTTTATGGACTTTACTGTGCTCCTAGGATTGATAAAGTGTTTGCCATTTTGTATTCATCTCCTTAGCAAACCAAAATGTCAAGAAAGCATCTGTGCTGAAAAAACCCATACTTGATGGGGGCTAAGGCTGTGACTGCCAGTTGGAAGGTGGTATCTAGCTGATCCTGCCAGTAACATATGCTTGTCTCAAAGATTAATCCTTGCAAGTCTCAGTGCAAAAAGTCGAAATTTTTCTGTTAAAAAGTGGATATCAACTGGAACTATTACAAACCTGCCTGAAAGCAGATCCATGTTTATTCTGCTCCATATATTCAGGAGGATGGTGAGGGAGGAACACATCTTAAAACTACGAAATCTTCAAAACAGCCGTTAGGCGTCATCTTCATGCCAACAGATTATTTGTACGATGTGTCAGGAAAGAAAGCCTTTTTCTGTCAGTCAAGCATAAATATACACTTCCCCATAATGATTGGCACCCCTGGTTACGATGTTCTGTCTGTCTGTCTTCCTTTCGGCTTTTTCCCTTTCACTCGGGAGTCGCCACAGCGAATGATCTGATTCGCACGTTTGATTTGGCAGAAGTTTTTACGTCAGATGCCCTTCCTGTCACAACCCTTTTAGCAAGGGACAGAAACACGCTGACGACTTTGCAGCTACTCTTTACGAATGTCAGCAATGGTTCTTTTACATGCCTCTCACCATAGACAGTGAGAGACATGGCCCACCTTTGATAACCCAGTTAGCCGCACTGGGGGGGACAGTGACAACCTTGTGGAGAGTGGGACTCGAACCCCCAACCTTTGGATCAGCGATCCAGCGCCCTATACCACTAGACCACTACTGCCCACAGGTTACGATGTGTTCTATAGCTTCTAATAAATTACATTTTTCCCTAAATAATATTGAGCCACAGTGGAGAAAGAGGAAAATCCAAAATTTAATTCAAGTGCTTTCATTTAATGGGGAACAAATTCCACATTAAAAAATAATTATTTTACATCAACTCATGTTTGCTACAATTATTAGCACCCTTGATGTTAATACTTTGTACATCTGCCTTTTACCAACAAAACAGCACCGGATCTTCTCATACAATGTTTCCCAAGATGGGAGAATACAGAAAGAGGGATCTTGGACCATTTCCTCTCTGTACAATCTCTCTAAATCATCCAGCGACCTGGTCCTCTCCTCTGCACTCGCCTTTTCAGCTCATTCCACAGGGTTTCAATGGGGTTGAGGTCTGGGCCATGAGAGGAGTTTGAATATTATTATTATTATGGATGTTTGTATAGCGCATACTCCATACACGCGTATGCTCAATGCGCTCATAGCCACCATGCGGCGCCAGTTATTGCATTGTTCTATCCTTTTGATGCTGAGCGCCAAGCAGGAAGCAACAACTCCCACATTTTAATGTCTTATGGTATGACGCGGCAGGATTCGAACTACGACCTCCCGGAGGATAAAGTGGTCACTCTACCAAGTGAGCTAAATCCCCGGTCATTCTGTGTCTGATGAACCTTTCTGTCTAGATTTGGCCACATATTTAAGGTCATTATCTTGCTGAAAGACCCAGTGATGACCAGTCTTCAGATTTCAAGCAGAGACCACCAGATTTTGATTTAAAATGTCCTGGTATTTCAAAGCATTCATGATGCCGTGCACCCTAACAAGGTTCCCAGGGTCCCTGGAAGAGAAACAGGCCCATAGCATCACTGATCCTCCCCCATACTTCACAGTGGGCATGAGGTGCTTTTATGCATATTTATTTTTTGTGTTTGTTGCCAAAAAAAACCTCTATCTAAGTCTCATTTGACCAAAGCACACGGTCCCAGTTGAAGTCCCAGTACCTCTTGGCACACTCCAGATGTTTGCGTTAAGGGTTTTAGTGCAGTGTGGCTTTGTGGTTAATGCAATGGGTTATTAATCCAAAGGTCAGTGGTTCAAACCCCACTCTCACCACTGTTGGGCCCTTGAACAAGGCCCTTAACCTTCAATTGCTCAAGTTGTATAAAATGCTAATTGCAAGTTGCTCTGGAGAAGAGCATCTGCCAAGTGCTGTAAATGATTTTGAAACAGAAAAGATTTTTCCTTGCATGCCTCCCAAACAGCTTGCTTTTCATGTAGATTGCGCCTCATGGTTGTTTTGAAGACTTTGTGACCCCATGATGCCACCATTTGTTGAAATTTTTTAACAGTGAGCTTTGGAGAACTTTTTATTTCTTTTACCATCCTCCTTACTGTGTGTGGTGGCAAAATAACCTTGTGCCCTTTTCCAGGCTTGTTTACAACCATTTCAGTTGTTTTAAACTTCTCTCTCTCACACACACACACACACACACACACACACACACACACACACACACACAGAGTACTGTGCAAAGGTTTTGTATCAATTTTTATTTTAAATTTATATATTAGCAAGTTAGTACAAAAAAAAAACACTTTAGATTTCCAAACATTCGTTTTATAGCACAAAGCGAAATTACATTACATAAAAAAGTTAGTACAGTATCTCAATAAAGAAAGCAGCATGTTACATCTAAGAAATTGTGTTTCAGACAAAAATATCATGAAACCTGCTGCAATTTACATGAAAATTAAGAATCGAGCATTCCAGTCAACATTTCCAGGAGAACTGTGGCTGGTTCTGTACTTATATTTAAAGCATTTGGCAGATGCTCTTCTCCAGAGCAACTGAGCGTTGTGAGAAATTGAGGGTTAAGGGCGTTGCTCGAGTGAACAACAGTGGTGATTGAACCACTGACCTTCAGATCAGTAACGCATCACCTTATCCACTAAGCCACCACTGCCCTTGACTGCCTAAAATTTTTATGCAACACTTAATTTTGTGCTGGAAAAATAATGTTTGGAAACAAAGGGTTTTTTTTTTGTGTTAACTTGCTAATGTATAAATTAAAAAATAAAAATCAATAGCAAAGTGTACGTACTGTATACTAAAAAAATAGGGTGCCTAAAACTTTTGTACAGTACTGTGTGCATGTTTATACGTGTGTGTGTGTGTGTGTGTGTGTGTAAAACACCAATGTGCACACACACACACATACACACACACACACACACACACACATATACACACGCATACACACATATACACGTATACACACACACACACACACACACACTGACTCAAACTTCTGATCCGTCATGATTCTGCATGATTCATCACCAGGGAAGCTGTTCTGGGTTCTGGGTTTTGTTTTCCTGTGTTTTATCATGTGGCCTTGCCTCCTCATTCATTCACTCATTTTCTAAACTGCTCAATCCTAATTAGGGTTGTGGGGAGGTTGGCGCCCATCCCAGCCAACTCCAGTTGAGGGCAGAGTACACCCTGGACAGCTCACCAGGCTATCGCAGGACAGAAACACGCTGACGGCTATGCAGTGACTCTTGTCAAAAGTCAGCAATGGTTCTTTTACATGAACCTCACACCATAGACAGTGAGAGACATGGCTGACCTTTGATAACCTAGTTAGCTCCACTGGGTGCCTTGCCTCCTCCCCCACTCCCAATTAACTCCACAGGCCTGTTCCTCATCTACCAACCAGATTCCAAAAAAGTTGGGACACTATCCAAATTGTGAATAAAAACTGAATGCAATGATGTGGAAGTGCCAAATTTCAATATTTTGTTCCGAATATAACATAAATGATAGCTCAAAAGTTGAAACTGAAAAAATGTATCATTTTAAGGGGAAAATATGTTGATTTTAAATGTCATGGTGTCAACAAATTTCAAAAAAGTTGGCATAAGAGGCGGGAAAAGTAAATTGCACTTACAATGAACTGCTGGAAGACCAATTAACACTAATGAGGTCCATTGGCAACATTTTTTACTTTCACTGTTCTCTTTCAGGGGTCGCCACAGCAAATCATCTGCCTCCATCTTCAGTCATATTAATGATTTGCATATTTGATTTGGCAAATGTTTTTACATCAGATGCCCTTCCAGACACAACCCTTTCGCAAGGGGCAGAAACACGCTGACAGCTATGCAGCTACTCTTCACAAAAGTCAGCAATGGTTCTTTTATATGCCTCTCACCAGAAACAGTGAGAGACATGGCTGGCCTTTGATAACCCAGTTAGCTGCACTGAGGGGACAGTGTCAACCTTGTGGAGAGTGGGATTCGAACCCCCAACCTTAGGATTAGTGATCCAGAACCTTTTGCCACCAGGCCACCACTGCCCTAGGTCCATTGGCAACATGAGAGAGCATAAAAAGAGCTTCCCAGAGTGGCAGTGTTTCTCAGAAGCAAAGATGGGTAGAGGATCACCAATTCCTCCAATGTTGTGCAGAAAGATAGTGGAGCAATATCAGAAAGGTGTTTCTCATTGAAAAATTACAAAGAGTTTGAAGTTATCGTCATCTACAGTGCATAACATCATCCAAAGATTCAGAGAATCTGGAACAATCTGGAAGACCGAAAAACCAGACTGGATGCCCGTGATCTTTGGCCCTCAAACGGCACTGCACCACAAACAGGAATGCTACGGTAAGGGAAATCACTGAATGGGCTCAGCAATACTTCCGGAAACCATTGTCGGTGAAGACAATCCACTGTGCCATTCACCATTGCCAGCTGAAACTCTACAGTACAAAGAAGAAGAAGCCATTTCTAAACATGACCCAGAAGCACAGGCGTTTTCACTAAGCCAGGGGTCATTTAAAATGAAGTGTGGCAAAGTGGAAAACTGTTCTGTAGTCAGACAAACCACAATTCGAAGTTCTTTATGGAAAACTGGGAAGCGATGTCATCCAGACCAGAGAGGACAAGGACAACCCAAGTTATTATCAGCGCCCAGTTCAGAAGCCTGCATCTGTGATGGCATGGGGTTGCATGAGTGCTTGTGGCATAGGCAGCTTGAACATCTGGAAAGGCACTGTCAATACAGAAAGGTATATTCAGGTTCTAGAGCAGAATATACTCCCATCCAGACGCCGTCTCTTTCAGAAAAGACCTTGCATTTTTCAACATGAAAATGCCAGACCAGATGCAATATTAATTACAACATCATGGCTGCATAGGAAAAGGATCCAGGTATTGAAATCGCCAGCTTGCAGTCCAGATCTTTCACCTATAGAGAACATCTGGTGCATCATAAAGAGGAAGGTACAACAAAGAAGGCAGAAGACAGTTGAACACTTCGAGACCTGTATTAGACAAGATTGGGACAGCGTTCCTATTTCTAAACTCAAGAAACTTGTTTCCTCGGTCCCCAGATGTTTGCAGACTGTTGTAAGAAGAGGAAATGCCTCACAGTGGTGAAAATGGCCTTGTCCCAATTTTTTTGAGATTTGTTGACATCATAAATTTAAAATCAACACATTTTTCCTTTTAAAATGATGCATTTTCTCAGTTGAAACTGCTGATCTATGTTCTATTCGGAATAAAATATTGAAATTTGGCACTTCCACATCCTTGCATTCAGTTTTTATTCACAATTTGTGTAGCGTGCCAACTTTTTTGGAATCCGGTTTGGACTCTTCTGTTTATACTCCAGCAAAAATATTCTCCCCAGTGTTGGTTCATTGATGCTATCGCTACCCGTGATTCTGCCTGCACTAGGTCTAAAATGCTTCGTCTACCTGCCAGCCCTGCATCAGCAAGTTCTTCCAGCCTTCCTCCAGTGTTTAGATCTTTTGTTTGCTCTTTAATTTTCTGCTGCCTCGTAGCTCACAATATGGATCTCATTTTCCTCAACTCAGTTTCCTGTGGTCCTACATTTGTGTCCTACCTAGTCTGGCTGTACATGTACTCTGACATGACTTAACACTCAATATGTTCACCTTTTGTTTACAAGTTTACTTTTAAATTAAAAAAATCCAAAAGATGTACATTATCCAAAAAAAGGAGAGTTCATTTTCACAATGCAATTGCAATTCTTAATCACAAATATCAGTAATTTTAAGTTTGTCTGGTTTTTTTTGGGGGGTTTTTTTGGTCACATACAGTCAACAATGGAATATTGAACATTACTACTGGCAATGTGAGTATGTTGTGTGAATTGACTCTCACATCACACACAGCATGAATTCTGAATTCATCCCAAACCGTGACACCTTGTCCGCCCCAATGATCTAACTCCAGACCATTAAAATCTGCATAATACTCCCACATCTACAACAAACTTGAACTCTACCACCAGTAACACTATGATTCATCAGCAAAACAGGCTAATCCATCTGACAGCATTCCAGCCCAGGTGTACTCTTGCTGACTGTAGCTGCATACATAGATGTGTAGGCGTCAGCACCGATCCAAGACTCGCTGAGTTTTGAGAGCTGGGAGCCATTCAGCTTAAACTGGGTTTTTCAGGAAAGTCAACTATTGATCATTTTTATTTTCTGAATGGTCTTATATATTTCCCTAAAATAATTTATTTTCAACATTGTATTACAAATGAGAAATTCAGAACCTGTTTATATACCAGAATTTACTTGTGTTTTCAACAGCGGGTATCTTGTCGGACTGATCTGGATTTTTCAGCAGGGTCAAGACTAATGCTGGTAAAATTTCCCATTATATTTGATGATGTCCAAGATGAGTTAACATGAAGTGTAAGAATGTTTAAACTTGCATTTGTCCACAATGATTAAAGGATAAGTGAATTAATTTATTTGCTCACCCGCAGCAAAACAAGCAATGGTTTTCTTCCTCAAGTCTGTTCCTTCAGAAAGATTTCAACAGACTTTCTAAAAACAAAAAAGCAGATGTGACATCTTTCATACTACAGCATAGTAAGAAACTATTTGCAAGAGAAATCACTTAAAAAGTGTAAAGAGTACCTACCTTTCTACAGATACTAATACGCGATAACTGTTTGGTAAACATCTACTAGCTCTCTAGCGATTCCAGTGGAACCTCGATGGTTGAACGACCCTTTAGTCAAACAAATCAGAGTTTGATCAAAAAAATATGAGGAAAATCTGCCTTGGTGGTCGAACAAATGATCAGAGAAGGAACGGAGCAGAGCCGAGTGTGTTGAACACTGCTCAGTGTTCAGTACTTTGAACAGCTAATGTGAGAGCGTCTCGTACTGCGTATCGCGTTTATTCGTTGCATTACGGCTGCTTTAACCCTTAACCCTGATTCCTAAGAAAACCAGCAGTAATTCTACTGGAAAGGAAAAGAGAAAAATCGCGAGAAGGTAAAGAATCAACCGCGATCAATAGATAGAAAAGGGAAAACTGCCACGCCCCCTAAAAGCAATAATTCCTCCCCCATCACTCCCTCCCCATCCATCCACATACGCCGACGCATTGCAACCAGAAAGGTATGTAAACAAATACAGTACATAATTAAGCGAAATATTACGTACTATTATTATGTTTTGGGGGTCGGTGTTGTAGTGGTTAGGGTGCTGTAGTCATGATCTGGAGGTTGTGTGTTCAAGTCCCAGTTAGACCCCCACTGTACTAAGACCCCTGGGCAAGGTCTTAACCACAAGTGTGCCTCTGTTCACCCAGCAGGATAAATGCGAACCAGTAAAAATATACTGGGACGGTAACCTGCGATGGACTAGCATCCCATCCAGGAGAAGTTGAACTCCTGGTCGCTTCACGTTATGGAAACCGGGTATAAGCACCGGCCTGATGAGCCACTAGGCTCGGGTGCAAAAAGCCCAAAGGACTTTACCCTACCTATTATGATGTTTGACTCTTTTGTACATTAATGTGTGTATTGTATATAAATATGTTTCATAAATACACCTCGTTTTCAAAGTATATACAACTGTACTGACGGAAGTGGACTTTCATCTGAAGGCATTAATCGACTTTTAACTATTTCTGAGGAAATATTTCTCGGAAATATCGTTTCACTCTTCGAACAAATCCGTAATCGACCACATCTTTGGAACGAATTGTGTTCGACCATCGAAATTCCACTGTATAATAATAGAGATTCTATAATGTTTGAAAGTTCTTTCAACAAAAACTCTATAAAAGATGGCATCATGTACTCCATGAAATACTAATTGATTTTAAATCAAAATCTTGTTTGAAGCAGAATAAAATTAATTCAGGATCTAATGTGGATCATGTACAGAAAAGCTAATGTTGACCTGTTTTGCCAACAAACACCTCACTATCTAATGACGTAAATAAGATTCAGGTACAGGGCGTGGTCTTTTCAAATCCTTTACCGACTCTTACTGACTTACAGGATTTCCAATTTTATCACTGGCCGTATTTTATGCAAATAAAACATTTTTAGCGTGTTCATTTTAACAATGGGCCCTGTCATGGTGACTCACACCTGCCCTGTGGCTTGGATGAATAAATGACAGCAGTGTACACATACCTTGAAATTATGACACTGACCCGAGAGCATCTCCAGCACAGTCATATGTTATCGTGTTGGCCGTCTTCATTTGTACACCAAATGCTTGCAGGCAAGGTTTTCTTATGCTGTTGAGGTCAAATCAGACTGGAACAACATTTGTGCACTTACAAAAAACAACCCTCTGAGTCACAAGCTGGCTGCCCACTGACGCACTTTATTTTGTACAGATCTGGAGGTAGAATCTATCCTTACATGTCTCCTTTTCAAAGAAGCCAAAAACACAGGGACGTTTGCAGAAGTGGATTTCCAAATATTTTGACAAACCAGACAATTTTAGTGGAAGAGGCTGTGGCTTCAGGAGAGGAATTTATATACAAATGTAAGTCAAATATGTTTTGACATTTATTCATATTTTCCTCTTGATGTTTTTAACAGCTTGAGTTTGTTAGTTGGTCTGTTTCCATTTATCTAGCTAACTTATGTGACTGATTACAGTGGAATCTTGGTGGTCAAACACAATTCGTTCCAAAGATGTGGTCGATTACAGATTTGTTTGAAGAGTGAAACGATATTTCCCATAAGAAATAGTTAAAAGTTGATTAATGCGTTCAGATGAACGTCTATTTCCGTCAGTAGAGTTGTATATAATTTGAAAACGAGGTGTATTTATCAAACATATTAATATACAATACATAAATTAATGGGGCAGAGGTGGTCTAGTGGTATAGGGCGCTGGATCGCTGATCTAAAGGTTGGGGGTTCGAGTCCCACTCTCCACAAGGTTGTCACTGTCCTCCCCAGTGCAGCTAACTGGGTTATCAAAGGCCGGCCATGTCTCTCACTGTCTATGGTGTGAGGCATGTAAAAGAACCATTGCTGACTTTCGACAAGAGTAGGCTGCAAAGCCGTCGGCGTGTTTCCGCCCTGCGATGGCCTGGCGAGCTGTCCAGGGTGTACTCTGCCCTCGCCCGAAGTTGGCTGGGATGGGTGCCAGCCTCCAAGCGACCCTAATTAGGATTAAGCGGGTACAGAAAATGAACTGATGAACTGAACATAAATTAATGCACAAAAGACTCAAACATAACAATAGTATCTAATAATTAACCAAATTATGTACAGTAGGCCCTTGACTATTTGCGGTTTTGCACTCACGGTTTACATACTCGCGGAATGCCAAACAACTGACATGTCATTCAATTTCAGCCAATGGCTGTCCTCCTTCCTGCTGATTGGGTCAGCTTGATGTAACGCCCCTTTTTCCTCATTCGCACACAAGTTGTCAATAGCCTTTTTTTTGAGTGTTTTAATTACCAGTTAAGCTCTATGATGCCACTCAAACGCTGGGCGTCTTCTCTGGCTAAGCGATAGAAAAGGTAATGACGTTGGATGAATGACGTGGATGTCTCTTCTGAAGAAATAAGACTCTCCTGAAGAAACGACAGTTTCCTCTGAAGTGCCTGAAGAGGAATAATCATCTGAACTGTTGTAAAGCTGTAGTATCAAAGTCTTTTTCAATTATTAGTCCAGTACAGTACCCAAATTAATGTTTACAATGTTTGTGTGTGTCTGCTTCGGCTGAGGGGCGTGGCTGAGCTGCTCGGATGGAATGCAGTTCATACTTGAATTAAGTAATCTCATTTACTCCCTATAAACACAAACTGCACGCTCACCTCAATTAAATCGCGCTTCTTAAGTCCTTCCCCTTTGAATGTGAGGCGTTTGTTGCAGGTGACAAACAGAGCTTGTGAGACGAAGCGCGGCTTATCCGGACTTCTGATCTTTTAAATGTGCAAGATCAAGCTCCATGTGTCAATAAATAAATGTAGATAGCAATAAATGTAGAATTCATACAATGGCTTTAATATTTACTAAGTATCAGATAAATATATTAACCGATTATGAGCCATGTGGCTTGGGTATGTGTTAATGGGTGATGTCAATTCTCAAAGTTAATCAAATGAAAGAAGGAAAAGTGGGCAAGATAAGGAATCTGGATAACTTTGACTATGGCCAAATTACAATGGCTGGATGAATTGGTCAGTAGTATATAGTGATAACAGATTGGTCAGAGTGCTCTTGCTGACCCGTCCATCCTCCAAATAAGTCTACATTGGGCATGTGAGGATCAGAACCAGATCATAGACCACTGGAAGAATGTGACCGGCGTCACATTTTCTTTAAAGCATGTACATGGCTAGTTGCATGTGCACCTCTTACCTAAGGAAGAGGTGACATCATGATATAATCTGGGAAGAAGGTGACGGAGATAATGTGATGTTCTTGACAGTGTTCCGCTGGCAAACTGTGGGTACTGGCATTCATGTGGATGTTACTTTGATATGTCCTGTCTGTGTTACAGACCAAGTACACATCCTTTCATAGCAACAGTATTCCTTAATGGCAGTGGATTTTTTTAGCAATATAATTCATCCTTCCACACTGCAAAAAATTTTCAACATATATCACTGAGTTCAAGATGTTTTCCCGACCACCAGTTTCCCCAAAACATAATACAATCATACATCTATGGGACATGCCGGACAAGCAAATATGATTCATGGAGGCTCCACTTCACAACTTTAAAGTCTTTATTGCTCAAATCTTATTGCTAGAAACCCCAGCACACTTTCAGTGGTTTTTATGAAATTCGTACTCGAATGAGTCAGAGCTTTTAACACTGAGAAAATATTATGCAATATTAGGCAAGTGGTTATGTTATACAGTGATCCCTCACTACTTCGTGCTTCAGTTTCTGTGGCTTCAGGGCATCGCAGGTTTTTCAAAAATATTCATTGAAAATTTGAATAAATTACAAAATTAAGAAAAAGTAGGGGAAACATTAAGGAAAATGCCACAAAATACGGCCAATTCTTTTTATTTTCCCTTTGGTTATTCCCTTCAAGGGTCACCACAGCAAATCATCTGCCTCCATCTCACCTTGTCCTCTGCATCTTCTTCCTTTACGCCAACGACCTTCATGTCCTCCTTCACCACATCCATAAATCTCTTCTTTGGTCTTCCTCTAGGCCTTCTGCCTGGTAGTTCCAACCTCAGCATCCTACTACCAATATATTCACTATCCCTCCTCTGGACATGTCCAAACCATCTCAATCTAGCTTCTCTGACTTTGTCTCCAAAACATTTTACATGTGCTGTCCCTCTGATGTGCTCATTTCTGATCCTATCCATCCTCGTTACTCCCAAAGAGAACCTCAACATTTTCATCTCTGCTACCTGTCTTTTCCTCAGTGCCACTGTTTCTAAACCATACATCGCTGGCCTCACCACCGTCTTGTACACTTTTCCTTAAAATAAGGCCAATTATGCAAAAAAAAAAAAAACAAACAAAAAAAAAAACCCAAACAAACAAAAACAAAAAACAACCCAACAAAACTACAGTACTTATATTTTCATGTGAGGTGCGCATCTGTAAGCGAGAGCGCACGTCTGTATGTGTGTGTATTTATAGTTTATTTACATCTTATGCATTATTTTTGAATGTTTCATTGTTATTATAAGCATTTATAGCATTGAATATGTATTTATTGATATTATATACACATACATGTACATCAGTCGGGGGGGGGGTGATCCTACTTTGGAAATCGGTGGTCGTGCGGGTGTGTGTGTGTGTGTATGTGTGTGTGTGTGTGTGTGTGCAGGTGTGGTTGTGTGTGAGTGTGTTTATGTGTGTGTCTCAGTCCCCATTAACCGTGGAAAGTGAGTGATCCCTTACTCTGCAATTTTCTGTTCATTTTGCTCATTACAAAGTATTATGAGTGATTACAAGCAAAGATTAAAAAAATTGTGGGAGAAGACATAATTGTCCAAGAAAGCAGACAGGAATGTAATTAAATTAAAAAAAAATCCCATACACATGTTTACAATACTTGAAATTAAATGCTATATCATGTGAATTTGACTACCCATTGCCATGATTATCTCTCATGTTCTCAGTTTTGTCACGAGATGCTACAAATAATTATATAATTTCTAAACTGAACTACAACCACAGCTGAATTGAAAACACAACAGACCAAAAAAAAACAAACTAATTCACTTTATACTGTACTGCATGGTAAACATTTTCCATTCATCACTTAATTATACCACTGATCTGTCAGGTTATCCAGGCACCGGTGACGTCAGATGAGAGGTGGGATAAGTCACCGGTCCATCACAAAGGCAAACATAAAGACGAAGCACCGTTCACGCCAACAAGAAATTTATTCTTCTGACCTAATCCATATGTCTGTGGACTGCTGGGGGAAAAAAAAAAAACCAACGCACCCAAAAGAAAATCATGGGGGGGGGGGGGGGGGGGGGGGGGAACATGCACAGAAAGGAGTTCAAACTCAGAAACTTTTTGGTGTTAGGCAGCAGTGCTAATCAGTGCACCATCCCATGAACATATGGGGAATAATTTGAGATTGGAAGTGAAAGACAAATTAACATTCTTTATAATTACTACAGCTAGTTAACATAAGGTACAACACATTTTATAATAAATGTTTTTACAATGTTTATTTTTATAAAGAAGTCAACAAACACAGAGTTGCCCCCTCTCTGACACAAACCGAAAGTAACCCCACATTTGTAATACGGAATTTTTAATGAAATATATACATACATTTCTCTCACACCAGTCCTAAGCCTGGATAAATGCAGAGGCTGTCTCCCTGTACTCCTGTTTACTCGCTCTCTCTCTCTCTCTCTCTCTCTATATATATATATATATATATATATATATATATATATATATATATATACACACACACACACACACACACACACATATATAATATATATATATATATATATATATATATATATATATATATATATATATATATATATATATGTATGTATGTATGTATATATAATCTTTTTAAAAATACAAACAGCTTTTTAAGTTATATGATTTTCACTGATATCAACAGATGGCACCTATTCATGGGTTTAATATCTTACAAAAAAGGTCTGTGTGTTAGATAACAATTCTTTCTCTATATGCAAATTTATTTAAACCTGATTCAATTAAATTTCATGAAACTAAAGATTTGATTGTGCAAATTGATTTTGGTTGATTACATATGCTATTTCTCTCAGAAAAATACAAACAAGCAAACAAACAAAAAAGCACCAACTTACAGGGCTTATGAAATCAAACCCCAAGGAAATCTCACACTGGGATGAGTTCTGACGTAATAGCCAAATCAAACAAAACAGAAATTAGATCAACTCTAAAGGACTAAAAGAAAATCCCTGATAAATATGTATATGCACAAACATCTGTACACACCTGTATAAGGGAAAAGAACTTACAATAGAAATAAAAATATTTTTCAGCTAGCTATGTAGCTTCATTAATTGTTAACTTTCCCTTGAGTTATTAAAAAAAAAAAAAAAAAAAATTAAAAAAATATAATACAATGACTTATAAATCCAAGTGGAATGATGCACTGCAGAATGTGTAAGGTACATTTTTGTTAAAAGACAGTTGACTGCCTTGTTTCCTCTTTTATTATAAAAAAGAATTATCAAAATAACATGGACTCAAAACTTATAGGTACACAGTTAAAGTTTATATGACGAAAAGTTTAATTTTTACACATGGAATTATTAAATTTTCATCTTTTCCCTGTTCCATGTTGCTGCGGCCACATACAATTGAATAAACGCTGTCAGAAATTGTTATCCTAACCCACAGAGCTCTATTTACAGTGTTACACATGTTTCATCTCTACAAATGATTACTCATGTTACCCTAGACGTACCAAAATAAAAACAAAACCGGACAGTCCATTAAAAGTTTACAGAACATTTACATTACAGCTTCTTATGTATCATAGTTTAATGTATATTTATAAGTTTTAAAATACTTTGATACCCAAAGATGTCAAAAATAATTCATAGGATTACGATACCATGAGATCACACTCCTCTGTAATAGAACTCTCATGCAATTTGATGCGCAAAGCAAATTAATCACCATTACACACACACACACACACACACACATATATATATATATATATATATATATACTATTATGTGTGTGTGTGTGTGTGTGTGTGTGTGTGTGTGTGTGTGTATATATATATATATATATATATATGTGTGTGTGTGTGTGTGTGTGTGTGTGTGTGTGTGTGTGTGTGTGTGTGTGTGTGTGTGTATCCACCTGAGTACAGCAAACGTTTTAATGTTAAGACAAGAAACCCACAACCAATAAGATTTTTCATTTAAACTGTCATGCATGTCTGGAAACTCATCAGGAACCTGCATGGTTTCTTGCTGAGATATCATTTAATATAAATCAGAAGTGACTGACCATGTTCAAAACCCCAATTCTCATAAAGAGGGAAGACATTTCAAAAAGTGATCATACAATGAAAAACAACAGTAATGAATTCAAAACTATTTAAAAAAAAATACATCCAGTGTAGGACTTTCACAAAATGTGCGAACACTTATTCATTACAAATCCCCATCGAATACATTTATTACAATGATAGTAATATCAACAAAATCAAATTATATTAATAATAATGCACCATGAAAATGTCAAGCAACTGCAATGCACAGCTTTAGGAGTCAACTGGCATGAGGAAAAAAAAAAAAATCACACCTTTCTGCACTGCTGTACCAGGTAAAACTATGAGCATCTGGAAATGAGGTGATGTTGATTTGTCAATGCTGTTCATACTTAATCTTTATTCAAATGTGTTCTATTTTATCATAATTGTATGATGGGGTAGAAGTTGTGGTTAATTGGAGGAGGGAAGGATAGGAAGGGTAGTTCTACCAGGTTGGGTAGATGGCTTCCATTAACACAGATGGAACGTCGGGATGATAGAATGCAGGTGAGAGCAGACTAATGATCTCATTTTTTGTTGCTACACTAAACATACCACTCTTTCTTTGAAATGACTGAGCCATCGGTTTGTGAAACCATGTCATCTGCAATCTCAGCCTCAGGCTCATACTGGAAGGCTAGAGTCCGATCATCATAATCATGGCTCTCACCTTCATCCACAGTAAAATAAGGTCGTTTTAGGTCTTCAGAGTTGCCGTCAAAATCATGTTCTGTGCCCTCAAAGGCTCCAGAGCTCCCAATCTGTGAGACCTTCTTCTCATCATCCGAGTCATCCGGGTACTGTAGGTTCTTGGGTACAGAGGAATGTGCAGGAACAGAGCCACCCTTATTATAGCCATTGCCAAAAACATGTTTCTTTGTGCTGTAGTCACCTTTGAAGGTGCGCTTCCGACGCCGCAGGAAGAAGATGAGCAATGCAACACCAATGATAAGTGCCACCAGGCCACCCACGCCACCCCATATCGCAGCACTGGAACTGGATTGGCTCTGTTCGCTGCCACTGCTGTCTCGATTGGCGTTGGGGAATTCTAGACAGGAAAATACAGGAGGAAGGGACTGTGTCAATGCTTAGAAGGGAAAGAGTGCATCCGCCTTGTGGGTTTTTTTTTTTTTTTTGAAGAAGAAGAAAGGGACATAGGAAAGGGTAAGCCAAGGAGAGAAGCATTAAGGAGTCTCGGAACCCTCCACCAACCACCACCACTCACCAGATCCAGCCTCTATGCACACAGTATTAAGATAACATAAAAAAGCCTTAAATGTCCATGTGCACCTATTATGCAAGAAATGTTACGGCTAATACATATACAGTGAGCAATAAGTAAATAAATAAATCACCCTCAAAATATTTAGATTTTCTTGCTTTGCAGCCAGGGGCAGTGGTGTCAGTTTACTGATCTGAAGGACAGCTGCTCAAGCCCTACTATCACTAAGTTGTCACTGCTGTCCCCCAGTGCAGCCAACAGTCATGCCTCTTACTGTCTGTGGTGTTTATTTACTGTGGTGGAGCATGTTTCTCATTTTGTTTTGTTTATCCAATTTATTATATTTCTTGTTCTTTTATGTCCTTTTTGTTATGGTCTGTGTTTTGAGGGACTTTGATTTTGGCGCTGTGGCTCTAACTGACTGTTTACTCTCCGCATCGGCTGAGGGGCGTGGCTGAGCTGCTCGGTGGCTCACACCTGAATTCACTATTCTCATTTACTTCCAATAAACAAAAGCATGCTCACCTCTGCGCCAGAAGATTAACTGACATCACATCACCGCTTCTTTGTTTTGTAACGCTCTCTAACTCTCTCGGTCTAAAACTCTGTTTTCTACTTGCTTCGGCTGAGGGGCGTGGCTGAGTTGCTCGGACTTAATGCAGTTCATTCCTGAATTCAGTCATTTCATGCCTAATGCAATACCTTCCTCTACTGGGGATTTATGAAAACTACAGTGCTGTATGTTTCAAGGAGAATGCATTTAAAGGTGTTTTTATATGTATGCTGTATAATGTTTATATCTTATGATCAATAAATATCACAGTAAAAAAAATAAGTTTTTCTAAATCATTACTACATTTTACTACATTAATACTGAATTAATAAGTAAGACTGTCTATAGAATGTGTTTAAGAGGCATATTTTAGTGCATGTAATAGATACATAGTATTTTACTTCCGGTTGCTGATTCGCACATGCAATATGATACATGGGGTTTTACTTCCAGGTACAGAACTCACGGATTATCTTAATTCGTGGGAGGGGCTGGAACTGAACCCCCGTGAATATCAAGGGCCTACTGTATTGTGGTCAGAATATACAGTGGTACCTCACCTTACGATAGTCCCAGCAAATGAAATATCCAGGTTACGAAAAACATTTTCCAAAATTTCCAAAACAATGCACGAGCTGCGCTCCCAGTGGCTATTTCCCAACATCCCGCCCCAATGGCCTCCCATTGGCTAGGAGAGATGACGCAGCTCCCTCCCATTGGCTATTGTGGAGCTGCATCTCTCATAATGCTTTTCGTGTAAAGGACAGAGTTACTTTTGTTTCATGAGTTTTTTGAGTGTGCTCATTGTAACTTTATTTTTTGACTCAGGCTTTTAACCTTCCATAAACATTTGTAAGATTATAACTCTGCTAAGAAGACATGGTCAACACACGCGCGCGCACACACGCGAGCACACACACATGCGCATGTGATTTCCGAGTGAAAAGAAGAAGCATGTGGCATGAGGTTGATTGATATCGCAAAGGAATATGGCCAAACCCATCTACCATTGGTACGATATTGAAGCAGATGGAGGTCTTAAAAGGTATACTTTTATCATTTTTAAAGGGTTTAGGGGGTGGTATTGGGGGCCTTGGAACGAATCACACGTTTTACATGTAACAATTTACGAAAACTCCAGGTTAAGAAAAAGGCTCTGCAACGGATTAATTTTGTAAAGTGAGGTACCACTGTGCATATATATGCATATATATGTATTTACATGACTTAAAGATATAACAGTATCTATACAAAAAAAAACAAAAAAACAATGAACTGGATAAAGGATCGCTCGGCTCCTAAAATATATTTCTAAATTCCATCACGTGTGATTAAACAATTAACTCACTTCACTGATAGTAATTGTTTTGATAAAAGAACAAATATACCGAAATTTCTAAAGCGTTCCAATGCTTGGAAAGGTAATTGAAAGCAATCAACCAACTATGAGAGGTAACGCACAGTGAAAAAGTCTCATTTCAGTTCATTTTCGAGCCACTTTATCCCTCAGTAGGGCTGCGGAGTGGCTGAATAAACATAGCTGAAATAAATTGTAAGTCTGAACTTCAGGCTGCAAAGCAAAAAAAATATATATATAGTGATAAATGGAGTTTCAATAGAAAGCCTTTGTCCTGTCCTTTTGTGTATATGTATATATATATATATATATATATATATATATATATATATATATATATATATATATATATATATAAAGGGTTGATTATTTTTCATACACACTGTACATACATATAAACTGTAATGTGATTACACAGATCAGCCATAACGTTTACACCACCTGTGCTGATGTGTGTATATAGACAGCATCATAGGTTTTTAAGGTCACCCTGTACGAACATACAGCTTCATAGGAAAAAAAAAGTAGCCCCTATGAAAAATTATTTATAGTCATAGATTTTGTTTTATTGCATACTATTAAAACTACTGATACAGTATACTTCGCCCCAAATTCCATCTAAAGCTACATGAATGCACTTGAAGCATTTTCTTACAGAAAATTAAAAGCAGTCAATATAATAAAAACGATGCACTGCTCTGATGCTCTGAGACCTTAAATAATGTAGAAGAATCAAGATTATATTCACAATAAAAAATAAATGTTTGGTTGTTCATTTCCTTTCAGGATTTATTAATTTTCCTCAATAAATAAATGACGAAGTAAAATATTTTTGCCTCGTTTATTTAACTGGGTTCTGTTTAGCTACTTTTGGAACTTGTGCGAAAATGTGATGATGTTTTACTTCATATTTGTGCAGAAATTTATAAAATTCTAGAAGGGGGGGGGGTGGAGACGACGACAGTGGTCAATGGATGCAGAGAGACAATATGTGCATAGAACACAAACCCTTTTCAAAGGTCAGTGTGTTTGGCTGATTCCATATATGTATGTCAAATTTACTCTTAATTTAAATCTTATACAAAAAGTGGACACTTTATATATACCAAATACTTTAAAACATTATTTAAAACAATAATTTACTAACATTTCTGATTAACTTTCTACCATAATGTGATGGAGAGGATCAGCCTGCTGATGATCCTTTTGTACTACTCCCGGTAAAGTCTCCTAAGACAAATTGGTCCCAGAGTAGGTGTCAGACAAAGTGTGATTTCAAAAACCTCAGTGAAATGGCATCGAGGATTTATGACAACCTTCTCTGGAAAAAGAAAACCTGGGAACCCCCCTGAGGTCAGGCTTGGGGAGGAAATTGCCAGCAATTGTCTGGTGGCTAAGTCTTGGCTCCTGAGGGTAGGTCAGGCTTAGCCCCAAAAAAGCCACAGGAAGCCACTACCTTGTGGTCAAACTACCTGTGAAGAAGAAGATTAAGGTCAGGTGCGACATGAGCTGATGGCGCAGGCACGGTTGGGGGCATGGGCATCCCGATGCCTGACTTCACAAATTGTCTTTAGGGACATGGAAGGTCAACTTTCTGTTGGGGAAGGAGCCTGAGCTGAAACATGAGGTTGAGCAGTACCAACTAGATATAGTTGGGCTCTCCTGCATGCGCATGGGCTCTAGAACCATACTCCTGGAAATGGGCTGGACTCTCCTATTCTGGAGTTGCCCAGAGGACGAAGCACTAGGAGGGTGTTTGCAAGGCCCAAGCTAAGTGTCTTGATGTTGGAGATTTCTTCAGTCAGCAAGAGGGTTGCCTCTTTACGACTACAAATCACAGGAGGGAAGGTTCTGATTTCTGTTGGTATTTGTGTGACGAATGGCAGTTCAGATTAATCAACCTAATTGGAGTGTCTTTGGGTAGTGTGCTGAAAAGGGTGCCATCTGGGGGATGCCATTATTCTTGTAAGGGAGCTCAATACCCATGTAAGCTATGACAGAGAGACCTGGAGGGACTGGGAGGAGAGGCCTCCCCGATCTGAGTGGTGATTTGTTATCGGATTTCTATTTTAAGCATTCACCATAACAAACAATATGTTCTATATTAAGTTTTTTTCTAAGTGTACTTCATACTAACCCACCTAAGGCCAAAAGTCAATGAAGGACTTTGTCGTTATATAATCAGACCTGTTGCCATATGTTTTGTGCAGTCAGGGACAGAGCTGTCAACTGGTCATCAATTAGTGATAAGTTGATCCAGTAGATCCAGTAGCGAGAAAGACTGCTGAACAAAGACATCCGGCAAAGACCCTCCTGAGATCTTCAACTCACACTTCAAGGAGAATTTCTCACACTGTTTGCATCCAAATGTTTATTCACATATTTATTACCACCATGAGCAGAGTGATTGTTCAAATAAAAACAAATCATTATGGCTTTTACTGATGGCCCTGAACATGTGTAAATTAACGGTGTGTATTGCCCAAAACTACCGTTCATCACGTTCGAGAGTCCAGACAGGGTTCAGACCAATGCAAACGTCACAGATGGTTATGTTCTAATGAAAATTTGAATTTAGCTTTCAGACTAAGAGTGGTGTAAGCGTTCAAATGATATATTAAAAGGCACAGTCTACCTTCTAACTACTTAAATTTCTCTTGTGGTGACCATTTTAAATTCAAAATGACTGCAATTGCAGGCACTAGCATGTTTAAGTTATTATATTTAAAACTTAAAAATTAAAAACTGGGGCTCCCGAGTGGTGCGTTGACAAGGTGTGTGACTATTAACAAAGAGATCGCAAGTTCAAATCCAGATTAATTTCACAGCTGTCCATGAAAGCTAATTGGCTGAACTTTCACATGGGATATGCTCACTTCCCTGTCACTCACAGCGATCATCACCCAATCATAGGCGTCGGTGAGCTCATTCATGAGAGGGGCGGATAGTCCTTTTCCTCCGAGTGTGTTAGACCGCCACAAAATATGCATGTGCCGCAGTTTAAAAAGAGACGGGTGGCTAGCATGCATGTCACTGAGGGGACGTGTGTATGCTTTTGACTGTGTCTGGACGGTGGCAGTCAGTCGTGTGATAGGGAAAGCAATACCTGACGGGTAGGAACTGGATATGACAGAAATTGGGGGAATATTCTGAACTACAATTTGATACAGTGATACCTCATCTAATGAGTGTCTCTTACAACATGATTTACATGATACAAGCTTCGAACTCGCCAAAAATCTGCTTCATCCAAGGAGCAAAAATTCACTTTACAAGCTCTCCTTGAAATGGCTTTTCCAGGCCGATTAGCCTCGTATTCTCCGCGCTCCGCTAACGCCTTTTGCAATGCTTCTCAATTATTTTCGGTGACGCCCCCTCTAGGAAAAAAAAAACAATTTAACGACTCCCCAGCGCCCCACGCGTGACTATAAATAGTGTTCACTTCATATCGTTGGCTCGGTGCTTTTTCCCTACACCGTAGCACGACAATGAGAGCACCACTGCCAACCACTGTAGTGGATGCGCAATTACACTTAATTCTAGTACAGTATGGTAAAAAAGCATGTTTCCCAGGGTCATACACACACCCCTGGCATCACAGCCCCACTATTTGAGAAGCACTGGCTTTGTGGGAGCTCACCATGAGCCTTTCCTCGATGGCATGCATAGCATGCACACGCACAAAATTCTCCTCCTCCTCCTCCTCTGTTACGCACCACCTCCTGCCTGCCCATGTGACATCTTCGTGGCCATCAATGATCGGAAGGGTTAGTTGAGTTGTTGTTTATTCTTGTTTTATTATTAGTTATTATTAATGTTAATGTACATGTATTATTATTATGAAATATTTATTGTTTTTACATGTTTATATATTAGGTCAAATATATGTGTTTGTGGCAGGTTATATGAGTTTTGGAGGGGATTGGAACGGATTAATTGGTTTCTCTTATTTCTTATAGGAATAATTGTTTCATCTAAAAAACTTTTTGGCTTTCCCTCGGAACGGATTAAATATTTTCGCTGAGGCATCACTGTATATTATTATAAGAACCACATTTGTAACCCCGTAACTTGTCATAAGATGTAAAACTTATCTAGAAATAAACAATTCTGAAAATTCCATAAGGCTATGCATAAAATGCTAATTTAGACTACGTGAGTGGTCATGTCATGGATATATGTTTTTCTCATTGATTTTCATAAAATGTGGTGAAACAAACACAACATGTAATTTTATCATGAGAAACCAAAAATTATGGGAAATATGATACTTTTTTCTAGAAGAATATATAGTATAATCAACTTCTTAACAATGTGAAGATTAGATTTGATTGCTATTGTTTCTCTTTGTGTAGCTGTTCTCTCAGGAGTTAAAAATCTCCAAAGGACACACAAGAATGGCAACAACTAATCTGTTGTAGAAAATTCAAAATGCATTTTTATTCAACTCAAAAAAAAGACTGTCAGATAAAGATTCATGTAGGACCTGAATATGTAAAAATTTTGGTTTCACATAGCTATAGTTATGTGGACCACAGCATAAGAAAGAGGAAAAAGAAAATAAAAATATAGTACAGTGATTTTAAACAGAAGAGGAAACGAGAACAAAAAAAAAAAAAAATCACCCTTTTGTGTTTCACTGTTCAATGGCTGTTATCATTATGATTAATGTAACACTGGCAGCATCGAGGGAGAAATAATATTAATTTTAAAGTTACTTAAAAGAACGATCTAAGAGTCTCCTAAATAAGGATATAGTCGTGCAGATCCTTTGATACACACAGCTAAAGTAATTATCATGCATTATACAGGTATTATATAACTATATAATATATTAAATATAACATGTACTGGAGATAATGTAAAGATTTAAAATAATACTATTAAAATTAAGTTGCTGAGAGATTTAAGTCTCTCACTTTGGTGTTTGACTTCATAATGCACATATTCCTACAGCCAAGCTTCAAACCTTTTTAAACAAAATCAATATCAAAACAAGGTCCACTGAAGAATTGATGGCAAGACACCGGCAAATAAATTCACATGCAAAGTGGATGCTTGGAGACCGTAAAATGGAGGCTGGAGCAAAAAATTTTTAAATTTGTACGTCTTATATAGCTTTAGCCTTGGGAAAAAATTAAAAAATTAATGAGGCTGTAGCGTGGACATACTCAAGTGCTGAACTCGTAGCATTATTCAATATTTACGATACAGATTCTCTCCGCACACAAATAAAAATGTGCTTTTGTGCAATTTTTTCATCTCATAAATTATTAATTATAAGGACCGCTTAGTCACCAGATGCATTCAAATAACAGCCGTGTTGTCATTAACAGCACCTGTTTAGCAAAATTATTAAATGTACTTAGTATGTATGGACAATGTCCACTATTTTCATGTTTAAAACATTAAAACTGTGATCATATTGTAGGAACAATGAATGAGAATTAGCCAGTGTAACTGATCACATCACCATCGCATAATCTCCTGCAAGGATATTACTGAAAATCATCAGAAAGAAAGAAGCCAGCATATATGCAAGTAAAGCACGGCAACTATCACGTTCATGTGGCAAGCAAAGAAAGCATGATGTAGAAAACACGTGATTGCATGCATAGAGAAAACATCCCAATACCAAACTTCAAACAGAGAGAAATTTTCATCATGCTTCCATGTGTGTCGAGTGGCACAGAGGTGAAAGCACTACTTTTATGAAACAATTTCATCCATATGGTATTTAAAGTTTCTCAGTAATATTTAGGCTTTAGAAAGATGAAGATGTACAATGTAGAGCTGTCCTGTATGCGGTGTGTATATATACATACATACATACATACATACACACAAATGCTCCACTCGCCTTTTCATTCATTCACTCATTCATTCATTCAGTAGGAGAGTACTTGGTGTGTCCTCTGGAAGGAAAGTAGATAAGGAAACTTGGTGGTGGAATGAGGAAGTGCAGGAGTGTGTACAAAAGAAGAGGTTAGCCAAGAAGAAGTGGGACATTGAGAGGACCGAAGAGAGGAAACAGGAGTACAGGGAGACACAGCGTAAGGCGAAGGTAGCAGTGTCAAAGGCCAAACAGAGGGCGTATGATGACTTGTATGATAGGTTGAACAGTAAGGAGGGAGAAAATGATCTATACAGGTTGGCACAGCAGAGAAATAGAGATGGGAAGGACGTGCAGCAAGTTAGAGTGATAAAGGACAGAGGGAAATGTATTGACTGATGACAGAAGTGTGCTGGGAAGATGGAAAGAGTACTTTGAAGAGCTGATGAAGGAGGAAAATGAGAGAGAAAAAAGAGTAGAAGGGGTGACCGTTGAGGACCAGGAAGTAGCAAAGATTAGTAAGGGAGAAGTGAGGAGTGCATTGAAGAGGATGAAGAGTGGAAAGGCAGTTGGCCCTGATGACATACCAGTTGAGGTATGGAAGTGTCTAGGGGAGGTAGCAGTAGATTTTCTGACAAGAATATTCAACAAGGTCTTAGAAAGTGAGCAGATGCCAGAGGAATGGAGGAGAAGTGTGCTTGTGCCCATTTTTAAGAACAAGGGAGATGTACAGAGTTGTGGCAACTACAGAGGGATAAAATTGATGAGCCATACAATGAAGCTATGGGAAAGAATAGTGGAAGCAAGACTAAGGGCAGAGGTCAGCATTTGTGAACAACAGTTTGGTTTCATGCCAAGAAAGAGCACCACAGATGTAGTGTTTGCTTTGAGGATGTTAATAGAGAAGTACAGAGAAGGTCAGAAGGAGCTGCATTGTGCCTTTGTGGATCTGGAGAAAGCATATGACAGGGTGCCGAGAGAAGAACTGTGGTATTGTATGAGGAAGTCTGGAGTGACAGAGAAGTATGTTAGAGTGGTGCAGGACATGTATGAGAGATGTAAGACAGTGGTGAGGTGTGCTGTCGGTGTGACAGAAGAGTTCAAGGTGGAGGTGGGACTGCATCAAGGGTCAGCTCTCAGCCCCTTCTTGTTTGCTATGGTGATGGACAGGCTAACAGACGAGGTTAGACAAGAATCTCCATGGACTATGATGTTTGCAGATGACATCGTGATCTGTAGTGAGAGCAGAGAACAAGTGGAGGAAAATCTAGAGAGGTGGCGGTATACCCTGGAAAGGAGGGGATTGAAGGTTAGTCTTAGTAAGACGGAATACATGTGTGTGAACGACAAGGACCCAGGAGGAACTTTGAGGTTACAGGGGGCAGAGAAAAAGAAGGTGGAGGATTTTAAGTACTTAGGCTCAACAGTCCAGAGCAATGGAGAGTGTGGAAAAGAGGTGAAGAAGCGCGTGCAGGCAGGTTGGAATGGATGGAGAAAAGTGTCCGGTGTGATGTGTGATAGGAGAGTATCGGCAAGAATGAAGGGAAAAGTGTACAAGACGGTGATGAGGCCAGCAATGTTGTATGGTTTAGAGACAGTGGCCCTGGGGAAAAGACAGGAGTCAGAGTTGGAGGTAGCAGAGATGAAAATGTTGAGGTTCTCTTTGGGAGTAACGAGGATGGATAGGATCAGAAATGAGTACATCAGGGGGACAGCACATGTTGGATGTTTTGGAGACAAAGTCAGAGAGGCGAGATTGAGATTGTTTGGACATGTACAGAGGAGGGATAGTGAGTATATTGGTCGTAGGATGCTGAGGTTGGAACTACCAGGCAAAAGGCCCAGAGGAAGACCAAAGAGAAGATTTATGAATGTGGTGAAGACGGACATGAAGGTCGTTGGAGTAAGAGTAGAAGATGCAGAGGATAGGGAGAGATGGAGGCAGATCATTTGCTGTGGCGACCCCTGAAGAGAACAGCCGAAAGGAAAAGAAGACTCATTCATTCATTCATTTTCTTAATTCCAATTAGGATTGCAGGGAGGATGGCACCCATCTCAGCTGACTCCAGGTGAGGGCAGGGTACACCCTGGACAGCTCGCAAGGCCATCACAGGGGCAACACTCACACAAACATTCATACTAGCATTCACACCTAGAGGGCGATTTGGATCTGCCAATTAACCCACTGTGCATGTTTTTGGACTGTGGGAAGAAACCGGAGTACCCGGAGGAAAAACACGCAAGTGCGGGCAGAAAATGCAAACACGACACAGAAACGCCCAAGCTGGGAATCAAACCTTCTTGCTGTGAGGCGGGCATACTAACCACTGCGCCACCGCGCCGCCACTTGCTTTCTTAAAAAAACATGTTAAAACACGTTTTCTATTATTTCCCATAATTCCCACCACCTCAACAACCTCAACGTACCTGTCACATTCACCTCTACCCGGCCAGACCGAGTGCCAACGCTGTTGGTCGCATCACATATGTATGTGCCACTGAAATCGTATGTCACCGGCCCCCTGAAGAACAGAGTGTTGTTCCTCATTTCAACATTTTTGGGAAAGGATCCATTCAATCTGTGGGTCAAAAGGGACACAGTTGTAATATAATGTTTTATTCATATTGGAAGATTAACAAATACAGTGAACACCTGACACACTTTTGGTAAATCATTTGCAATAACTGATATTTCTGCCAACTGTATACAGCTCTCCTCTGTGCATGTAAAGTACAATCGTTTGCTCACCAAATATATTGCTGAAATATATTAATTATTGAGTTACTGTGATTTTTACCATTTTATTTGGAGTTTATTTTTACTGTACATTAGTAAAAACTTGAATATGCTAAAAAGAGAAATTAATTATTTATTTATTATACATTTGCTATTTATTCAATAAATAAATTGTTTGTCTTTGTATACTCGACTATCAGTCTCTTATTTACTCTTACATTTGATAAAAACACTCTACCTGGGGCCTTGCAAAGAAATTATACATATAAACAGTATCAGAACCATCTTGGCTTTCGAGCATTCGGATTTATATTTTTTACAGACAGGAGGAAATATGCAGTTCTATATGTCTAGACTTTATTATGAACCAATTTGTTGCTTTTGTTGCCAAGTTCACAGTGACCAGCAGTATTCAGCGAAATAATGCATCGAAAGATTTCCGCATCGAAAAGCTTTTCAGACTCGGGCTGGGATTATTAAAAAAAACAAATTCCATTTTTCAGATTTACTAGGATATGCATCTGACGGAGTCAGACGTGGTGGAGACATGAGACAGTTTGTCAAATAGTCAGAGAGAAGAGGTGCCTGGAAAAAAGGTACTGGTCCTGAGGAGGACTATGTACTTAAAAGCAAAGCGTATAGCTAATTGCACAAGTTTTACAGCAAAGAGGAAAGTAAATTATGAAATGTGGTGTCAGGGAACGAGGATGTGTTTCATGTGGCAAAAACAAATGAAAAAGGAAAACCGGGATATTCTCTGTGAAAGTTTCAACAGAAGTGACTTGAGAACTCTGTCTGAGTGCTGACGACAAGAAGGACACTTGGAAAGAATATTATGTACAACCACATATCGGTGTTTTTCCCCAGACTACGGATGATTTACCTGTTGCTGAATCGGTTGCCGGTCTCCCAATACTTATTATTGGTGAGATGTCTGCTGAAGTAATTACTAAGATGAGGCCTAGAAAGTCTCCAGGCCCCTCTGGTGTTGTTAGTCAAATGCTTAAAGATACAATTGCCGTCATTGGCCCCTGGTAAGCAAACAACTGATGCTAATTTCATTGTCAGGCAATTGCAGGAAAAATACTTAGCCAAGAAAAAAATCTATACTTCTGCTTTACCAACTTGGAAAAGGCCTTCGATCGTGTACCCCGTGATTTTCTGTGGTGAGCCTTGAGGCACTTGAAAGTCCCTGAGTGATTAGTAAAAACAGTTCAAGCGATGTTAATAAATGCAAGTTGTCTGTTTTGAGAACTCCTATATTGATGCCTTTGAAGTCATTGTCAACATCCACCAAGTCTCTGTTCTTGGCCCAATACTGTTGATTACTATTCTTGAGGCTTTTTCACAGGGTTTTTTTTTTTTCAATTGGTGCACCATGGGAAATGCTCAATGCATGCGGCTTAGCAATTGTTGCAGAATTGTTGGACAAGGTCAACAAGAGGGTGCTTGAATGGAAGAATGGTCTGGAATCTAGAGATCTGAAAATTAAACTCAGTAAAACCTTACACTGATATGATGGCGCCTCTCCACTTATCCATTGCCTTGGTTCAGCATGGCCAATTGATAGGAGACCCTTGTCCAGGTACAAACATACAAACTTTAGCTGTCTAACACTACTAGTGTGCCACATGAAGGCAGAGGACTGGATCATTTATACCAGTGTCTGTAGCAGGCTCAGGCTTATCTCTCTTGTTGTTGACCTGCGATATAGGCCTCTACACTGGTTCGCGTATGTGCAACTCAGTACCACCTACACTTAGAGTATTGTGGGCCTCCAAGTGGGAGGCATGGCCAAGAGAAGACCACACTGCAAAGCATGGAAAGAACTACCCAAGTTCTGAAACAGTGAGGTCTGCCCATTGGGACACGTCTAACGGTGATAAATGGTGGGGAAAAAATTGCGAACACCTCATGCAATGCCAGGCACAAGTTTGTCCACTACTATGTTAATAGCGTAAACCGGAATAGTAACATTATTCTCGATGATCTCGATTATTCACACGATAAAAATACGACATTATATATCCACTCATATTTATATTTATATATTATGTCTTTATATTCATCTACTCTTCAACATGAAAGATAAAGGAACATGCCATTCAAGTAAGGCAGATGTGTGTCAACCTTCACAAGGCAGGAAATGGCTACAAGAAAATCTCCCCTCGCCTGCACATATCTACTGTCAGAGGAATAATTAAGAACATTAAAAAAAACAGAACAGTCGTAAACAAGCCTGGATGTGGACCCGAGGTTATACTACCACCACACACAGTGAGGAGGATGGTAAGAGAAATAAAAAGTTCTTCAAAGCTCACTGTTAAAGTATTACAAAAAAATGGTACCATCCTGGGGTCACAAAGCCTTCAAAACAACCATTAGATGCCATCGACATGCCAACAATCTGTTCGGGGGGCATGCACAAAAAATACATTTTCTCTCTCACAATCATAAACACAAACGTCTGGAATTCGCTGAGCAGTAATGGGACTTCACCTGGGACTGTGTGCTTTGGTCAGATGAGACTAAGATAGAGCTTTATGGCAACAAACATTCTAAGTAGGTCTGGCGGAACACAAAAGATGAGTCTGCAGAAAAGAACCTCATGCCTACTGTGAAGTATGGGGGAGGATCGGTGATGCTGTCGGCATCAGAGGCTCTGGGAACCTTGCTAGGATACATGGCATCATGAATGCTTTGATTAATTTTCAGAATCGTTTAATCTTAATTAGGGTTGTGGAGAGGCTGGTGCCCATCTCAGCCGACTCTGGCCCAGGGCAGAGTACACCCTGGACAGCTCACCAGGCCATCACAGGGCAGAAACATGCTGGCAGCTATGTAGCCTACTCTTATTGAAAGTCAGTATTGGCTCTTTTACATGAACCTCTCACCATAGACAGTGAGAGACATGGCTGGCCTTTGATAACCAAGTTAGCTGCACTGGGGGGACAGCAGTGACAACCGCTGACATTGGGGCTTGAACCCCCAACCTTAGGATTGGTAATCCAGCACCTTACCACAGGGCCATCACTGCCCACACTTTGAAATTCCAGGACACTTTAAATCAAAATCTGGTGGCCTCTACCTGAAAGCTGAAGATGGGCCATCACTGGGTCTTTCAGCACGATAATGACCCTAAACATGTGGCCAATTCTACAAAGAAATTGTGTAAATGACAGAATCATGCCCCTCCCATAGTCATCTCAGTCCCCAGAATTCAACAAAACCCTGGATCATTCCAGTGAGCTGAAGAGGAGAGTGCAGAGGAGAGGACCAGGTCACTAGATGATTTAGAGAGATTGTGCAGACAGGAATGGTCCATGATCCTTCTTTCTGTATTCTCCCATCTTGTGAAACATTATAGGAGAAGATTAAGTGATGTTTTGCTGGTAAAAGGTGGTTATACAAAGTATTAACATCAAGGTTCTAATAATTTTGGTACATATGTATGACTTGATGTAAAAAAAATTACTTCTCAATGTATTTTTTTTGCAGTGAATAAATGCACTTGAATTAAAGGTTGAATTTTCTTTCTTTTTTCCATTGTGGGCCTACATTGGTTAGAGAGAGAGAAAAAAAATAAACCCAAATTTATTAGAAGCTCGAGAACACATCTTAACAAGGGGTGCCAATAATTATCAAGGGAAGTGTACACACACACACACACACATATAGCCATGAAATGTTTTAAATTTGTCTTTTGTTTCCATTAATTTATATGCGAAAACTAAGTGCCTATTAAAAAAAAGAAGAAACACAATGTTTTCTTATGTTATGTTATATCAGCGTTATGTTTAGAGAAAGGAAAACACTAAATTCCCACAAACGAGCCTCGTGCCATTTTTGAAATATGATATCGGTAGTATCAAGGTAAAGGCCTGTTTTGCTGCATCTGGGCCATTACAACTTGTCATCTTTGATAGAACAGTGAATTCTGAATTTTAGCAGCAAATACTAAAGGAAAATGTCTGGAAATCTGTCAATGAACTAAATCTCTGAACGATAAAGTGGGTCATACAGCAATTTTTTAAGTTTCTTGGGCGCTTATTACGTTGAATACATCAATAAGTTTAATGCCTTGGACTGGCCAAATCAACGTCCTGACCTTAATCCAACTGTTGGGGAAGGACCAAAGGTAAACAGTTCATGTAAAGAAACCCACCAGAGTTAAAGCTGTTCTGTATGGAGGAAATTGCTCCGAATAGATGTCAAAGATTGGTCAACAGTGACTAAAAATATTTGGTTGCTGTTATTGTCGCAAAATGGGGTCATAACAGATACTGAAACCAAAGGTTCACATATTTTTGCCACTCACTGATACGTAATGTTGTATCATTTTCCTCAATAAATACATGACCAAATAAAATATTTTGTCTCATTTATAATTTATAATACGCTCTCTTTATTTACTTTTTGGACTTGTGTGAAAGTCTGGTGATGTTTTTCGAGCACCACCATACAGTGGTACCTCGACTTACGAGTGTCCCTAATAACGAATTTTCCATGATACGTGCTTCGATCCCACCAAAAATCTGCACCATCCAACGAATAAATTTTCTATGTACGAGCACTGCCGGGGAAATGGCTTTTCCGGGTTGATTAGCCTTGTATTCTTCCATATGTATTCCTCTGTGCTCCGAGAACGTCTTATGCAGTGTTTCTCAATTATTTTCTGTTATGCCCCATATGAAGAAAAAATTAATTCCCACCCTCGCGCGACTATAAATAGATTTGACTGCACTATCGTTTGCTTGGTGCTTTTCCCCTACACCATAGAAAACACAGTGAGAGGACTACTGTCACCTAGTGTAGAGGATGCACAATCACACTTATAAAGCTGGTCCACCAGTATGTTAAAAAAGAATGCTGGTAGCAACATGTCACGTGCAAGCACACAAAAGTTTTTCTTTTCTATGGTTCGGATTTTTTTACTTTTTTAGTCTTATTTTTTTATTGTGCATATCCCAGTGTTTCTAAGATGGGTCGTAAGAAGGTGGCTGATGTATTCAAGAATAGAAAATCGATTTCTCTTGAAATGAAGCTTGAAATCCTAGATAAACAAGAAAAAGGAGTCCGCATGGCCGAGCTGTCTTGTTAATTACGGTATTATTAATGCGACTGTACATGTGTTATTATTGTGAAATGTTTATTATTACATGTTTAGCTTAAATATATTACATCAAAATAACATGTTTGTGTCAGGTTATATGAGTTTGAGAAGGGGTTGGAACGGATTAATTGGTTTTCTATTGTTTCCCAAGGGAATTTTTGTTTCATCTAATGAATGTTTCCATTTGCGAGCTCACCCTCGGAACAGATTAATTTCAGAAGTCGAGGTACCACTGTCTTGTTCTTCTTTTCCTTTCGGATGTTCCCTTCAGGGGTCGCCACAGTGAATCATCTGCCTCCATCTCATCCTATCCTCTGCATCTTCTTCTCTTACACCAACTGCCTTCATGTCCTCCTTCACCACATCCATAAATCTTCTCTTGGGTCTTCCTCTCGGCCTTCTGCCTGGTAGTTCCAACCTCAGCATCCTACTACCAATATCCTCACTATCCCTCCTCTGTACATGTCCAAACCATCTCAATCTAGCCTCTCTGACTTTGTCTCGAGAATATTTTACATGTGCTGTCCCTCTGATGTGCTCATTCTTGATCCTATCCATCCTCGTTACTCCCAAAGAGAACCTCAACATTTTCATCTCTGCTACCTCCAGCTCTGCCTCCTGTCTTTTCCTCAGCGCCACTGTTTCTAAACCATACAAAATCGCTGGCCTCATCACCGTCTTGTACACTTTTTCTTTCATTCTTGCCGATACCCTCCTATCACACATAACATTTTTTTCCAACCATTCCAACCTGCCTGCACACGCTTCTTCACCTCTTTTCCACACTCTCCATTGCTCTGGATTGTTGAGCCTAAGTACTTAAAATCCTCCACCTTCTTTATCTCTGCTCCCTGTAACCTCACCGTTCCTCTTGGGTCCTTCTGTTTTACACACATGTATTCTGTCTTACTGAGGATAACCTTCATTCTCTCCTTTCCAGGGCATACCTCCACCTCTCTAGATTTTCCTGCATTTGTGCTCTGCTCTCACTACAGATCACAATGTCATCTGCAAACATCATAGTCCATGGAGATTCTTGTCTAACCTCGTCTGTCAGCCTGTTCATCACCATAGCAAACAAGAAGGGGCTCAGAGCTGATCCTTGATGCAGTCCCACCTCCACCTTGAACTCTTCTGTTGCACCGACAGCACTCCTCACCACTGTCTTACATCTCTTATACATGTCCTGCACCACTCTAACATACTTCTCTGCCACTGCAGACTTCCTCATGCAATACCAGAGGTACCACTATATATCTCCTTTTATGTTTACACATAATAAACCTTTGAATGAATTTAAAAACCAATGTTACCAAATCATTATTCTCTGCATTTGAGGCATTCACTTGCCTCTGATACATTTAAAATAAGAAAAAAATAAACTATAAACATCCTTGAGATGTGACAGTGAGTGAATTATTCCATTCAGTGGTACCAACCGACCCTAAGGTGTATAAATGTTTTAGTATGCTATTGCTATCGGGAAATCAGTACAAAAAAGCAAACTAACATTATTTACCTGGCTAATAATTATTAAAGTCTAAAAGCTATGTTTTAGTATTTTTGGAAAGATAATGAAAAGCAAACTAAAACAAGATCTTTGCAGTTTATATTTACATGCATTAACCATGACAGAGACTGGTCAGCTGAGCTGAGAGACAATGTAATAGCTGTGGAGACGCACAAATAAGCACCAAAGAAAAACAGACAGTTGTGCTTGCACACAAATTCAAAATTTTATGTTATTCTGCACAGTGATATAAGAATAACAAATTTAAATGAGCTTTTCATAGTTTATTTTCTTAACGTTTACAAGTCCGCTCTTGTTAGTTTAACTCAACCATTTACAAAACTTCATACATAAGTAAGACTTTCCTTCTCCTTCATTTTCCAGCTTTGAAATGACTTCATTTGAGGTGGGGCGTTCTGACCGGGTACTGTATGCTATCATCTACCGTCTCCCAAAATAGAATAATCACTTTATAAAGAACTTTTCTGATTTCTTAGTTGGAATCATGTCTACAAATGACCGTAGTCTCATTATCGGAGATTTTAATATATATGTGTTCTGTCTTGAGAAGCCATTGATATTGACTTTTAATTTGGTACAGTCTAGGTCTGGTCCCACACACAAACAAGGTCATACACTACATCCTGTTCTCTCACATGGTTTGTCTGTGTTTACTATGGAGATCTGTGACGATGTGTTTTCTGACCACATGTCTGTAATTCAAGGCAAATTTTTTTTGTTTACTGCAGCCAAAACCCACGTTTCTGCTTGGCGCTGTCGTATTTTTAACCCAGTCACTGCTGCTTAGTTCTCTTCTGCTTATGAACAGTTTTGGGTCCCTGATGACTGAGACATTTTGGATATGGAAGAGCTCGTTTCATGGTTTCACTCCTCCTGCCAAACCACCCTGGACTTTGTGTCTCCGTATAAAATCAAGCACTCTAAGACTAAATCTGAGCCCTGCTTTAATGATAGAACTCACACAGTCAGACAGAAGTGTCACAAATTCAATGCAAGTGAAAGAACGACAAGCTGTAGGTGTGACATCAAATCTTAAGACTGCTGGCGGAATTACCAGAACACTGTTAAAAAGGCTAAAACAGAACACTTTTCCAACACTATTTCATTTTATTGTCATAACCCATGAGTGTTATTTTAAAAACATTGATTCTGTCAGACCATCAGCCAGGGAGCCTCCAGCGAATTGTATAATAAATTTCTTAAGTTGTTTTTTTACTGATAAAGTCAGCCCCACAAGGGCTCTCATCTCAGCTCCTGCTTTTGACCCTTCTGTTCGTATCCTTTGTCCTGCTGCTTTTGATCAGTTCGAACCTGTGACTTTGTGTTAGAGGGGGCTGTTGGCTGTATTAAGCACTCAGATTCCCCCATGATGCCCTGTCTCCTAGGCTTTCAGTCAGGAGGTCAGTCAGTTCATAATACAGGGATCCCTCACTTTCTGCGGTTAATTGGGACCGAGATCCCCACGCGACCATCGAAATCCGTGACGTAGGACGACCCCCCCCCCGAACGACGACCCCCCCGAACGATGACCCACCTCCCGACGTACATGTATATGTGTATATAACATCAATAAATATATACTCAATGCTACAAATGCTTATAATAACAATTAAACATTCAAAAAAATAACATAAGATGTAAATAAAATATAAATACACACAAACATACAGATGGAACTGCATGACAAGACGAGGAGACGGATACATACACGCGCACACATGCGTGCAGATACGCGTGCACACACAGATGCAACAATGTAAGTACAGACGCTGCCCAGCTTACAAACGAGTAAGGTTCCTGACGGCCAGTTAGATGAATTTGGTTGTAAGTCGTTACAGGGCATTCTTTAGAGGGGAACGTATGTTTAAACCTTGTATAAGTAACCTATACGAGTTTGTACTGTATACAATCTCTCTCTCTCTCTCTCTCTCTCTCTCTCTCATTCTCTCTCCATAATCATCACATAATCAATGTCATTATGTCCCGTATTTAAACTCTTGGTTCCTCTCAAGCACAGCACAGCGGATCTGATCAGATTTACAGAGAGTTTCACTCTTATCTAGTTCATTATAATACTGGAGTCAATTTGTTTCTTCTTTGAAAGTTTTGGCACGAGTTCAGAAATGTATAGTTCTGCTTCTCTTCCCGGACCATGTCAGTCACGCCCCCTCTGCCGGAGCCTAGTATTAAGTGGATAGGATAAAGGATAATACTTAATCATATTTCATACTTATATTTATGATATATCTTTCTATAGATTTTATTCCATTTCTATTTCTATTTGTTCTTCAATTTCATTTCACTTTCACTTTCGACCTCGCCCTGTTCGTATCTCCGGATGGTTTTGATGGGAGATTTTGGGTTGTTTTTTGTTTGGTGTTTGTTTAGGGTTTTGTTGCGTAATTGACATTGTTTTTGTGGCATTTTACTTAACTTTTCCCCCTATTCTTTCTCAACTTCCTTATTTTTTTATTTGATAAATATTTATTTATTTTAAAAACACGATGCACTGAAGCTGCATTAATTGAAGCGTGAAGTAGTGAGGGATCCCTGTATTATTAGCAACAGTCTGTCCTCTGGTTTGATTCCTGCAAATATAATAATTTTTCCTTAGTTGAAAACTTTTCTGAATGAGCATAACATCCTGGAGACTTTTCTGTCAGGTTTTAAAACTTCATAGCACAGAATCAGCTTTGTTATGAGTATTTAATAGGATCCTCATAGCATTGGACTCTGGTTGACTTTGGTCTGCTTGACCTAAGTGTAGCTTTTAAAACAGTGAAACACAACATTTTATCATCTTGTTTAAAACACCCAGAGGGCATTCGTTTTATTGCACCGAAATAGTTGAAGTCCTATCTAGCAGATAGAAACGTCAGTGTAAATGTTTCTGGTTCTGAATCCTTCTCCGTGGGGTTCCACAGGGCTCAATCTTCGGGCTACTGCTTATGTCACTCTATATACATACTTCCCCTAGGCTTTAGGCAGATTTATGTATCATTCATGTGGAAGGATGCCTTTCTAGTTGCACCTCACCATACATGCCTCAATGACATAAATGCTCGGATGGCCTTAATTTTTAAAATTTTAATGACAAAAAATTGATGTGATGGTGTTGAACTGATGGTGTTGTTCACTCAGAATAACATATTTTTTCATTAATAACCTTTTTAAAATGTCTGATTTCTGATTGGTGGAAAGCCATCAAATAATTTCTGACATTGCATCATTGCCATTGGATACTTGGCATAGCTGGCACATGCCAATGTTCATCCTCATAGATATCATACTGTAGGAGCCCTGAGCTGTAAACTTTTATTTATTCATCCGTTCCAACTACTGGCTAATCCACTTAATCTTATTGGGATCACAGCAAGGCTTGAGCTAATATGTGAGGCGCTTCACCGAATGTAGGCACTTGTCGCACGGACTACTTTCGAGAAAATGGCCAAAAAAGTAAAAATGGTCATTTTTTTATCAAAATTCGGATTTTTGCATAAACTATTAAAACAAGTATTCAACTATCACTTGCTCACATGAAATCGACCAAAACTCACTAAAAATGTCGTTTATTTCAATTTTTCTGACGAGTACCCTCATAAAACTAGATAAAAACAGAAGCAAACTTACAGGTTTTCGTTGCAATTATTCACCGAGTTCAGTACAAGAGACACTACAATCCAAACACCAGAAGAACGGTCGTGACGTGTTCTCTCCATTTTGGATACTGTTTTGATATTAAAATGCCGTTTCAGTGAATAAAATAAAGGTTATGAAGACGATATGCACGTAAACAATGCAGGCTAGTTGCTAAGGAAGATCTGAAACAAGTGGACTGATTGGTCAGCTCGGGCTTGCACATGCTCAGTGCCCGTCACACGTTAATTTCTGGTTTACTTTCTGACTCTAGTATACCGCGTGCGGAACTTATCTCCGACTTTCTCTTCAATAACAGTAAGTACTGTAAGTTTATTTCTAAGATTGTGAATACACATAATTTCTGGAAAAGGAGAGTGAAATGTCATCAGTGATGTCTAGCAGCATTAGCATAGATGTTAAATTCGATGCTAGAATTCGGCTTTGAAGATGCCGTTGAAGATTATTTCTCTCTCTCTCTCTCTCTCTCTCTCTCTCTCTCTCTCTCTCACACACACACATGCAATGTGCAAACAGTTAAATGAGCAGCATCCAGATGACCTAGAGCAATTTGAATGGAACAAAATATATGTGAGTGGGGCAAATGAGTGCAAATGGTGCGATAGATGCACAAATGAACAGTCACCCACTGCTTACAGTGTGTGTGTGTGTGTGTGTGTGTGTGTGTGTGTGTGTGTGTGTGTGATACCTCAGGTCTGCTGGAATATTAAGAAAAATACATGATTCCATTGCAATTTAGTCAAAGAAAATCCCATATGCTCAGTAGTATGTACTTTAGAAACTTAATATAAGTATTGTATGAGTATTGGTATTTTTTTCTGCATGCAAAATTCAATTATGGAATTTTTTTGATCATTTGATTTGTGTGTAATCTTGTCTGGACTGGACATGCTGGATTGTGGGTTGTTTAGTTCTGTATGAAAATTGGTCAAGACCTGAAAAATACTTAAATGTTTCATACCTTTTACATATAAATAAACTGATGATGACTATGCCAGCTGTGTTGATGAAGATTTTGAGTTTGATGTTGATGAAGAAGAGACATCTATTAATAAAAGTGTAATGACTGGTGTTTGTGAAGATGTGATCTTATCTGCTGAGCAGGATTTAGATGAAGATGATAATGCTGAGGGCAGAGTTGATGAAGCTTACTTGTATAAAGAGATCAGAGTTGGGTATATGGTTATCTTACACATAGTTTTCTTAATTTCAGTGTGATTGTTTGAACCTGACAGCATTTTTTTATCAATCAAGTATCATTTGAAGGCATTTGAACCTTTATATAATGGTCGAAAATATACATACGGAACTTATTGGAAAAAACAGAAATGAAAAAAAAAAATAGTCTTTTTTTTTTTTGTTAATTTTTGGGGCTTACCATGGTGACTGATGGGTTTAAAAAGGGCATGTCAGATTAAAATGAGGATGATTTCTCTGATCATCTCTTCCTTAAACTCTTCCTAGACAAGTTTATATGGCTGAAATACATAAAAATGGTTGGTTGCTAAGGACTAATGATCTTGGAAGAAGTGCAATCTTTGTGCTCATTTTTCTCTAAAACATCTTTTGAAATTTTTAGTTGAATGCTGACACAAGAAATGGCATAGCTTGCTCAGTTTTCAAGGTATTGACAAACTTTTTACTGCATTTTGCAGCTTTGGGTGTTTGTTTTGACTGTGTAAAAAGCTCATTTTTCATTTTTGGACCCAAGAGCCTACTTTCGGTGGAGTGGCTCACATATAAGGAATCCCAGTGAGGTTTAGAAAAAATAGAGGAAACGGGTTTAGAAATAGAGGAAATGAAATATTTCAGCTGGGGGTCAAGGAGGCCACAGGGCCCCTTGCGGGGTACAGGGGCAGAGCATGTCGTGTAAAAAAAAATCATGCAAACCAGTTAATCCTTGTTTTGTAACATCCATAAACACTAAACAAAACCGCTTAAATAATGTAAAAATACTCAAAAGTTATTTCAGTGTGGATAAATACACATAATTCAAGTTGGAACGGCTCCCTGAACTCTCCCTACATTCTCTCATAACGTTGATTTACATTATTTAGCGCCATATTGTTTTTTCTGAAAGTCCGTGATCGATCGTGCATGCAACATTGCCAAGAATGCCAGCATGGTTTTACACTTTTCACCAGATTTATTAAAGGCTTCCAATCCCAACGGTGGAGTTTATGGGGACTGGCTCGTTAAGAAAGATGAGTTTAACGTCACATGCATATTTTAGCAAATGTAATATTTGTATAAAAGAGGGTGAAAAGGCACTTGGCAAACATAGCCCTACAAACAAACACAAGAAAGCAACTAAATCCCAATCAGGAAGCCAGACTATTGTTAATTTATTTGCACTGCAAGATATCAGTCGGCAGGAAATCAAACGTCTTGAAGAAAACGTAGGATGGCTGAAATTTTTATAATAAAACTTTATGTGAAAAAATATATAGATCTAGACAATATTTATAATTTAATATTAATTTAATAATTAGGCCTAGAATTAGATTTCATTATTAATGTAAACATATTCAAGATAGAGGTCTATATTGCGTTAAGTGGTTGACAAATTTGACAAATTTGACAAAAACAATGCATAGTTTGATAAATAACATGTAAAGTAAAATACTTACTGAAAATATGGAATATTCTTTACATTTATACAATGTGTATCAAATAAAATGTCTTGACTTAATTTCAATTTTCTGGTAGATTATGCTCCTATGTTAAATTCCACAAAGCTTCTGTCTGAATCTTTTATAGATCATTATACTTAGCAGTCAATCACAAATTCTTCGCCTCAGATACCAAGAGAATGCATCTCAAAGCTCCCATTTTGAAAAAATTTCTTGGGGGAGGCCCCCCAAATCCCCCTGTGGGATACCCCCTCCCACACCCTCCCCACGCTCCGCGTGCCTTGGGCCTGTCGGCCCGCGGCACTGCCGCGTGCTACGACGGCTTCAACATCTTAGTTTGGTGCTGCGCACCAAATGCCTCCAGCCTCCGCCTGAAGTAGGATTTTTTTTCTATTACAGACACTGAATCATGGCATATCTCACACTATGTCTATTTATGTCATTCAAAAATTGTTAAATTAAAATAGGTAAAGGAAGCTCAAACCATATACATACACTGTATGCAGAGCGAGACAATTAAATTAAACAGCTTCCATTTCATTCATTTTCTGAACCGCTAAATCCTAATTAGGGTCATGGGGGAAGTTGGCGCCCATCTCAGCTGACTCTGGGCAAGGTATACCTTGGACAACTCGCTAAGCCATCGCAGGGCTTACAATCACGCAACTATTCATACTAACACTCACACCTAAGGGCAATTTGGAACAGCCAATTAACCTACTGTTCATGTTTTTGGACTGTGGGTGGAAACTGGAGTACCCGGAGGAAACGCGCACAAGCATAGGGAGAACATACAAACTCCGTACTGAAACAGCCGAGCTGGGAATCAAACCCAGGACCTTCTTGCTGTGCGGCGGAAGTGCTAACCACTACGCCACCATGCTGCCTAGCTTCCATTTTATTAAGTGACAAAAAAAGTCAAATGACCGAGAGAGAAAGTAAATTTAAAGTGCAATTTAAACTCACGGTTTCCAGCGGTAAGCAGTGACAGGTGGATTTGCATCAGCATCACAGACGAGTTTCACATCCTGACGGTTCAGGTACCAATTTCCATCAAAACCTTCAATCCTTACTTCAGGTTCATCTGTAAAGATAAATAAATTTATATTTAACTCTACCGTTCCATTCTTTCTTTGGAATATCTTTAATATTGTTTAAGGAAAGTCATTGGCTTGTATCTAATAAAATAACTGACTAGTTTATGGCAGGAATATATAATTTAAGTTCCTGAGAAATCTCACACTTCTGATATAATAATATATAAGGTTTAGGAAAGATAATGCTTGTATTAGGGTTCATCTCTCTGTAGCATGTTATAGGCCATTTGTATTAAAGAAATCACCTCCCCAATTAAAATTTAGTTCCATTTGGTAAAAGATGCTTCCAGTTTATTGTCATGACTTCATGTAGTCGAAGTGGTGGTTTAGGCAATGGGTCACTAATCTGAAGCTCAACTGTGTCATCCCCACTGTCACCACTGTTAGAACCTTGCACAAGGTCCTTAACCCTCAATCGCTCAGTTGTATAAAAAAAGATACTCTGGAAGACACTCTGGATGAGAGCGCCTGCTAAATGAAAAAAGTAATTACGGTAATTTCCAGACTATTGAGCGCACCCGAATATAAGCCGCACAAACCAAATTTAAAAAGAAAAATAATTTTTACGCACACACACACACACACACATATATATATATATATATATATATATATACATACATACATACAGTCAGCACCGCTTTCCGCTTTATAAGCCACAGTTGTCTGTCTTGCCCTTGTGCTTCCCGCTAGAGCAACCCTCAAGGCCATTAGCAAATAAAAAAATCTACAGCTTAGCGTCATCGTTGTTTAAGCTGCAGAGTTCAAAGTGTGTAAGAAAAGTAGTAGCTTATAGTCCGGAAATTACAGTATTACAGTATATATTTTTGTATCAGACATGACATGATGTTTAACTCATTTTAAGTCGTAAACTCATTTAACTATTGCCAGAAGATGGGTGTTTTTTTCCACCTAGTATAGTACTCTAAAACAAAAACAAACAAATCTTGTTTGTTCAATATTTTGTACAATTTGAAAGTCACTATATAAATGTAAACATATGTGTGAGATTATTGTTTTGTTCAAAAAGGTAGATTTTCCATAAATCATATTCGGTTCATGTAGGTAGATTTTATCGAAGATGAATATAATGTATTTATACATACATATACATAAAATTATGGGTTAATAAAGCCTTCTCTGCTAGCCTAATCACTACCAAAAACATTGTCCTATATTGCTAACTTAAATTGTAGTATTTGATCCATTCAATTGTATTAATTTATTCCCACCTGTATATTCTCTTCATTTCGTAGCATGTCTTTTGGCTGAACTGCTTTGAGGGTGTATGTGGATGTTTGTTTTTGGTTGTATTTTTGGTCCAGTCGGATTTCAGATTTGCCTCATAGAGCCTAGAATAACTTCAGCATATATCCGTCCTCTGAGTGGTCGGTCAGAGCATAACTAGCTGGTCTAGAAGTAGTATAGTCTTTAGTGACCTGCACACAATACATGGACGAGTGGTCCGCATCTGAACCGGCTCCCCCACCAGCCCTCATGTTAGAGAAGAGGGTGGCATGTCACCCAGCAGGACGAAAAACAAGACCTGTCAAAGGGCAGATGAGCTTCGTTGGCCAATGGCCAACATGCGACCTTAGATAGTAGTGGTGACACACCTATGGTATTTCTTAGCTTTTGAAAAGATGAATCATGCATCTGACAACCGCACCAGGGTTTCAGCCCCTGAAATAACAGATGCTATCTTGAATCCTATCTCACAGAACATGAAATCGAATGACGGTAACTTGCTAAATCCTGCTAGAAGGGCTTTAACCTGATGGAAGAACGTCAGGTTCTAAAATACAGGGATCCCTCACTTTCCGTGGTTAATTGGGACCGTGAACCCCCGTGACCACTGAGTTCCGCAAAGTAGGATCGACCCCCCCTGACTGATGTATACGTACATGTATACGTATATATGATATCAATAAATACATATTCAATGACATGAAAGCTTATAATAACAATTAAACATTCAAAAATAATGCAAATAAGATGTAAATAAAATATAAATACACACACATACAGATATGCGGGTGCACGCACTCAGATGCGCACTTCACATAAAAATGTAAATAGTTTTGTCGGGGGACTTTGGTATGTTTTTTTGTTTTTGTTTGTTTGGGGTTTTCTTTCATAATTGGCCTTGTTTCCCTGTTTCTGGCATTTTCCTTAACTTTTTCCATATTTTTCCTTAATTTCCTTATTTTTTTATTTTTCGATGAATATTTTTGAAAAACCCACAATGCACTGAAGCCGCAGAAACTGAAGCATGAAGTAGCGAGGGATCCTGTACCTCATTAGTTAAAATGCAGAACTCCCATTGTTATTAGCACATTCAATGTTCGAGCATTAGCCAAACCAGGTAGACTTAAAGAGCTCGTTGCGTGTGCCACGCAACAAAATATAGAAGTTATCTGCATACGAGAACATAGATTCCTACACTTAGACTCTTGAATATAAATCAATTGAGAACTATCAGCTAATAACTTCTTCCGCAACCAAGAATAGACAAGGCTCTACGATCGGTAGTGCTGGTATACTTCTGTCTTCTAAGGCTTTCAATAATATGCTACATATGGAAAAGATATTTGATCGAATTATGTTAGCAGAATTTAAGAGGAACCCCATGATGACTATCATCACCTGCTAGAGTCCAACTAGTCCATACACTTACACTGAACATTGAGGATAACGGTGTCACTGAAGTGTTCAGTACTGTAGGTAACCATGCATGTGAGTTTCTGGCGGTGACTCTCACGGCTTGGCACAATCATATAGTTGCTCCGTATCGTAACTGTGCCGTTGGGGTTGCGTGTCTCGTGGAGTAAGGCTTCGCCCTTTAGCTTGGTATCCCACTTTATCACACTAGCTGGCTTTCCGTTTTCTGAGAGACATGTGGCAACTCTCATCTTGTGCTTCTGGGCCCGTGCGATAATGATGGGGGTTGCAAGGGTCAAATACACCATGGGACGAGCTGTGTAAAAAAAAAAACAAAAACAAAAAAAACACACACACACATTTTTAAATACTGGAAAAGTGAAGAGGTTCATGTGCATGCACCATAATTTATTAACGCTTTGGAACCCTTATTATATTACCACTAAATATTATTGTTTTAGAGCTCTGTTTTATTCAAAACAAATCCAGTACTATTCAAACTGCAGTGAAGAAGCCACCTGTATATCAAAACACTTATAAAAATTCCATCTATTCCTTCATTTTCTGTAACCACTTAATCCTAATTAGGGTTGTGGGGAGGCTGACGCCCATCCCAGCTAACTCTGGGCGAGGGCAGAGTACACCCTGGACAGCTCGCCAGGCCAGGCCATCGCAAGGCAGAAACACGTTGAAGGCTATGCAGCTATGCTTGTCGAAAGTCAGCATTGGTTCTTTAACATGAACCTCACACCATAGACAGTGAGAGACATGGCTGGCCTTTGATAACCCAGTTAGCAGCACTCTGGGGACAGTGACAATCTGTTGAGAGTGGGGCTTGAAGCCCAAACCTTAGGATCAGTGATCCAGCACTTTTTAGCACCAGGACACCACTACCAAAATTCCCATCTAATTCCTGGTAAATTGCACCAATTAGTAGTTTATTAACTCTTTATGCTCAGATGTGTGTACTGGAAGCTGACTCTTATCACTTCTTATTCATTCATTCATTTTCTGATCCGCTTAATCCTAATTGGGATTGCGGGGAAGCTGGCGGCCATCTCAGCTGGGAGAGGGCGGGGTACACCATGGACAGTTCGCCAAGCCACTGCAGTCACTTCTTACTGCAAGGGGCAAATTGTCCCTTATGTGGATATCCATGCAGAGACACCCAAATAAGGTGAGATAGGTCACTGTCCCCAAAATTAGACGCATCTTGATAAAGAGTCATGCTATGTGCGTGTGTTGGGGGGATAAGTTAGCATATGTGTGTGTGTGTGTGTGTGTGTGTGCGTGTTTGAAAGTGACACTACAAGATATTTTTCCAAGATTACAAGATATAAGATTTAAAGATTTAAATTTACAAGATTACAAGATATAAGACATTGCTGAAATTGAAAAAAAAAAAAAGAAGGTGAAGGGAGGTGTCTGTATCCTCAGTGTCCTCTGCATTAATCACAGGCAGATTCTTCAACCGTTTTCACAACATATCCTGTCTTATTGCCAATATTTCTAGAGCTCACTGCATAATACTGCATGTATTATAAATTTTAGAATACTAGATATATGTTCATCTACATACCAATCACATGCATGCAGTAAGAATAAAATCGTTTTTAAATAAAATCGTTTTTAAATAAAATCGTTTTTAAATGCATTACCATAGACCGTGAGGTTCACCGTGTTTTCTCTGTTGCCTGCTGGAAAGGTGGTATACTCGCAGATGTAGGTAGCCTCATCTGAAAGGCGCAGGCTGTTGAAAATAATCGTGGTGTCCTCAAGAGAGGAAGTCAGCTGAAGGTGCTTGAAGGAAACACGATCTTTAAAAGCAGGCAACACGGACACACCTAGCGCTGGGTTTGCGGTGGCCACATTTTGCTTGGTTCCATTGAAGGATTTCTGCCAAGTGACCTGTGAGATCTTTACTGGAGGCTTACTGTTGATGAAACGGCAGCTCAGTTCCACTGTAGAGCCCACAAAACCAGATACCTCCAGGTCCATCTGCACGGCCTGCCCATTCCCCACTGTGAAGAAATACAGAGCAGTTAAAAAAAAAAAATCCCCATGCAAGAAAAAACACTACCCTTCAGACAGGGTCGGTCGTTCACAGCAAGCTTCATTCTTTGGTTTTTGCTATACACTGAAAAGCAGAGGTAAAAAAAATATTAACGCAGTTAAGTTTTAAATTTTACTCCATACATTGAATATCATTATCTGGACTTCTTACATTTGAAAATTAGAGTCATTGTTTAGGTTGTAATGCATTTATTCATTCGTTCTTTTTCTGAACCGCGTAATCCTAATTAGGATCAGAGGGAGGCTGGCATCCATCTCAATCGACTCCAGGCGAGGGTGGGGTACACCCTGGACAGCTTGCCAGGCCATTGCAGGGCCAACACTCACACAACCATTCGTACTCACTTTCACTCCTAGGGGTGATTTGGAAAAGTCAATTAGTCATACTGTGCATGTTTTTGAACTGTGGGAGGAAACCCACACAAGCATAGGGAGAACATGCAAACTCCACACATAAACTCCCGAGCTGGGAATCAAACCCAGAACCTTCTTGTTGTGAGGCGGACATGCTAGCCACTACGCCACCGTGCCGCCTGTAATGCATTTAAGAAATCTAAATATGTATGTATCCATTAATTAATTTTCCACACACTCATTCACTAAATATTCATTCATTCATTCACATGACAGCCAGCACCGGTAATGAATACACTGAACAGCTTGCCACTGAACAGGGCATTACACTCGCACACTGTACACACTGTGTCTGTACGGGCAAATCAGTGAAAAAAAAAATATCCCAGTAGATGTCAGTGTTATCGTTTCAGTGAACTATCCATACACATTCCCTACAAATACTACCTTCTTAGCATATGCTTTGTGTGGGGCTTGTGGTGTAGTGGTTAGGGTGCTGGGCTCATGATCAGAAGGTTGTGTGTTCGAATCCCAGTTAGACCCCCATTGTGCTAAGACCCCTGGACAAGGTGTTAACCACAACTGTGCCTCTATTCACCCAGCAGTATAAATGGGTACCAGTAAAAATATACTGGGAACGTAACTTGAGATGGACTGGCAGTCCCATCCAGGAGGAGTTGAACTCCTGGTAGCTTCATGCTATGGAAACCGGGACTAAGCACTGGCCTGATGAGCCACTAGGCTCAAGTGTAGAAAACCCAAAAGACTGCCTACCTACCTTTGCATCCAAACAATTCTAGTCATACTGTAGGTGGTAACAGAGCCCATTTGTGTAGTGAATTTACAGTGTTAATATTTTTATGAAGGTATTTACAGGAGAAACTGCTGGGACTTATATAATTATTGTCTGCCTGGTGAGGAAGGCTTCGAGGCAGCTCACCTGGTTCCCCTTTAAACAGCCTCAATAAAATCCCCTCAAGTTCACCAAGTTTAATTAGTTCACTTCTACACAGTCTTCTGGCAGCCAGAAGTCCTATTAAACAAACGTTTACTGACTAAATGACCCACACTGAAAATATTTACCCAGCACCGTATAAAACCTAAGGTAATGCATTTTTTTTAAATCAGTGTGAGTCAACACTAAAAGTAGCCCCCTTCCAATATATGCGAATAAAATATGGTATATTTGATTAGCAAGTCTTTCTTTTTCAGGAATACGTTGAAAGTCGTGCTGCAGATAAGCCATTATATGCAGTGATTACACCAAAAATATTATTTTTTTATTTCCATTATTGTTTACAATCTTTACTCAACCCTCTGCGATATCCACCAAACAATGAATTAGAATTTTGTGTATATACAGTAAATTTTCTATAATATACACAACTGCAGGCAATGATAATAAGTTCCAGAAAGTCACCATGCATCTTGATCTGATTACGTGAAAGGCACGGCTTATTAACACCAAATGTGCTTGTCTGTCATGGTCAAACTGTCATATCTTTTTTGTACAAAAAAAGTTACATAAATAAATAACCTCTCTAGATTAGTACAAGAAATTCCAGAGTTTGATATTTATGAACTTTGGCAGGCACCCTCATCCAGAACAACTTACATTTTTTAAAAATACATCTCAGCAATTGAGCATTAAGAGCCTTGCTCAAGGGCCCATATGTGGCAGCTTAATTGTACTGGAGCTTGACCCTGCAACCTTTGGATCACTAACTCAGAGCTTTACTACTGAGCCAAGACTACCATTGCCCTTGATACACAACACAGTGCATCATGACCTCTGTCTGGAATTGCCTTGTACTGACTTCACAATTGGATAACAAGTGCTTTATATTATGTATGTATTGATATGTATTTGCTCAGGGTTATTTCATACACATATACCAATGAGTCATTTATTTTCCACACCTTATGATTAGACCATTAATGTTTATTTTAAATCAGAGGCCTGTTCCAATAACTGGGAACAGCCTGAAATAGAGTGATGTATGGTGGGTCAAAAAAGTTTGAAATGCTGAGAAACCGGCAAGTTGTACGTGGAGTAAGTCGCTTGCTTAGTAACAAAGGATGAGTAATCAAAGATGACCGTGAGGCTCCAGGAGTGTTTCCCAATCTCTCTGAAGCTGTTCTTGTATATTCTGAGACACATTTTGACTGATTTGCCATGACTGCTAATGCTTAAGTTTTACAGGAAAACTTTATTGGAGAAGGATGGCAATAATGCAGACCTGACAAAGACTTCTGAAGATCACCGTACTTTCAAGACTGTTGCCACTACATTCTGAGAGAATGTGGTAGCTGGAATGTGTATATGTGAATAGGGTTATTAACAGTAATTAAGTTCACATTTTAATAGGCTACACTAGTGTTAGTAACGCTAGTTACGCTGCAAAGCTTCATAGGGCAACAGAACTGCATACCGACATCCATGATTTAACCTTCTCCATATCTGCTGTCATAATTACTCGAAATGGTAGTTTGATTTGTGTTTTTCAAAAATATGAAGTGCTTATTAGCATCATGAGCGAAGGATATTGGACACTTTCAGTTAGCTTTGGTGTTCATGATCGCATGAATATGAAAATGAGATTAGCATTCATTTTCTTTCTGTCCTTGTAGTCAAGACTTGAAATATATTTTAAGATTTGGTAAGTTCTCTGAAATGCTTCATCATACTTGATGGTTTCATTGATTAACTCACATTTGCTTTTATACAGGTCACATATTCTATTTATCGTGATAATATCCTGGTTCATGTCAATATTAATTAAATATAGTATTAGTTAAATTCGCTGATAACGTTACCATGTTACACAGAATGGCAACAGCTTCGACTTAAAAATTTGTTAATGTACATTTTTTTCTAAGCCACATTGAAGTGGTAATTGGAGGCAGTGGTGGTCTAGTGGATAGGGTGCAGGATCGCTGATCCTAAGGTTGGGGGTTCAAGTCCCCACAGGGTTGTCACTGTCCCCCCCCAGTGCAGCTAACTGGGTTATCAAAGGCGGGCCATGTCTCTCACTGTCTATGGTGAGAGACATGTAAAAGAACCATTGCTGACTTTCGTAAAGAGTAGGCTGCAAAGCCGTCACTGAGGTTCTGTCCCTTGCTAAAGGGTTGTGACAGGAAGGGCATCCAAAGTAAAAACTATGCCAAATAAAAAATGCGAATCAGATGATCCGCTGTGGCGACTCCCGAGAAAGGGAAAAAGCCGAAAGAAAGAAAGAAAATTGAAGTGGTAATTGATTATTGAAATATCATCAGAGTCTCTCTCTTCCCTATATCAGGGACATTTACACTGTACACTACATTAAACAAAGCTAACAACATTGTGGATGACCCCATATACCCCTCCCACAAATTCTTCACCCTCCTACCATCTGGAAAAAGGAACCTATAACAATTCCTGTCCCTCTTACACACACACACACACACACACACACACACACATACACACACTCTCGCTCTCTCTCTCTCTCTCTCTCTCTCTCTCTCTCTCTCTCTCGTGTAGACACAAACAACTTACATTGTTCATTACTTCAACCCTGTAAGGTTATTTCATCATGCTGTTATGTTAATATTTATGTCTAGTTGTACTGCCTTAACTTTTATTACTCTGTGCATCGTTGCATTTTTTTTCTTTCGGGGCTCAGTGTCTTCTTTTTGTACTTTATACCTTTTTTCTGTTTTTGCACTGTATTGCCTTTGAACTATTTGCATCTAGTTGCACACCTTGTACATTATGTGGCTAAGACAAAAAGCCTTGCTCCTAAATCTATGCTGTTTTTTCATATTTGATCTTTATGTAGCACCAGATCCTAGAGAAACGTTTCAGTTCACTATGTACTGTAACAGCTATATGTAGTTGAAATAGAAATAACGCTTCTTGAATCTTGTAGAATAAAGTAATAAATATCCCTCAGGGTTCTGTACTTGGTCCTCATTTGTTCTCCCCTTTATACTAGATCTCTCAATGATGTCATATCGTCATATGGGTTCTTAGACCACTGCTGTACAGATGACACTACTTGTCACCACTTGGAACATGCATCTGTATATAGCCCACCAAAGCACATGCTACACACTTGGGTTGTTTTATGAAAATTTGAGAGGCATTAATGTGATGGCGGGGGGTTTTTGTTGTTGACTCCTTTTCAGCAGTGCTCAATCCACCTTTAGTCCTCACCAGGTATTGAGTACTTATTAAAGCTCTCACTAGCATGCAACTACAGCCAAACACCAGCAAGGCAACAGGCCAAGATAGGCTGTTCAACTGAGTACTGAAACCATGTCCTGACCATCTTTCATACTGTTTACTAGCATACTCATCCTTTCATTATGGCCAGATGTTTTCACCCCCTTGTCCTTGTAAGCAAATGTAAAGCGTCTGAAAGACTATTGTCTGGCACCCCTAATCATGAAGTGCTTTGACAAATTTTACTAGTACTTTGCCGAACCTATGTTGTCCACATGTGTTGTGTCCTGCAGAAATGCAAGGTAGTACACTGCCAATTGCAGGCTGCTTTTTACTTGCCAAACTAATTAATTCAAGTCATAATATAAAACTTTTCTTCCATTACAGTAGTACCAGAACTCCATGCTTCCTGTCCAAGGTTATTGCAAACACACAGAAGGTTCATTTAGATGACTCACAGAACGGCGCTCAATTCACACATTAACACTTTATGTAATGTGTACAGACGTCATATTTCTCAACATTAAGAACCAATTTATTTTAAGCAAAGCATGGGGGAGTGACACATCACCCTCTTTAGATTCCAACAATATTTATGGTGGGGGTAGATATATTGAAGAAACTGTCAGAAATCACATTTTTTGTCTCTGAAACCCATCAGAGGGGATTTACAACGCTATAAAGCGGAAGGGTCCCGAGGGCCAAAAAAGAAAAAAAATGATTTAAGAACATGGATCCGGTTGTAAACTGTGTGTGTGTGTGTGTGTGTGTGTGTGTGTGTGTGTGTGTGTGTGTGTGTGTGAGAGAGAAACAACTTTCTAAGTGGAAGTTTTATGCTGGATTGAATTTTCTAAAAAACAAAAAAGCAGGAAGACCCCCATGTCACTGAATGAAAACCTCATATGATCACCTGAAATACTGAAGCATTGAACATGTTCAGATTAACGAAGAATTGACTGTTTTACATGCAAATCAGTGAGTACAGCTGCGTTTGTGTATCTTCAAAATCTAAAATTGAGGCTGTTTTAAGTTGTTTAAGAGGAAATGTGTATTAAATGAAAGGTCATGTTTTGAGAAACACACTGTTATGGTTAGCTAACAATTTATTCCGTCCTGAGAATCATTTTAAACAAGAGGACAAGATCTTTCATATCGTATTCGACGTGATGAGCACCCAGGGTGCTTAAAAATTGGAGTGGGTGGTCGCTTATTAAAATGTTACCAGTAGAGTGGAACAGTAAGTGCTTATTACCAGTGAGGTGGAAAACATGAATAATAACAGAAACAATAAACAAGTTTTACTGGTATTTGTATTATTCATTTTGTGCTATCAACCAAACTACTTACATGAAAGCTGAAAATAAATATAAAACAGCATAAATTAAAAAAAAAACACTTTTCCTTCCCTTACTTTTCCCTCACGGTTCTCTTCCTTTAAACATTTCCTTTAAACATTTTCCCAAGTAAAATGAGCCAATCAACACTCAACTTTAGCACATAGCACGTTAAACCAATCAACACCTTTAGCACATGGCAAGTTGAACCAATCAACATGAATGTCACTTTAGCACATGACAAGTTGAACCAATCAACACGAACATAAACAAAAGCACATGGCCAGGAACGTCCTTAAATTTATGAAGTTAGTGAGCAGGATGAATTGGGTGAGAAATACTTGTCATCACTTTCTGATAGGTCCATATCTTGCTCATCGCTCCATTTATTCAGAGCATCTCATAGTTTTGCTGTAACAGTTCCTAATGGTTCATGGGTTGTTGGACATTTACCAAGAGAACACAGCAGAATATTTTCCTGTTTTTTAAAGCACGGCAGAACAATCAAATGTGTTGTTACTGATGAACATTACAGACATTCCCCAGTGGCAGGGGGTCTAGAAATACCATGTAAACTCACTTTTACAGGCAGTGAATTCCTCATTTTACAGTTACAGAGGCTGATCAAATAAAATTGGTAAGTTTGATCGACAATTTTGCTCCCGGTACACATGGGCGGTTATTAGACCTAAGATAACAAAAATGTGTGTGAGTGTGTGTGTGGGGGGTGTCAGCTTATTGGAGCAGGGTGCTTATTACGTCAAATACAGTATACACACACACACACACACACACACACACATACATATATATATATATATATATATATATATATATATATATATATATATATATATATATATATATATATTAGCCCTGTATTATTTTGTTTAGAGCTGTACATTTTTTTAAATATTTCTTGAAAACTAAAGTTAAAAGCCTGAAACTTCACAAAACTTCACAGAGAGGAAGTATTACTATGAAGATTGATGTTTATGGTTTTATATAAATAGATTCTTTTGAACGTTATGATTTCAGAATTTTTGCATGGGTTGATTGTAATAAGTAATCATATTAAGTTAACGCCTTGATTTATTTTTCCAAAATATTTTGTTCTCTGCTTGGAATAAAATATTGAGATGAATTTGTGATTTAGTGCCTAAATGAGTCTAACAAAACAAAACAAACACAAGTTGCATCACTGCCTTTGTGTTACATGGTAATGTGTACATATTGCATTCATTCATTCATTTTCTGAACCGCTTAATCTTAATTAGGGTCGCGGGAGGCTGGTGCCCATCTCAGTCGACTTTGGGTGAGGGCAGAGTATACCCTGGACAGCTCACCGAGCCATTGTAGGGCAGAAACACACTGACGGCTATGCCTACTCTTGTGGAAAGTCAGCAATGGTTATTTTACAGCCTCTCACCAGACACAGTGAGAGACATGGCCGGCCTTTAATAACCCAGTTAGCTGCATTGGGGGGAACAGCAGTGACAACCACTGACAGTGGGGCTTGAAACCCCAACCTTAGCATTGGTGATCTCGCACTTTTTACCACCGGGCCACCGTGCCCCTTGTCCATATTTTATATGAAGTTAAAAAAAAATCAAACACACATACAAATAATTTATTGAGGTGATATTTCGTATTTTAGGCAAATATACAGTCACTACTTTGACATGTTTTAAGGTAAAAGCTGTTTTGGTTATTTGAGTATTTTAACATTTTAACACTGAGTCCTGACTGTACCCCTGGATAATGCTTCTGACAGGTACGGAAAATCCATCCACATACAAAACTATGCTAAACATGTGCTACACTGCTCATACAACAGCACCTCCGAGGTTTAGAAAACACTGAATTTTATTAACTTGATGAGAGTAAAGACAAAGCAAAATAACACACATCCGCAGCTACACCTCTCTACAGGTGGTCTTACTCTCTAACGCTTTCCCCCTTTATTCCGACGTACGATGCCCTGTGTGCATCACTGTATACAATATATGACACTTTATGGTGAATCCGAAATGACAACGTTTCACATTTTTAGCGCTTTCAAGCGAGGAAAAGCCTTAATTTTACCCTTAAATTCAAGGCAGACCCTTTTATATGTGCCTAAATGTAGTACTATATGTGGTGTATAAAGGATAAAGACTTAAAGGTCCATGTCTACTTTCTTTTTTCCACCAAAAGATAATGCTACATACCCTGCCTTAAAAAAAAAAAAAAAAAAAAAAAAAACACTTAGTGTGCACTGTTGTCACCAAATGGTGAACACAATTCCTAAACTTGAGCTTACTTACAAACAGATATAAAAAGAGTTTAATCTAAATCATCCTATGGCATCATGAAAAACAGGATTTTCCTACAAGTGCTTCCTACACATGCACTAACACTGTGCGGGTTTATTACGAAAATAAATGTACGCAAACTACTGGTGATAATTATGTTAAAAATTCTCTTTCAAATAAGAATCACTTCCTTGAAAAAAAAAATCATTGGTGAAATTGAAGTTTTATTTTATAAATGAAAATCTTATATTTATTGGGGGTTTCATAACTTCCCTACGTCCGTGCTGCACCGCCTCTATGCTGTGCACACATTTTCAGAACAAGCCTCAACAGGCTACAATTAATTCAGTGCAGACTACTGCAAATTCTGTGGGCAACATTGCTAAAACTAATTTATATGAGAGTATGTTATTTGTGGAATCAATCATCAAGTCAAACATTAAACATATGGCCTTTATTTTTTCTGTATGTGTATGGTTCACATACTTCCGAATGGCCTTGACCACAGCGGGTGAGAAATGGACACCGGTACCACACCTAGTTAAGTCTCATTTTAAACACCAGAACAGCACAGAGCCGTGTGAGGATCCCTATTCTTTTAACACTTAAATAAATTTGTTGATGATACCACTGTAGTAAAAGCCTAATATGAGACAACAATATGACCTATCGCTGGAACATCTTACTGATTGGTCGATGGACCTGCAATCCCCGCCCATAGGTTACAAAACAAAAATCACATGATGAAACTGGTACAAGTATGGACAAATGTTGACCGAGGGATTGATTCCTGTATGGTGCCACAGAGGACAAAAATTTAATGCTGGCTGAGATAGAAAGCACACTGCCATTACAAAATTATTGTACAGGGATCCCTCACTTTCCACGGTTTAATTGGGCCCGAGATCCCCATACGACCCTGAAATCCACAAAGTAGGATAAATCCCCCCCAAACTCAACTGACGTATACGTACATGTATATGTGTATATAGTATCAATAAATGCATATCCAATGCTATAAATGCTTATAATAACAATTAAACATTGAAAAAATAACACAAGATGTAAATAAAATATAAATACAGACGCTCTCCTCCAACATACCAACATTCGTTTTGCAAACATCTGGAGATACTACGCTGTCCAAGGTCGAAAGTGAAATGAAATGAAATTGAAGAACAAGTAGAAATAGAAATGGAATAAAGTTTACAGAAAGATAGCTCATAAATATAAGTATGAAATATGATTAAACATTATCCTGAGGTACACTGAATACTCGGCTCCGGCAGAGGGGGCGTGGCTGCGCAGACGCACACAAGCACACCCAGATGCAACAATGTATCCAGTTTTGATGGGAGATTTTGGGTTGTTTTTTATTTTGTGTCGGGTTAGGGTTTTTGTTTTTTTGGGTTTTTTTGCATAATTGGCCTTTTTTTGTGACATTTTCCTTAACTTTTCCGCCTATTCTTCCTTAATTTCGTTATTTTTTTAATTCAATAATTTTTTTTTTTTTTAAGCCGCGATGCACTGAAGCCGCATTAATTGAAGCGTGAAGTAGTGAGGGATCCCTGTATATGTAGATCCAGACCAATCAGGATGCACATGCTTGTCTTTTGATAAAAACTGACGGTCCTACAATGGGTATGTATCAAAACTGGACCATGGAGCAATCAGTGGAGAAGAAGCCCACTTCCATGGGGTCATAACAAAGACTATCAGGCACCATCAATGAATGCAGGATTAGCTTGCTATGACAGTCGTGTGGTTTGCTTTGGGATATAATGTCTAAAATATCATCTGCTGTTGGTGCATTTTGGGCTCAAGTATGTTCAGGGTCTGTACACCCTCAGAGTTAAGAAACTCAAGGACTTTTGCATGACTTTCCAGGACAAGACAGACAAAATTCCATAACCCATAAAAAGCAATGGATTCGTCCAATGATTCTATAATTAATTTATGAAAATTTTACAATAAACTATATATTTGGCAACTAAATTTAGAAAATGACAAATAATTAATTCCATGCTTTTTTCCTGAATATCCCAAAATGTTTGGGGCGTGTTTGATGTGGTAAAACCGGGATACGCTAAGCAAAGTAGCTCGCAAGCAAGTAGGGGCAGAAGGATGGGGGGGGGGGGGTGTCATGACGCACCCCTTCCTCGCATCAACAATTGAAAAAAAATACACGTAACCCCCGCATGTGGTTTCTGGGGAGGGGGGGGCAGCATGTGTATTAAAAACATTGCTATGGCAACTGCCGGGGGATGCGCAGTATTTTCAATGGATTTACAGTACTTCAAGAAACGTCCATAAAATTTTCGCACTGTCAAGGATCTGGAATTGTATGTTTTCAATTCAAGTATCTTCCATGACCTCGAGCACTTTGTACAGACCCTGTATGGTGTAGTTTGAACCATCTGGAACTAGCATTTCCAACATTTATGTGAGATCTCAGCTGTTTTGTTTGGCTTGACTGCTCTATAGACACCTACTGTAAGTCACTCAGAGCAACACAATGTCTACATTATATCCATCAGGCTTTGAGATGCTACCAGAACCTGTGCTGTACACCTACAATTCCATCCATTTGGCTTCCCAACAAAACAGCTCACACATCATTAATTCTCACAAGCAGAAAAAAAAAAATTTACCTTCAAAATCCATGAACAACCCTCAGTGTACCACTGGCAATGGCCCTATGGCTATTTTCCATCCGTTTACTTTATTAACCTCCCATTTGATTAATGGAAAATTCACCCTGTAAAAAAATATAAAAACCTGGACATGCTGGTACCTATAAAAACTTGATGAACCCAAATGACTACACACAACTTAATTTGCTCAATCCTCCTGGCTAAAGTTGTTTTTTCCCCCAACTCCATATTATGGGCAGAGGGGTGGTCTTACTGATGTACACTTAAACAAACTAAATACTGGTCGCAATGTCCTCCACAGAGTTGTCACTTATATTTATATATATTCAAGGTTAGCTGCAGAAAATCAGAATACATGTGTGTGAATGAGAAGGACCCAGGAGGAACGGTGATGTTACAGGGAGCAGAGATAAGGAAGGTGGAGGATTTTAAGTACTTAGGCTCAACAATCCAGAGCAATGGAGAGTGTGGAAAAGAGGTGAAGAAGCGTGTGCAGGCAGGCTGGAATGGTTGGAGAAAAGTGTCCGGTGTGATGTGCGATAGGAAGGTATCGGCAAGAATGAAAGGAAAAGTGTACAAGACGGTGGTGAGGCCAGCGATGTTGTATGGCCTAGAAACAGTGGCGCTGAGGAAAAGGCAGGAGGCAGAGCTGGAGGTAGCAGAGATGAAAATGTTGAGGATGGATAGGATCAGAAATGAGTACATCAGAGAGACAGCCCATGTAAGATGTTTTGGAGACAAAGTCAGAGAGGCTAGATTGAGATGGTTTGGACATGTACAGAGGAGGGATAGTGAGTATATTGGCAGTAGGATGCTGAGGTTGGAACTACCAGGCAGAAGGCCTAGAGGAAGACAAAAGAAGAGATTTATGGATGTGGTGAAGGAAGACATGAAGGTCATTGGACTAAGAGAAGAAGATGCAGAGGACAGAGCAAGATGGAGGCGGATGGTTTGCTGTGGCGACCCCTGAAGGGAACAGCCGAAAGGAAAAGAAGAAGATAGATAATTTCAGGGTAATACTGGCCTGATTTGGCGAGACGGTGTCCATGCCACCCAGAAAAAGCCTACTCTTTTCTTGCAATATAGAACAGCATTAATTAAGCAGTGAATATTCATAGCCAAGGATGGAGAGCACTCATCCGCTAGCTGCACAGAGTCATCACTAAAAGTCATATTCAATGCTACTGGGACTGCAAGTTGTTCATTTTCTGAATCGCTTAATCCTAATTAGGATCACCAGGAGGTTGACGCCCATCTCAGACGACTCTGGGTGAGGGCGGGGTACACCCTGGACAGCTCGCCAGGTCATCGCAGGACCAACACTCACACTCACACATACGGGCGATATGGAACAGCCAACTGTGCATGTTTTCGGACTGTAGGAGGAAACCGGAGAACCCCCAGGAAAGCCACACAAGCATGGGGAGAACATGCAACCCTCACACAGAAACACCCAGGCTGGGAATCGAACCCAGGACCTTCTTGCTGTGAGTCGGATGTGCTAACCACTACGCCACTGTGCCACCCTATAAATATATTATACAGAGTTTAACTTTTTGAACTGAATTACTGAAATAAATCACATTTTGGATGATATTCTAATTTATTGAGATGCATTAGTATATATTAATCTTGTCTAACAGAGAGGGAAGGAGGCATCACCGTTATTCATGTTGAATATTTCGGCCTCACACAAAAATATGGACGTAAATTTAACATGTTTAAAATTCTACAATGGAAGATCGCAGCAAAAGAAATGACTATGTTAAATGCAAAGAAAACTAAACTCATGGTTACTGACAAAAACAGAATCGATTTTAGTGCTTTCACCCTGAATGGACAAGAACATGAAGTTAAAGGTTTCAGCTATCTTGGATCAATGATTAACATAGATTCAGATGCCGTACAGGAAGTCATCAGAAGAATTTGCATCGTCAGCGCTGCAGTACAAAGAAATTGTAAAAGATCTGGAAGAGCAATGGAGTTAATAACAAACTGTTTCGGTGCACAGCATTCGCCACAGCATCCTATGGAAGTGGGTCATGGACCATTTCCAAGAAAGTGCAAAAGAAATCAAATGCCTTTGAAATGTGGCTTAACCAACGATTACTTTGAGAGTCTTGGAGAGAGAGAGAGAGAGAGAGAGAGAGAGAGAGAGAAATAAATGGGTGCTTCAGAAACTAAAACCCAACATAATGCTCTACAAACAGATCACAAGCAGGAAAGTGAGATTCTTTGGTCATGCAATGATGGCCTGGAGAAGATCATCATCCAAGCCAAGGTTGAAAATGCACAAGGAAGCCCGCAGAGCATTTCACTCAGACATCAAACAGTGGGTTGGATGCAAATAACACCAAGCATCCCAACTGGCACTGCACCATGATCAATGGTGGGCTACCATGAAGAATCCAGACTCGCGTTAAATATTTTTGCTTAGCCGCAGTGAAAGATTGTTCTTTTTACAAAGAAAGGTATCAGGTGAGTCTGATGTCACTAATTGACTGTACCATGAAGGTGCTCAACATAACATTGTAAAACAGACAATGCAAGGCTAGCCCTGATTAACGCAAGCCATTGAAAAGATCGCTGCACACAATCACAATGAGACAACCCCATAATAATAGTAAATACAGCAAGGGGAAAAAAAACTGTACCATTAAAAATACATAATATAGAAGAGACAATATCCACATATCCAACAGTCTAGGAATACGCATAAACTCTGACTGATGTAATCTACAAAAAGCAATTCAAAGTTAGTTCTTCATGTAGACAACTAAGGTGCACTGTTTGCAACTGGTGGATGCAGAATGCTTACTGTTGAAGGAGATAGCACTCTCTATTCATTCATTCATTTTCGGAACTACTTAATCCTAATTAGGGTCGCAGGGAGGCTGGCGCACATCTCAGCCGACTCTGGGTGAGGGAAGAGTACATCCTGGACTGCTCACCAGACCATCGCAGGGCAGAAACACACTGACAGCTATGCAGGCTCCACTTGTCGAAAGTCGGCAATGGTTCTTTTACATGCCTCTCACCATACACAGTGAGAGACATGGCCGGCCTTTGATAACCCAGTCAGTAGCACTGGGGGTTGGGGGGTGGGGGGCATCAGTGAAAACTATTAACAGTGGGGCTTGAACCCCCAACCTTAGGATCAGTAATCCAGCACCTTATCACCAAGACACCACTGCTCTAGCGCTCTCTATCAATCTATCTAGTGCCCGAGTCGTAGGACGACCAATGGTGACCCACCATGAAGGATAACACCCTGGTAATCATCTTCATGGAGGTTTTCTTGGCAGGATTAGTGCAGTGGCTTGTAATTGCCTTCTGCACGATGCGAACCTACGGGCAATTTAGAACGGCCAATTAACCTACTGTGCATGTCTTTGGATTGTGGGAGGAAACCGGAGCACCCAGAGGAAACCCATGCAAGCACAGGGAGAACATGCAAACTCCACACAGAAACACCCAGGCCAGGAATCAAACCCAGGCCTTCTTGCTGTGAGGCAGACATGCTAACCACTACGCCACCGTGCCACCAGCGCTCTCTAGCCCTACCATATTTGAGTTGCTTGACTGCGTCAATACCTCAGAATTTCAATGTACAAACTTCATGGCCAAATTCATCATAATGTCTTACCCCGGATGATTTAATGTCATAGTTTCTTATACTACTGTTATATTAATCTAGGCCTTGTGCCTGGTAGTTCCAACCTCAGCATCCTACTACCAATATACTCACTATCCCTCCTCTGTACATGTCCAAACCATCTCAATCTAGCCTCTCTGACTTTGTCTCCAAAACATCTTACATGTGCTGTCCCTCTGATGTACTCATTTGCAGATCTGCACACTTTAACATCAAGAAAGGGTGAAGGAAAAGCATTCCATTCCAGAGAGAATCTTATAGAATCGAACCTATAATTCAGAAATTTGGTACCATTGTTCAACCGTTCCACTGAATACAAAAAGCATGTCATCAGTGTAACCACATCAACACATTATACACTGGCGAAAAACATTGGAATCGACCTACATCTTACTCAATCTTACCAATAAATAAATTGGCACAACTGGAGACAAAGGGAGAGCCCAAAGCAGTGCCCTTAATTTGTCTGTCTTCAAATTTAATTTGTCTGTCTTCAAACAACTGTCTTCAAATTTAAAATAATTCACAGTCAGCACTACATGAGCCAAATCCCACAGAAATTTGGTCTGAGGTTCTAATAAAGTAATATTTAACATTTGGAGTTGAGCGCGCCCCTTTGGAATACGGGCTACCACGAAGGCCACAGTAGGTCACGTGAGAGCCGTCTGACCAAGAGAGAGAGAGTAATTCCATATGTTAACTTAACAAACATTGTCGTGAAAATATGTCTACACAGCGGATTCCTTTAAGCATTATTTGCAGATTCCCAGGGCGGTACTCCAAATTCCTCTGTGAATTTGAGACATCATTTCATCCTGACTGTGTCTTTAGATAAAGTGTTAAATAGCGATGCCGTTAATATTCACTTTAGTAACAGAAGATCCTTTAAGAGCGGCAGTCGAGTATTCTAGATTCAAAAGGGTTCATCCGAATATAAAAGGACCAACTCATAATGCTGGCAACGCTCTAGCTTTAATACTAATTCTTGTAATGAATATTGGAAATCCAGTCACAGGGGCAGTGGTGGCCTAGTGGTATAGTGCGCTGGATCACTGATCCCAAGGTTGAGGGTTCGAGTCCCACTCTCCACAAGGTTGTCGCTGTCCCCACCAGTGCAGCAAACTGGGTTCAAAAGCCGACCGTGTCTCTCACTGTCTATGGTGTGAGGTTCATGTAAAAGAACCATTGCTAACTTTCGACAAGAGTAGCTGCAAAGCCGTCAGCATGTTTCTGCCCTGCGATGGCCTGGCGAGCCGTCCAGGGTGTACTCTGCCCTCGCCCAGAGTCGGGTGGGATGGGTGCCAGCCTTCCCGTGACCCTAATTAGGGTTAAGTGGTTACAGAAAATGAACAGAAATCTAATCTCAGTTCTACATTCAGAAACTATTTCAGATCATTATCTTATCTCACTTACAATATAGGGGCAGTGCTGGCCCAGTGGTAAGGTGCTGGAATACTGATCCCAGAGGTGCTGACCTGTACCTGTTGAGATGGGAGCCAGCCTCTCCATGACCATAATTAGGATTAATCGGTTCAGAAAATGATCAATGAGCTTACAGTGCATCTTCATACTAGTACATACACCTCGCCAAGTCATCATGTTAGGCTTTCCTTTACCACTGTCAGTGCAATTGCATCATATCAAATACCCATTAGCTAATCCAAACAGTCTGTACACTTGTGAACTCGAGCTGTTTTGTATGGCTGTTTTTCATTATGGTACTTTAAGCCCTGTGTGTTTCTGTCTCTACTAATTCTATATTTCAGTTTCATACAACATTGGGCCTCACTAGAAATAGTAAATTGTTTTTTTTTTTCTCAGAACAAAATTGGACTGGCTTATCTCTTGTGTTTCCAATCATTTTCAGTGGTAAATAAATAATAACCCCCTTCAAAATACTCACTTTTTGTTTAATATGAAATATAATTTTACAAAATATAACAGCGACTGATTACTGAGATGGTTAAAGGATGCAACCTTTAAGTCATTTCACAGATTTTCAATAGGATTTCATTCTGGGCTCTAACTAGGCCATGCAAGGACATTCACCTATTTCCCCTTCAGCCACTGTGGGGAATACTTTGGCTCACTTTCATTGTTGGAAAGTGACCCTTCTTCACTTTAATGCCTCACTGGCAAAAATCACCAGGTTTTTCTAACATTTTTGAGCGTAGTATGTCCCATCTATTTTACCTTCTATAGGGTCAATGATTTTCTGCAATTGCGGAAAATGGATGGAAATCATGAAATAAACAATCCAGAGCAATGGAGAGTGTGCAAAAGAGGTGAAGAAGTGTCTGCAGGCAGGTTGGAATGGTTGGAGAAAAGTGTCTGGTATGATGTGTGATAGGAAGGTATCGGCAAGAATGAAAGGAAAAGTGTACAAGACGATGATGAGGCCAACGATGTTGTATGGTTTAGAAACAGTGGGGCACTGGGGAAAAGACAAGAGACAGAGCTGAACGTAGCAGAGATGAAAATGTTGATGCTCTCTTTGGGAATAACAAGGATGGATAGGATCAGGAATGAGTACATCAGAGGGACAGCGCATTATAGAGGTGTTAGAGACAAAGTCAGAGAGGCTAGATTGAGATTGTTTGGACATGTACAGAGGAGGGATAGTGAGTACAGACACTCCCCGACTCACGTTCAGTCGTTTTACATTTTTTCGATTTTATGTTTTTGGTTTTTTTTTAGTTTAGCGTGAACTCTGTAGTACAAGACGTACCTACGTAGTACGCTGACGTAATGACGCAATGACGTAATGAGGCTGCGTCCATTGTTTACAAGTGACAGACTGAACGTGCCCCTGCTTCTTCCCAGTTTAGTGCGTATTACCCTTGTGTTAAGACATCGTCTCTGTGATCTTTGTGTTTATACTGTTTTGCGGACTTTTGTAACCCTACGCAAATATGGTTGGTCAGAAGCGTAAGCCTACTAGCATGGCTGCAAATTTTCCGGCATATGCCGGAATTTCCGGTTTTCCCAAGACTGAATTAACTATCTCCTCGGATCAGCGCAATCTACCATGCATACTCAGTTAAGCAAAGAGAGTTGTAAAATGAATGAAAACCCAAATCCAGAAAAGAAAGAGAACTCTCCGCTCTGCTGGTGATGAGTACTAAACGAGTATTCAATGGCGCCCTTGCTCACTTGAAAGACCGGACGTCCGGATAACCCGCGCTTTGTCTCAAGCACAAGTAAGTGAACTACTTTCGGTGGAGCGCCTCACATATTCTAAGCGTTGATTGGCTGTTTTAAGCGTCATGTAAAGTGACTTGGCTCAGTTTCATGTAAAGTGACCATCCGTTGACCATCGGAACCATTTATAAGCAGAAAGATCGCATCATAGAGAATGTTGAAGGTTATATTTGATACTGTATTTGATATTTGATGATTGACCTTGATTAAAATTTATCTATTTGAAATTATTTTGCTTGAATTTAATTTATTTGAAATTAATGTTGATATTATTTGATATATTTGATATTATTTTACAATGTTATGTTTACAATAATTGATTTTGGGGCGTTTAATGAGATACGTTAATGGTATTTAGAGATGTATAGTACAGTATGAATGTCACACGTCACTGGAAGATACAATAACAACTTACTTTTTTTTTTTTCACCTTACGTTTGGCCGTCCAGAACTGAACTAAAACCCAAGTTGGGGAGCGTCTGTATATTGGTAGTAGAACGCTGAGGTTTGAACTAACAGGCAGAAGGCCTCGAGGAAGAGCAAAGAGAAGATTTATGGATGTGGTGAGATGGAGGCAGATGATTCGCTGTGGCGACCCCTGAAGGGAAAAGCCGAAAGGAAAGGAAGAAGAAGAAGAAACAGAAACATCACTCTGACAAGGAATTCAGTATATAAACATTAAAATATGCGTTAAAATCTTTAAATTTGTGTGTGGGGGTTTCTTTTGGCAATCGCATATGTACACGAGTAGCAGATGACGAACATGCTTTTCAGGTAGTTTTACATTGTGATTGGTTGATGTGACGCACAGCTGAACATTGTTAGCATACATACAAATTTAGTTGAGGAGAAGGTAGATGTGTAAACAAAGCAATCACCAGCTATAAGTAAAGTGACTGCCAAAGATCAGGCGAAGCAGTTCCCGGAACATTTCTATGATGATGACGACAGCGTCATGTTTTGTAAATTTTGTTAATACAGTGTGGGCTATATCCATGTTGATACCTGCAAAGAATATTTTGCTTCAAAAAAAAAAAAAAAAAAGCATGTGGCCAGAAAAAAAGACGCCGAGGATGAGAATGACCATTGAGTATAGATGACATTAGTGGATCTAAACCGGTTCCCTGAAGACTCGGAGCAAGTCTAAGGATCTAAGAGAAGACCAAAGACCCTATTTTGGATTATGTAAAAATGTACTAGACATACTATTTGACGACTTCTTCTTCTTTTCCTTTCAGCTGTTCCCTTCAGCGGTCGCCACAGCAAACGATCCGCCTCCATCTCACCCTATCCTCTGCGTCTTCTACTCTTATTCCAACTACCTTCATATCCTCCTTCACCACATCCATAAATCTTCTCTTTGGTCTTCCTCTAGGCCTTCCGCCTGGTAGTTCCAACCTCGGCATCCTACTACCAATATATTCACTATCCCTCCTCTGTACATGTCCAAACCATCTCAATCTAGCCTCTCTGACTTTGTCGCCAAAACATCTTACATGTGCTGTCCCTCTGATGTACTCATTCCTGATCCTATCCATCCTCGTTATTCATTGAGGCCAAATAGTTCAGCACCTTTTTTCCGGATTTGCTAATAAAATCTTCAATGTGCCTTAATCTATCCTTTGTAATTGCGTGTATTCGTCTCTTGACACATGCCTGTCATGATTGCATCCTTTTCATGCATCCATTTTACAGTGCCTTACCACCCATAGTTGATTGTTTGCTTTCATTTAGCCTTCCAAGTCCTGAAATGCTATATGAATATAACTAATTGAACTAATATAAATGATGATAGCTGATCACAGGCGAAGGCCGATTACTGTACTTGTTACTGTTCTCTATTGCAGAAGGTGTTTAGTTACACCTCATTGATTTTATAAATATTTTTAGGAGGTGGGTGATCCTGAAATAAAATGTAAACATTTTAAAGGGATGATTCTTCGGTGTATCACCTGTAAAATCATTCACATTTAAAAACTACTCAATACTCAACTGCACTAATAATGGCCTCCTGTGACATCACTGTGGCAGATTATGTTTAACGTCTCTAGGAATAACAAAATACTGTACATCACTAACCAAAAAGGGGGCACCGGACTCGCAAAGCATACGACAAAAATTTTAGTTGAACATTTGGTGCATTTCAGCAATGTTTTTTTTTTTTTTAAATAATGTCTCAGTTCACTGTTGCACACAAATGTCTTGGTATCTTGCCGAAGCTGTATTCCTCTCTCCAACAAATATTTACATTTAGTATAAAGAGATATAAACAGGTGGCAGGCACAACAGCTTTCCCCATCTGCCATTCAGTCCTTATTTACCCACATCTTATCGGACTACCTGCCATCTGCTAAGTTGAGACCTATTTATGAGACAAGAGAGCCATTTTGCTCTTTGCTCACACATCCTCAATATAAAAATTGCCTAAAATATTTACATAAACCTAACATAGGTTCA
>CM045728.1:117229797-117427297 GCA_024760905.1 Plotosus lineatus | reverse complement strand
AAGTTGGAACAACATGTTGCGATTTCATCGTTCATTCATTTTCTGTAACTGCTTAATCCTAATTTGGGTCTTCAGGGAGGCTGGTGCCCATTTCAGCCGAATCTGGGCGAGGGCAGAATACATCCTGAACAGCTCGCAAGGCCATCGCAGGGCAGAAACACACTGACGGCTTTGCAACTCCTCTTGTCTAAAAGTCAACAATGATTCTTTTACATGAACCTCACACCATAGACAGCCTCCCCAGTGTTGGCTGAGTTGAGGGCCAGCCTTCCCACGACCCTAATTAGGATTAAGCGGTTCAGAAAATGAATGAATGAATGAATGAATGAGCTTCTGGGTAAAACCTTTGCTTGAATGTTAGTTTTTGTTGTTAGTGTCCTGTACCCTTTTTCAAAGGAAAGGGGTGTTCAGGGTGTGTAAACCCACTGCTCCTAGTGTGTGTGTTCACTTTGGATGTGTTAAATGCATTGGAAATAATTTCTCTTATGGGATTAATAGGTAAAGGTAAGGTAAAGTCTGTTGGGATTTTTACACCCGAGCTATAGTGAGTTGTCAGGCTGGTGTTTATCCCCAGTTTCCATCGTGAAGCAACTACGAGCACAACTCCTCCTGGACGGGACGCTAGTCCATCGCAGGTGACCTTCCCAGTATATTTTTACGGGTACCCATTTATACTGTTGGGTGAACAGAGGAACACTTGTGGTTAAGACCTTTTTCAGGGGTCTTAGCACAGTGGGGGTCTAACTGGGATTTGAACACACAACCTCCCGATCATGAGCGCAGCTCCCTAACCACTACACCACCGGCCCCACTATGGGATTAATACAGTACACAAAATAAAAAATAGACATTTCCCAAAGCACAGCATCAAACACAACACTAAAGTATACGTGGACAAAAAAAAAAAAAAAAAAAAAAAAAAAAACCGCAATCACCAGACTTACACAATCCTTAATCTGGCAGGTTTTCTTTAGTTTGTTTGGTTTTTTTTTTTTTTTTTGCTTTATCAAATTAACAAATGAGATGTATCATACAATCCAATTTTTTTTTTTCAATAACTGAATATTTTAGCTTCATGAAACAAAGCTTACACAAATTAAATAAAAGTATTTCCAATAATAAAATTTTCTCCCAGACAGACTATGGAATCATGCAACTTTGAGAGGAAAAAATAAAGTTATCCTGTAATCTGCATTCCAAAAACAAATACCAGCCCATGCAGTGGTGGCCTGGTGGAAAGGTGCTGGATCACTGATCTCAAGGTTGTTGGTTCAAGCCCCACTTTCAATAGATTGTCACTTGAAAAAATTGAAAAAAATGTAAAACAGGTGAACGTAAGTCGGGGAGCATCTGTAGTGTTTACTGCACTTCATATTGTTAGTTCGGTGCTTTTTCCCTACACCACAGAAAACACAGTGACAGAGCCACTGCCAACTAGTGTGGAAGATGCGCAATCATGTTTTATAAGTGTATATAAATTCCACGTGTATTCCTCCACTCTCCTTTCCACGCTGGCATTAGTAGCGTGCACACGCACAAAATTTTCTTTTCTGTGGTTCAGATTTTGTTACTTTTTTAGTCTTATGTTTTATTGTGCATATCCCAGTGTTTCTAAGATGGGTCGTAAGAAGGTGACTGATGTATTCAAGAGGAGAAAATCAATTTCTCTTTAAATGAAGGTTGAAATCATAGATAAACATGGAAAAAGGAGTCCACGTGGCCAATCTGTGTAAGGAGAACGGGAAGAACGCATCGACCTGTTGAATGCTGTTGAAGAGTGTTAAACCAGCAAAGGGGGTTACTATTTTATCTAAGAAAAGATCCGGACTTAATGATGAGATGGAGAGGCTTCTCCTATCATGGATCAAGTTGGTAGAGATCAACAGCGATGGGAGTGCAGCCATGCAGAAGACAAGTGATCAAAATTAGCGAAGTGAAATAAAACAGTTAAAAAAATCCAATAATTAAATAATTAAATAAATAAAGAAAGAATAAAGAAAAAAATTGTAGTGCAAGTTAGTGTTAAGTGCTATTCTTATGTTCAGACACACTTATTGTATTGTTTATTGACTTATTTATTCTTGTTTAAAAATTATTTATTGTTAATTACAGTATTATTGTTACTGTGCATGTATTATTATTGTGAAATATTTACTGTTACATGTGTATCTTAAATATAATATGCCAAAAATACATGTTTGTGTCAGGTTATATGACTTTGGGAGGGGGCTGGAATGGAGTAATTGGTATTCTGTTGTTTCCGATCGGAATTTTTGTTTCATCTAATGAACGTTTCCATTTATGAGCTCGCTCTTAGAACAGATTAATTTCATAAGTCGAGGTACCGCTGTATTTCAATTTTCATGTAAATTGTGTATTCTAAAGACTCAGTCAAGATGTTCTGTTCTACGCTCTATTAGCAGTGCCACAGTGCGAATCATGAAAGAGGTCTATTGCTTCTATAAATAATACAGAAATTTCTCAGCACTCAACATGAGTTTCTAATGCTAACGTAAACAATTATTAAGTGCTAATGAAGACAGCATGACAAACAGCCTTAACATTTCAAATAGTTCAATCAACTTTCGCAATCGTACAACATTTCGGCCTGCGGATTCCGGTAAAGGTAGAACAACCTCACTGGGAACATGACAGCTGCCGTTTTGACTTGCCGGACCTACTTTATCACGTGACAACAAACACGCTTGTGCATTACTACTCTTCGCTCATTGGTGGAATGAGCCAATTTATTGCATTGTGGGTTTTCGTAATAAACTATCATATATATATTTTTTTTTTTCCCTTTCCAAACAGAATAAATTTAGGATTCTGTAGTCACTTTTCCTGCTGATGGGCTGGCTTCCTTATCAATAATAATTCCTACATGTTTTCTTTTAAGATGCTCCCGCGTCACTGTAGCGCTCCCGTGCCGAGCCATCTCACTTTTACAAAGCCCAAATTCAACACATTTTCGGGGACTATGGAGATTAAAATGCTTCCAAACTCTTGGGTGCTAGCCGCACGTATGACACGTCTGTTCAACTCCGTACTGAGTGACACTCGTCTGTAGTGGCTAATTACGCAATAATCGCGAGACTTATCGACAATGAGATTTGTTGCCAACACCTTTAAATAATCCAATTTTATTCATTCAATCGATTCATTGTTGCAGGACTACTATAAATGCCAGGATTTCAGCTCCCCTTTAGGCTTTCTTGTGGTGATGTGAATTTGGATAGTCCTAACTCCTCCACTGACAGACCAAATCATGTCAGAACACAATGAGCAAAGTATTTTATCTGGGACGCTTGTTTTACGTACGTGGCCTCCCACATACGTTTCAAACAATAAAGTATTATTTATTTTCTCTATGTATTGCCTGCTAGAAGAATACACGGAGCAAAATCTCTCTTTGTCTCTACCCACACCACCACCCTTCCCTGCCTTTGGCTTGTTGAGACCTGTTATTATTTACACGCTCTCCCACAAAGCTGATGAAAAGTGTTAAGAACTGAACAATGAATAAATTTCATTTATCTGAAAAGTGATTTGAGCACTATTGGCATGGTGGTAAAGGTGCTGGATCACTGATCCTAAGGTTGGGGGTTCAAACCCCACTCTCAATGGGTTGTCACTGTCCCCCCAGTGTAACTAACTGGGTTATCAAAAGCCGGCCATGTCTCTCACTGTCTATGATGAGAGGTTCATGTAAAAGAACCATTGCTGACTTTCGACAAGAGTAGCTGCATAGCCGTCAGTGTGTTTCTGCCCTGCGATGGCCTGGTGAGCTGTCCAGGGTGTACTCTGCCCTCGCCCAGAGTCGGCTGGGATGGGCGTCGGCCTCCTCGCGACCCTAATTAGGATGATCAGCAGCATTAGCTCACAGCAAGAAGGTTTGGGACTCTTAATCTCGCAAAGAGAGTCTTTCTGTGTGGTGTTTACATGTTTTCCTGGTGCCCGGATTGTTTTCCTCCAAGTACTCTGGATTCCACACACAGTCCAGAGACATGGACTTGTGGTCTAAACTGACCAGAGGTGTAAACGGGTGTGTAAATGGTTGTCTGTGTCTGTTAACTTGTTACCCTAGATGGTGACCCATTTGAGGGTGTAAATTTGCCTCCTACACACAGTCATCTAGGATTGGCTCCAGCTTCCCTGAGGTGTAGTGGTTAGTATGTTCACCTCACAGGAAGAAGGTTCTGGGTTTGAGTCCTGGGCTAAGCAAAGGCATTTGTGTCTGAAGAATTTACATGTTCTCCACGTGTGTGTGTGTGTGTGTGTGTGTGTGTGTGTGTGTGTGTGTGTTTGTTGGTCCTGTGATGGACTGGTGAGCTCTTTAGGGTGTGCACTGCCTACTCCCAAAGTCAGCTGACCTTAACATAGGATAAAATGGTTCAGAAAAAGACATGAATGAAAATAAAATACATAAGTACATTTGCTAGTCTACTTTTTGCATTTGCTTCATTACTAATAAACACACAGTTTGTATTAAAAAAATTTAAAAAATTTTAAAAACATATTTTGGGCGTGGCCAGACTGTCTCAACAAATCCACAGTGTGTTGACTTATCACAGTTTATGTATGACTGCATAAAACACTTTTTCTGTTTGTTTATTTTAACTGTTGATTTTTTTTTTCTGACAAAGAGACGAAAGTGAGACAACAGTATGATGCTTATTGTAACCTTTACGGCTTTAGTTATAATAGAACAAAACATTTCAATGTCCTCGCTAGATTTTTCAATACTCTTGAATCATGTTTACAAGCTTTAGAAAAGCCAACAAACAATAAAACAAATACTTCTTTCTTTTGCAGGAAATGGCTAACCATTTTATGTCCTGATGATGTCATATAGTTATATTCACTTTATTTAATTCTTTATTTTTAAGGTTGCTTTTTTAAATGGTACATAATACATGTTTATCGTCCTTTTACTCCATTAATGATTTATACTCCTGCTTGGTGTTGTCTATTGTTTAGATATTCCACCAAACGCTGAGCATGCCCTGATCTGCCCGTTAGTACCATCTCACTTACTTCAGCCTGTTTTGCAAGTTCCTCTTTACCTTCTCTCCATATACAGTGGCATAACCTGTCTGACTTGATATGAGTCATTTCCCATACACAGAGACCTATTGTAGTCCCCCGGCTTTCATGGTTAACCAGTTGAAGTGCTGCATTCAAATAATTTTCAAAAGTGCAAAACTTTGTTAAATATAATTAATGACATTCAGGAAAATAACAATCTGAATTTGAATTCATCAGCGTTCAATGAAAAATGTTACAAAAAAATGAAACACAAATATCAAATACTGAGCTTTGGGTATTAAAACACGGTATGGATATAAAACCGGTTTAAATAATTGACTCGGTCCATTTAAACAGTGTACAGTATGATCAATAATACAAATGAATTAAAAAAATAAGTCAATATTTTATCTGTGAAAAATATGCAACACATATTTAAATATCCTAACAGTGCAGCTAACTGGGCTACCAAAGGCCGGCCATGTCTCTCCCTGTCTATGATGAGATGTTCATGTAAAAGAGCCATTGCTGACTTTTGACAAGATGAGCCGCGTAGCCGTCAGTGTGTTTCCGCCCTGCGATGGCTCGGCGAGCTGTCCAGGGTGTACTCTGCTCTTGCCCGGAGTTGGCCGAGATGGGCACCAGCCTCCCTGCGACCCTAAATAGGATTAAGCGGTTCAGAAAATGGATGAATGAATGATATTTAAATATGTATTTAAAGTACAGGCTGTAAAGGAAGTATTAGCAGTATTTTGCATGAACATTATATTATTACTTCGCAATAAAAAAACGGAGTGTGGAAATTAAATTCTAGAAAAGTAGAGAACTAATGTGCACATCACATGATAATGTTACCATCACATATAAGGCTGCTTTTTGTATCTCTCATGTTTATATAAGACTGCTAAACAACATTACATCCAAGTACGCAATTACGTTAGTCGGAAGGATAGCTTATATAATAGTGCGCTATTCAGTGGTGGTCTAGTGGTATAGGGCGCTGGATCATGGATCCTAAGGTTGGGGGTTTGAGTCCCACTCTCCACAGGGTTGTCACCCCCCCCCCAACAACTGCAGCTAACTGGGTTATCAAAGGTGGGCCATGTCTCTCACTGTCTATGGTGAGAGGTTCACGTAAAAGAATTATTGCTGATTTCGTAAAAAGTAGCTGCATAGTCGCCAGCCTGTTTTTGTCCCGTGCTAAAAGGGTTGTGTCAGGAAGGGCATCCGACGTAAAAACCTATGCCAATTCAAACGTGCGAATCATTTGATGTAGCGACCCCTGATAAAAAGAAAAAGGCGAAAGGAAATCCCTCATCATAAAACATGGACATGATCAATTTCGAGTAGTGACAGCTTTAGGAACTTTTTGAATACAGTAGTAAAATTTATGATATCAGGCAAAACCTCATTCTTTAAACTTAGACATTTCAGGAACCAACTTGGTTAACCTTCTCATAAACGTCATCAACCTGTCCGCTGATCTGGTATCTATATTCTCCTTTAAACATTCATTCATTCATTTTCTGTAATCATTTAATCCTAATTAGGGTCGCGGCGAGGCTGGTGCCCTTTTGCATAGTCAACCCATTAGTGAATGTAATTAATTCTTCGATTAGCACTGGTTCTGCACTCAAATCCGTTAACGTAGCAGTTCTCAAACCTCTGATTAAAAAAAGCAATCAAGCAAGAATCAATAGAAAAATGATTAAAATCACATGGTCAGAAGAACGTCTGTCCTGGCCGTCTGAATGTCCGTGTTGAATTTTAATGAAAAACTCAAATGCTTTGGTAATAATACTGACAGGTCAACAAATTGTCAGTGTTGTCATAATACTCAGAAGACTATCCCTTCAGTCACATTATATTGTGTGTAGAAAATAAAAACAGAAGCCTGAACAAAAATTTTAAGTACTCAAACTCCTTAAGCCAAACAGCAACAATAACAGAAAGCAAGTGAACAAAGTGCTCTGCAGGTGCATCAGTGCTAATATTATTAACATTTTTCCAGCACTGCAGGAAAAAAATCCAATTTAAAGAACTCACAGACCTGGTCCCACTCTCACACCGTATGGTTACAATGACTTGAGGTGTCAGTCATACACTAAGATAAACAACGTGAATAAAGTCAACCCTCGAACGAACCGCAACAACAAGACCTGGCATCATGACTTTCGAATGGTTTGTTCCAAATAACATCCACTCCAGGTCGATTCAATTCACAGTTTAATCCGTGAACTGTTGAACATTCTCCTCTACAAGAGCCTAAACATCAGGATCAACCATAAAATTGTCACGTCTTTTAAGATTTTAATCTTTCTTGACCCATCAATCAAGGTAATGACATCATATAACGGGTGTCTTAGATAAAAGGATAAAAGTAGTTTGAACCTTGTGTCAATGCTGTCACCTCAAGGACCATAATAGCACTGACGGAAAAAGTACTGACGAAAACCTAGAAAAGCAACTGAAATGCACAAGCCATGTGGTTTATTGAGCATATTTTTGCTAAGTGCTGGTCAGTATCTGTGCTGCTACTCAATGATATGCAACTTTGTTCAATACCTATTAATAAAATTAACAGCACAGTAACTGACTCACAGAACAAAATAAAATATCAAACAAAATATAAACAAAATATCTATAAACTTAGAATGTTGAACAGAACAGATCTCCTACTGCCATTTCGAGCATTCCCTCTGATGTCAACAGACTGGAAGCTACCTACTGGCCAAGTGAGAAACTGAGGGAGGAGATTTTTTTTTATCACTTTTTTTAGCAAGAGAAAAACGTTATTTAGCAGTGGTTTGGTAACAGCACTAACATAAGACCTGAGCGGACATAACTTGATAAAAAATTCATAACTTGGTAAAAACAATATATCAAACAAAACTGCATACTTGATGCTTATTCCAATACCCATTATCAGTTTGTAGATATACATAGCAACTCTCTATACAACATGCTGTATAATTATTTATAAACATCATAAAATATGTGTATTAGCTAAGCCCATATATATATATATATATATATATATATATATATATATATATATATATATATATATATATATATATATATATATATACACACACACATAGTTGGCCCCCTGCTTATGAAATCCCCTGGGCACGAAAATTCCGGGTTACGAAAAACATTTCCCTAAGTTTTCGTCTCCGGGATACGAAAACAACCTCCTCTTACGAAAAGCGTCAAATGGGCAATTCAAAATTCAAACTCGCCAATCAAAACTTCACACGATGCGCGAGTTGCTCTCTCATTGGCTGTCTCCCAACATCCCGCCCCACTGGCCTCCCATTGGCCAGGAGGGAGCTGATGTTACCCATACTTCCTGTTTGTCACACGCGTGAAGGAGAGTTGACTGTTGGCTTGTTTTGACATTGATTTTATATTTTACATTTTATATTTTATATTACAGCATTATATTTTGTTATCACCGAAACCCCTCTACAATCGGGACGATATTGAATGTGTGTGTGTGTGTGTGTGTGTGTGTGTGTCTCATCTTAAATGCCTCTGACCCCTTCTTATATTTCATATGGACCTAAATATACAGTTAGAAACTGTGAATAGGACTTTTCACTACTGGTGATTTAAATTATTTTACTAAAATGATTTGGGACAACTATCCCTATTACAGTTATGAGATAACCAACTACACGTCATATAAATCGATAGTGAAGCTTCTGCTACATGGTTTGTATTTTTATCTGGTTTCACCAAAATGACTACGGGTTTCAGGTTAGAGTCTGGCTCTTCTCAGGGTTATCTTCCTCTTCAGGTCGAGTTCCTTCCACTGTCAGCGCAGGCTTGTTCAACAGGGATGTGTAGGTTGGCTCCCAAGCGGTGCATTGACAAGGTGCGTGACTATTAACTTGGAGATCACACGTTCAAATCTGTGATCAGGAGCTAATTGGCTGAGCTTTAACAGGAGGAAGGCATATGCTCACTTCTCTGACATTCACAGTGAACGCCAGCCAATCATGGGCATCTGTGAGCTCATTTGCACGAGGGGGCACGAGGCTTTCCCTTTGAGTGTATAAGACCACCCCCAAATACGTATGTGCCACAGTTCGAAAAGATGTAGGTGGACAGCATTGCATGGCACGGGATGGGCGTGTGCCTGCTTTCACCCCTCCCTGATTGGTGGTGACCATGTTATAGGGAAGGTAACACTTTTGGGTGGGAATTGGATACAATTCAATTATTGAGGGAAAAAAAGTGATGTGTGGGGTTAATGGAGAACTGTTTAAAGTCAGTATGTTTTTTAATTTGCTTAGAATTAAAAAATTAAAATCCAAGTCTTGCCATCCCTATCACATGATCACCACCAATTGTAATTCTTTACCAAATTTGTTTATTATGTAAAGCCACTTTGTGACAATATTAATTATAAAATCTACAATACGGTACATATAAAGCTGAATTGAAAAAAAATAATCACATCTTGAAAAGTTAGATGAAACACCATGTTTCCTGTCTGTTGTTCATAATCAATTAATATGGACTGCATGGGAATACACTAATCCCTTGCCACTTCGCGATTTGAATTTCACGGTCTTGCTGCATTGCGGTATTTTAACTAAAAATATATATATATTCATAAAAAATTCAAAATTCGTACTGAAACTCGCATGTACGCAAGCAGACGGCAGGGACCCAAGGCAGGCTGCATCCATTATTTACAAACGACAGACTGAAGTGCCCCTCCTTCCCAGTTCAGGCAGGGACCACCCACTCAATTCATCTCGCAAGCTGATTGGCTTAGACGTGTGACGCTGTAGCCTCGCACATTCCTGTGAGAATTTTTGTGATTTTGTGATCTTATAGTGTTTGTGAACATCCTGCACCATATAAGGCATCCAATGAGCCCAAGAAAAAGCAAAATATGATGACAGTGACCCAAAATGTGAAGTTGCGAGATATGCTGATGGCAGGCAAAACGTATGCCCATGTAGCACGCCATTACGGCATAAATGAATCTACCATGCGTTACATCAAAAAAGACTAAGATTATGATCAAGCAGAGAAGAGCTATTGTCAGGGGTGAGTACAGTACTTAAAGTATTTATATATAAATTCTATTAAAATATTAATACAGTACAGTATTTACATATGCATATAACTGTGAAATGTTTTATATACACTTCTTGATATTGTATACACGCAAAATCATATAGAAATGAGACATCATAGTAGAAATGAGAGGGGTTATCCTACTTTGTGGTTTTTTGAATATCACGGCCAGGTCTAGTCTACATTATCCGCAATATTCAAGGGATGATGGTCTGCTCTCTACGTATTAATAGACATTAAATAATTCATGGTATTTTTCTACAAAATGAGACCAGATAAGTTGAAAGAACTTTGAAAAAAAAAAAAAAAACTATAAAGCTATTATAGAACTCGGTTTTTATATGATATGGATAGAGAATCAATCAGATATCAGCCTCGGCATCTGAATGATTCTCCATACCATAATTCACCTCATTAAAAAATTGCTTATTATCCAGAGTCATGCACATTATCACTTATTATCCAGACTGCTAGAATCAAAGCAAGTCATGATTTTTTTAATGACTTGAAACAGATTCCATTAGCATTGTCGTGCTATAAAACTGAAAAAGTAACGATAAAAATGTTGTTTTAGTTTGCACGTTTCCACATATCACAAACTAAAACTTTTAATGAGTTTCAAAGGACACTTAAGACAGTTAAGTTAAAGTGCTCATGCTCCATGCACAAAGGTCATCAGACCTACTTCTGTCATGGTGAAAATATATTCTTAAAAAAAGAAATATAAAACGTTGACCTTATAGTGTCGTGTGTGTACGAAAAATATATTAACCTCAGCTCTACAGCCCCCAATTTTAGCATTTATTGTATCATTTAATCCTTGCTGAGATTCAGCTAGAAATCTTCTAAATTTTAAAGGAGCAGTAAAATCAAAGATGGCTGAGAAAGTAGACTTAAAGTTAGCCTATTCATTGGCGCTCAATTGCTAACTCGCAGATGCAGGGAAATTAGAACGGCATCGTACCTGCTCAGACATCTCTGAACTGGAGGGCGTTTATATTGTGAAAAGCAAAGTCCAGAATACTAAGCACAGTAGGTTGAAAAGACATCTTTAAGATTAACAATATCGATACAATGCTGACGATAATACAATATTAAGGTTCCCATTCGGCTAAATTGGTGCAACAGTAGCACAAATTATTTTAGATTGGCACACGGAATTATCGGTGCTGCGCCAGTAGTTTTTTGTTTTAAGTTCCACAATCTACAACTTGTTCGTAAATGATGTTAAACATCTGTCGAAATGTTCGGCATCTATCGGAAATACGCCAATTCACGAATGAGACATTTCGGGGCAGACTGGTTCCTATACCAATGAGGTCCCACTATGGTATATGCACAATTAATGCTTTCTATGAATATATACAACCGTACATGAAAACATCACCCGTGTAAGTAACAACCTCGACCGTATCCGGGTGATTCTGATTCGGAAGACGATTTTTCTTCCTGATTTCAAGTTGATATTAGAACTTGCTGTTTTCAATAATAAATTGTCAGCACCCTTCCCGCGCTTCGTGCTGTCAAGCTAGCTACACCGTCAAGATTGGCTGCTTTGCAGCCAATACGTCCTGCGTTCAAATCATCTTAATACAGTATTGGCGCAAGCTCAATTCTCCTTAATAGGAACGCTGGGGATGAGTATGTTCATTTGTTCAAGTAGGTTTAAAACCTGCTAACTGATTATTTGTTACTGACTGGGTCACCCTGATTCCTGTGGTCAAAATCTTATTCTTGCCTATTCGATTGAATTTGTTTGGGTGAAATATGATTAAAATGCAAAATTTCGATGTTAAACTCTTAAATGATGTACAACATGTTACACGTTAATTCATTTATTCTCTGAGCCGTTAATTAGGGTCATGGGGAGGCTAGCGCCCATCAGCTTACACATTTGCTGGTGCATTAATGATTGAAAGTTAGAAGTCACCATCCACTTGAATAGATGAAAATGTAAGGATGGGTGCTCCTGTATTTTCTGCCCAATGGAAGAAGCGTGAACAATGTGTGGCTGAGGTCGCTCAGATCGGAGAGGATCTGCTGGGCCTTCCTCCTACAGCACTACATGTGGAGGTCCTGGATGGCTGGTAGTTTAGACCTGGTGACCCGTTGTGTGGCTCTGACCATCCTGTGTATAGCTTTATAGAGCCTTACGATTGTCTTATTAGATCGTGATACTGGCAGACTAACACGTATTTCAAATCTGATCACAGGTTTTAGAGACAGCAACATGCATCTCAGATCCGTCACAGTGGCTTTAGACAGCACCGTCCATTTCAGATCTGTTCGTTGGCTTTAGAAAGAAACATACATTTCAGATCTGTTACACTGCCTGTGGAGAGTAATGTGCATTTCAGATCTATTCACTAAGTTTAGAAAGCAACACGCGTTTCAGATCTGTTACACTGACTTTAGCGAGCAACACGTATTACAGATGTTTTTACTGGCTTTAGACAGCAACACACATTTCAGATATGTTCCACTGGTTTTTGAGAAAGTGCATTTGAAATCTGTTCACTTGTTTAGAGAGGCCAAGTCATTGGGAAATATTAGCGGTGGAAAAAAATGCAAATACAGTGGTACCTCACCTTACGATAGTCCCAGCAAATGAAAAATCCAGGTTACGAAAAACATTTTCCAAATTTTGTTGTCTCTGTATACGAAACAAGTTCTCTTTACGAAACGCCCCAAATGCGCCATTCAAACATTAAAATGCGCCATTCAAACATTAAAATAATGCACGAGCTGCTCTCCCATTGACTATCTTCCAACATTCCACCCCGCTGGCCTCCCATTGGCTAGGAAGGATGACACAGCGCCCTCCCATTGGCTATTACGGGGCTGCATCTCCCATAATGCTTTTCGTGTAAAGGACAGAGCCACTGTTGTTTCATGAGTTTTTCTGAGTCATTGCAACTTTATTTTTTGACTCAGGCTTTTAACCTTCCATAAACATTTGTAAGATTATAAGTCTGCGAGGAAGACATGGTCAATACACGCGTGCACGCACACACACACACACACACGATATCGCAAAGGAATATGGCGAAACCCGTCTATCATCGGTACGATATTGAAGTAGAAGGAGGTCTTAAAGGGTATGCTTTTATAATTTTTAAAGGATTTAGTGGTAGTATTGGGGGCCTTGGAACAAATCACAAATTTTACATGTAAAATGAGGTTAAATTTACGAAAAATCCAGGTTCAGAAAAAGGCTCTGGAACAGATTAATTTCGTAAGGTGAGGTATCACTGTAGAGGAAATAAACATAGGCTATGCAGTAATCTACTCAGTTTACTTAGGGCACTGAGGTATATTTTTATTAACCTTTCCCAGAATCACTAATTCAACTTGGATTTCCAATATAATCTCTCACCTGACATGATATGAGATCTAAAACCAGTATGAAAAATGTGTGGCGGTGGGGGAGTGAGCTGTACTTTCCCTTCCTCCACCTTCATGCCTGAAGTGCCCTTGAGCAAGGCACCTAAAACTAACTACTCTCCGATGGGTTAAACGCAGAGACAATTTCCCTGTTGTTTTTAATGCAGTATAGTAAAATCAAAAATCAAAAATATACCAAAAAAGGCATAAAGAGGAAAGGAAAAGGAAAGCAGTTGGACTTTCAGTGCCGTGCAACATATGTTTCTCAATTTCTAATGATGGATCCTCAATTCAGCATCTAATTATGTGTCATCTTTTTATGTTGGTTAACGGTAATGATGATATCATGGAAACAAAAGTTCCTGCTACTTTTAGTGGTTCTGCCACCTCAAAAAACAATGTGAAAGTCCTGCACATAATCATCATCATCATCATCATCACTTGTGTATGGTGAAGACATGAAACAGGCTTTCTGACTGGTCACTTTCATTTGATGTCCTTATGCCCAGTGTGCAGATCATCAGCGTGAGTGTTTGCCTTCTTAAATTTCAAGACTGCATTATGCATCTACCGGCTATCCGAAACCAAATAATGGTAACTGCATTAATAATTACCATCAAGTACAAGTGTCTTCTTCTTCTTCTTCTTTTACTTTCGGCTGCTCCCTTCAGGGATCGCCACAGCAAATCATCCGCCTCCACCTCACCCTGTCCTCCGCATCTTCTTTTCTGACTCCAACGACCTTCATGTCTTCCTTCACCACATCCATAAATCTCTTCTTCGGTCTTCCTCGAAGCCTTCTGCCTGGTAGTTCCAACCTCAGCATCCTACTGCCAATATACTCACTATCCCTCCTCTGTACATGTCCAAACCATCTCAATCTAGCCTCTCTGACTTTGTCTCCAAAACATCTTACGTGGGCTGTCCCTCTGATATACTCATTTCTGATCCTATCCATCCTCGTTACTCCCAGGGAGAACCTCAACATTTTCATCTCCGCTACCTCCAGCTCTGCCTCCTGCCTTTTCCTCAGCGCCACTGTTTCTAAGCCATACAACATCGCTGGCCTCACCACCATCTTGTACACTTTTCCCTTCATTCTTGCTGACACTCTCCTATCGCACATCACACCGGATACTTTTCTCCAACCATTCCAGCCTGCCTGCACACGCTTCTTCACCTCTTTTCCACACTCTCCATTGCTCTGGATTGTTGAGCCTAAGTACTTAAAATCCTCCACCTTCGTTATCTCTGCTCCCTGTAACATCACCGTTCCTCCTGGGTCCTTCTCATTCACACACATGTATTCTGATTTTCTGAGGCTAACCTTCATTCCTCTCCTTTCCAGGGCATACCTCCACCTCTCTAGATTTTCCTGCACTTGTTCTCTGCTCTCACTACAGATCACGATGTCATCTGCAAACATCATAGTCCAGGGAGATTCTTGTCTCACCTCGTCTGTCAGCTTGTCCATCACCATAGCAAACAAGAAGGGGCTCAGAGCTGACCCTTGATGCAGTCCCACCTCCACCTTGAATTCGTCGGTCACACCGACTCGTCGGTCACACCGACCATCAAGTACAAGTGTGTTGCTCAAAAAATATCTTTAAATTTGTGAAGAACGTGGCTAAGAGGGTTTTCCTGCGGCTGAAGGATTTTTAAAATTGCTGTTAACCTACTGGTTAAGAGAGTCAACGTGCTAGAGGAAGACTAGTGTTCAAAGAGTTGCCTTGATAATCTTGAACATGTATCTTTTAATATGATAACAATAATAATTTTAATAATGAATCAATATGATAATATTTCATCACGACAAGCACATGGGTGTCTGGTATGACCATGACCATGTTTGTTGAGGCACTATTGACCTTACTTCTATGCTTTTAAATTTCCTGTATTATCCTAAATTTACTCGAATATTATACACAGGGATCCCTCGCTACTTCACGCTTCAAATGGCTTCAGTGCGTCGCGTTTTTTTTTTTTTTTTAATATTCATCGAATTAGAAAATAAGGAAATGAAGGAAGAATAGGGGAAGAAAGTTAAGGAATATGCTGCAAAAAAACCCTAAACAAAAAAAAAAAAAAAAAAAAAAAAAAACCAACCCAAAAGCCCCCATCAAAACTACTTAACTTTTTATGTGAGGTGCGCGTCTGTATGAGTGTGTATTTATATTTTATTTACATCTCATGCATTATTTTTTAATGTTTAATTGTTATTACAAGCATTTATAGCATTGAATATGTATTTATTGATATTATATGCTCATGTACATGTCAGTCAGAGGGGGTTGGGGGGGAGATCCTACTTCGCGGAATCCGGTGGTCGCGGGAGGATCTCATTCCCAATTAACTGGGGAAAGTGAGAGATCATTGTATTTAGTTAACAAGGCCATTTAATTATTTTTTTGTAATTAATAGTCTTGAAATTGAAATTAATTCTTTGCAACTTTTGCTTCCAGGCAAAAATGGGTATGTTCATAATTAAGAAGCTGTAAAGGTTACTCGAAATTTCGGTCCAATAATGGCGCTTGCATATATTCAGTACCACCAAAGGTTTATTATTGTAATCCATAGTTGATTAAAATCGGTTCCTAAGTTGGCAAGATATGAGCTTTTGTACATAGTTTCCCATATATCTAACAAGACTTTTGCCCATGACTATACTTTTTTAAAGAAATTAGATAATATGAGTTGGGAGGGCAGTGGTGGTCTAGTGGATAGGGCGCAGGATCGCTGATCCTAAGGTTGGGGGTTCGAGTCTCCACAAGGTTGTCACTGTCCCAAGTGCAACTAACTGGATTATCAAAGGCAGGTCATGTCTCTCACTGTCTATGGTGTGAGGCATGTAAAAGAACCATTGCCGACTTTAATAAAGAGTAGCTGCAGAGCCATCAGCGTGTTTCTGTCCCTTGTTAAAGGGTTGTGATGACAGGAAGGGCATCTGACGTTAAAAACCTCTGCCAAATCAAATGTGCGAATCAGATGATTCGCTGTGGCGACTCCCGAGAAAAGGGAAAAAAGCCGAAAGGAAGAAAGAAAGATAATACGAGTTGGGAGACACTAGATGAGTTGGCATGGAATGATCGCTATGTGGGATTTCACGACCCCCATTAAGCCTGTTTAATTGACACTTGTATCCCAGGGTTGCTGCTTGCAGAATTATGTGAACTATTCACTTATGTAGAATTTACATGATATTTTAAACACCTCTTTCTTAATAGTACTGAATCCTGCATAAGTGTTATGACAAGAATAAAAAAGCATGCCTACACATGTATGTGTTTGAGACAGAGGGAGATAATTCATGGCAAAAAAAAGAGGAAATGAACAAACTGTGGCAAGGGGACAGGACACATAGTGAACTTAGTGACTAACTCGGTCTCAGCGCATTCCAAGTAAATAGTCACACTGACCTGGGTTCAGAGATAAAACTGTTTCGACCTTGGACTGACTACCATCATGTCTTATTCAATACAGAATGCTGGGAAACAAGCTTGAACAGGAAAAAGCATTGGAAATGCTGATCTGCAACCCTGCAGGAAAGTAAGGCAAGACGAACTTGATCCACAATGCAGCAGCTCAAGAAGGGCTTTTGTTACACGGGGTGAAAAATGAGAGCACTAAAGCCGCACGTACACACTACTGACAAACTTTTACCGCTCCACCATCGTGAGTCTCCTGACCTCCTGCTGTACAGTGTGGCTCAGTAGCTGTACTCCAGAGGACACGAAGCCCTTTGCGGTGGGCGGTGAGGACGGCACAGCGGGTAATTAGAACTACACTATCCTCCCTCAGTGATATTTACCCTGAGAGACTTCAGAGGGGAGCCAGTGAAATGATCATGGACCCCACAGACCCTGGACACACCCTCCTTCCCTCTGAGAAAAGGTACAGGACACCAAAAACAAACACTGACAGACTCAAGAACAGCTTTTACCTGCAAGATGTTAAATGTGTAACCACCACCACCACCACCAATGTCACACACACTGACTGGATAAACATCATTCAAACCATCTTCCTGGACAGTGCAAACCTCATGTTCAAGTGCCATACTCATGTTGAGAGCCGGTCTTGAACATCATAACATTTTAGCACCTGATAATTAAAAGCTCTCCATCTTACGCAGGGGAAGAATGGGGGGGCAATCTGCTTGAAGACCACTGTTCATTCCCAGAGTCTGCAATTTGCATTACAGACACTCCCCGTTTTACGTTCATTTGTTTTCCTTTTTTTTTATTTTCCTTTTTTTTTTTTTTTTTTAAATTGTCAAATTTTGAGTTTAGCGTGCTCTCTGTAGTACGCGACGTACCTACGTAGTACGCTAACGTAATACGCTACTTCCGCATGACGCTGCGTCCATTTTTACAAATGACAGACTGAACGTGCCCCTCCTTATTCCCAGTTCACCGCGTGTTATCCTTGTGTTAAGACGTCATCTCTGTTATCTTTCTGTTTACACTGTACAGCAAATATGGTTGGTCAGAAACGTAAGCCTACGAGTGATAGTGGTAATCAGAAAAAGCGACAAGCCATCACGTTAGAAACGAAGATGGCTATTATCAAGAAAATCGATGCTGGTGGAAAACATGTGAATGTTGCACGTTTCTTCCAAATGGCTCCGTCGACCATCGGAACCATTTACAAGCAGAAAGATCACATCATAGAGAATGTTAAAGGTTATATTTGATACTGTATTTAATATTTGATGAGTGAATTTGATTAAAATTTACCTATTTGAAATTATTTTTGCTTGAATTTAATTTATTTGAAATTAATGTTGATATTATTTGATATTATTTTACAATGTTATGTTTATAATAATTGATTTAGGGGTGTTCTATGAGATACGGTAATGGTATTTATGGATGTATAGTACAGTATGAGCGTCATATGTCACTGGAGCATACAGTAACAACTTGTGAGTTTTTTTTCACCTTACGTTCAGCCGTCCGGAACCAAACTAAAACATAAGTCCGGGAGCGTCTGTATTTGCATCTACTGACAGTTATACACACACACACACACACACACACACACACACACACACACACACACACACACACACCTTGCGGAACCTGTTCAGGCTAGAACCGCCTTCTCCAGTTTAATGTTTCCACTGTGAGAGCCAACTGCTCTTGTCAATGATGTCATTCTTCTTTTCAAATTCAACTTCATTCAATCATTCATTTTCTGAACTGTTTAATCTTAATTAGGGTCACAGGGAGGCTGGCGCTCATCCCAGGCTACTCTTAGCAAGGACAAGGTACACCAGGCCATCGCAGGGCCAATACTCACACAACCATTTACACTTGCTTTCACAACTCGGGATGATTTGCAACAACAAATCACAGCAACAAGGTCCTGGGTTCGATTCCCAGCCTGGGCGTTTCTGTGCATGCTCGCCCTGTGCTTGTGTGGGTTCTCTCTGGGTACTCCAGTTTTCTCCCACAATCCAAAAACATGCACAGTAGGTTAAATGGTTGTTCCAAATAACCCCTAGGTGCAAGTGTGAGTATTAATGGTTGTGTGAGTGTTGGCACTGCGATGGCCTGGCGAGTTGTCCAGGGTGTACCCAGCCCTCGCCCGGAGTCAGCTGAGATGGGCAGCAGCCTCTTCGCAACCCTAATTAGTATTAAGCAGTACAGAAAATGAATGAATGGATGAATGACTGAATATGTGATCCTTTGCTTTCAGACCCTCTTGTGCAGAAATAATGGTAAGGAAATGTTTGCAGTAATTGTTGATCAGTCCTGCACTTCGACCCGGATGATTTTATTCCATTTCTCAATACAGAATCGATTTATCTCTGGAATGTTGGTGGGTTTGATCACACGATCTGCTCACACAGCTTTGACTTGGTCATTCCTAAACATTACTTTATACACACACACACACATATATATGTATATATATCCAGCTGACCTAAACACTGGGGAGGCGCTCACAGATGGTCATAAAGCTAAACCCCTCACCAAAGGAATTCACTTTCTTCACCCCAAATGGATGGGGAGGGGCACACTGCCAAGTCACAGCTTCTTCCTGAGGATGACAATATTAAATCTTCAGCGTACCAATTTAACATTCATTTCACCCTCCTTTCCTCGCCAATCCCTCCCTCTCTCCATCTCTCCTTCTCTCCCATCTCTCTTTCCTTCCCTCCCTCCTCTCTCTCTCTTGCTCCCTGCCTCCTACCTTATTTGCATAGTGCCTTGTAGTATGAAAATAATTATTTAAAAAAAAAAGTTTAACATGCTATACAGGGATCCAAGTGAGGTTTAGAAAATAGAGGAAATGAAATATTTCAGCTGAAGGTCAAGGGGGCCGCAGAGCCCCTCGCGGGGTACAGGGGCAGAGCATGTCATGTAAAAAATCATGCAAACAAGTTAATCATTGTTTTGTAACATGCATAAACACCAAACAAAACAGCTTAAATAATATTTAAAAAAAAATACTACAAGGTTATTTCAGTGTAGATAAACACACATAATTCAAGTAGCATAGCCCTATGGCTCGTCATTCATGTGTAACATAATTATAAAATAATTATCAATTCATTTGTCAAATGATCACATAACACATGGCATATATTATCACAACAAACATTTGTGCTCAACCAGTGAGCATACCTGCTACAAGTTAGTATGTTACTAGTATAACACTATTATTCAAATTGTCACAACATTTACTCTGCACTAGTCAACAGTCTTACACTGTACTTATTGCATAAATTGATAAAAATGACTCAGCAGGCAGTTTGTAGTTTTGTTTTCTCAACTGTTTTCTTTTCGGCATGTTTACTCCCCTCACAATGCTGTTTCAATGCCAACCAACCTTTACCTTCATAATTCATCACTTTCCCGTCGCACAGACCACAAAGTGCTTTCCCCGTATCTTTATGTTTGTAAATGAATTCCGATAGCGGGCATCCGTCTACTACTTTTTACAGCCACGACCAGTTCCATAAATTTTTAATCCCAGCTTCTAACCCCGATAACCGTTCCGCTATCTTTCTTATGGAGAATGTCTCTCTTCCACGACGTGTTGAAATCGAGAAATCCGGCAAGAAATTGACCAGAAATCCGGCAAGAAATCCACCGGTAATCTGGCAAGGAAGCCGCCATATATGTTTGCTCATTATTTCTCGTACATTCTCACGGTACTTTACTTCCAAGTGTTATCGAATGTCAACAGAAACAACCGACATCAACCAAAACATATCTAAAGCAAGCCAACTCGATTGGCACACATTCCGCTAATCTATTAACCGTCCACACAATTTTTTTTTTGCGAAATTATAAAAGAATAAAAAGAATTATCACTTTGGCAAGTAAAAATAGAGGAATTCCTCTAAATAGAGGACGTCTGGGATCCCCTGGCTATAAAAAATATTTCAGTCTCTGACATCATATTATGGATCAAACAAATTGAATAAATTAAAAAGGGGGGGATAGTCGTGATTTGACACCCATATGCATGCAAAAGTGTTTTTTTATGTTCGCAGATTCTGTTTGTAGCTAAGAATAAATCCCAGAGAAGAAAATATTGGTGAATGCCAGAATCTTTGTGAAAAGTGCATGAGATTAAAAAGGGATTTCTTTATAGGAATGGTTGGTGAATGGACTCCAATGTCCTTTAAGGCTGACTCACATGTAACCGATTTAACCGTGAAATCGTGCGGCGTCATTTCCGGTTAGTTTCTGTTGGCCAAAAAAAAAAAAAAAACCACATGGTCTCTTCAATAACTTTTGAGTATCTTTAAATATAGATAACCATTGAGGATCCATGACCCTACTCTGGCTATGTGTCATGCATAGTATTGAACCAGCCCTTAAAATGTAAGTAAAACAAATTCAAGTGCTTTATTTCTGGATGATTTTTTATACTTTTTTTACTTAGTATATTTTCCATGTAACCACCATTTGATTTGCAAACCTACAGCTGCTCAGATCTGTGCTACTGCTTTGAGTGCGTGAGGGACGCAATTAAAATCAGCCAAGAGTTTCTGAAGTGAGAGAATTTCTGATGGGAAAATATAATCACTATGATTATAAACTGTGATATTATAGTGGCTACGATGGTACAGTTTAACACTGGTTCTAGCTAATCATACCTGACGTAGTCTTTGTTCCAGTTCAAGGGGAGGTTAACATTTGTTCATTTATTTTCTGAACCACTTAATCCTAATTAGGTCCGCGGGGAGGCTGGCAGCCATTTCGGCCCATGTCACGTGAGGGCATGGTGTGACCTAGACAGCTCGCCAGGCCATCATAGGGCCAATATTCACACCTAGAGGTGATTTGGAACAGTAAACCCTACGGTGCATATTTTTGGACTGTGAGAGGAAATCATAGAAGCACGGGAAGAACATGCAAACTTCGCACAAAAACGCCCGAGCTGGGAATCGAACCCAGGACCTTCTTGCTAACCATTATCATGCCTCCAGAAGGTTAACATCAGGGGCAAAATTTTCAGCAGAGCGAGATAATTTAATTCATGCCTAATCTCATAGCTTATTATTCGAGGTACACAACAAAAAATATTGAAATAGCTCCTCTAGCTAAAAAGAAAAAGTTTTGGCATTCATCTACAGGAGTCAAAAAACTGGAAGTAATGGACTTCACCCCCTATTTTATCAAGTTATAAAAGTCAAATCCAGCAACAGTTAAGATTTAAAATTATGAATAAATAGTGTATTTATCTAAAAAGACAATTTGTCATTTTTTAATTTCATTTGGTGGGTATTAACTTCTTTTATTTGTATCTCTAATTTAGCCTGTACCTCCGTTACCGCAAAAAAACTTTTACATTTTTATATACACACACACACACACACACAAATATATATAAAAATTTAATTATTAAAGTGAAACTTTCTAATAAATGAATACAAAAGCAACATTTGATGTGTGATGCTATAAATAAATCAGTTTTTAAAAAAAAAACGTTTGTCAAATTATGATTTTTAAGTGGATTCTGTCATTTCGTTACAAGTAACGGAGGGACAAAAACTTGTTCTTTTCAAATTTAAGATATGGTTGATACATTTCTACTGCCCTAGTTGGTTTGGACTTGTGTTCGAGGCATAGGACAGCTTCTTATTTGCTGGATTTTCCAATCATCACACATGGCTTATTATTCAAACAAAATACAATACAGACGCTCCCCGACTTATGTTTTTAATTGGTTCCGGGCGGCCGAACATAAGTTGAAAGTGAACGTAAGTTATTACAGTGACGTATGACGTATGGCGTATGACGCTCATACTGTACTATACATCCATAAATACCATTATCGTATCTCATAAAACACCCCTAAATCAATTATTATAAACATAACATTGTAAAATAATATCAAATATATCAAACAATATCAACATTAATTTCAAATAAGTCACTTATTTATACCAAGTCACTTTACATGAAGCTTAAAACAGCCAATCAACGCTTACAATATGTGAGGCGCTCAATACCGAAAGTAGTGTACTTGCTGTGGGTTATATGGACTTCCGGTCGTTCAGGTGCACAAGGGTGCCGTTGAACTCATTTAGAACACAGCCTACACTGATGTGAATCACGGAGCGGAGAGTTCTCTTTCCTGGATTCAGGTTTTCATTCATTTTACAACTCTCTTTGCTTAACTGAGTATGCATGGTAGATTGCGACAATTCGAGCAGATAATTAACCTGTGTACCAGTTAATTCCTCTCTGTGTATGAGACTTGTACCCATCCAAGTAAGCTTATGCTTCTGACCAACCATATTTGCTTAGGGTTGCAAAAGTCCGCAAAACAGTGTAAACACAAAGATCACAGAGACGACGTCTTAACACAAGGCTAACACGCTATATAACTGATGGACGCAGTGTCTTTACGACATTGTACTACGTAGGTACGTCTAAACTCAAAATTTGACTTTGTAATTTTTTGTTGAAAATCGAAAAAACATAAAATGGATGAACGTATGTCGGTGAGCGTCTGTACATATATTTTTGAGCAATTCTAAATATGGCTTCTTTTCCTCTAGGTATGCTTGACTGAAAAATCTTTTCATGGAATGGCTTCAATTGTGCCCAGACATTGTTGACTATGGAAGGAATGAAGTTGTAATGCTTTCTGCAGAATTGTCAATGAGAACATAGAGGGATAATTTGAGTGCTTCGCTTGTTTGGGTTACAAATCTGAACCCAGCAGCTGGTTTGTAGAATTATTGAATGTTTTATTCATAGAAATGTGATTCAGTAGATTAAAAGAATTCAAGTGAGAGACAGTGCTCTCTTAATTATCCAATCTTAAAACCAGAACTGGGATCCCTCACTTTCCGAGATTAATTAGGACCGAGATCCCCCCCCACCACCACCAAATTTTCATTTGCAACATTTTCATCTCTGCTACCTCCAGCTTTGCCTCCTGTCTTTTCCCCGGGGCCACTGTTTCTAAACCATACAACATCGCTGGCCTCAACATTGTCTTGTACACTTTTCCTTTCATTCTTGCCGATACCTTCCTATCACACATCACACGGGACACTTTTCTCCAACCATTCCAACCTGTCTGCACACGCTTCTTCACCTCTTTTCCACACTCTCCATTGCTCTGGATTGTTCAGCCTAAGTACTTAAAATACTCCACCTTCTTTATCTCTGCTCCCTGTAACCTCACCGTTCCTCTTGGGTCCTTGTCGTTTACACACATGTATTCTGTCTTACTGAGGCTAACCTTCATTCTCTCCTTTCCAGGGCATACCTCCACCTCTCTAGATTTTCTTGCACTTGTTGTCTGCTCTCACGACAGATCACAATGTCATCTGCAAACATCATAGTCCATGGAGATTTTTGTCTAACCTCGTCTGTCAGCCTGTCCATCACCATAACAAACAAGAAGGGGCTCAGAGCTGATCCTTGATGCAGTCCCACCTCCACCTTGAACTCTTCTGTCACACCGACAGCACACCTCGCCACTGTCTTACATATCTCGTACATGTCCTGCACCACTCTAATATACTTCTCTGCCACTCCAGACTTCCTCATGCAATACCACAGTTCCTCTCTTGACACCCTGTCATATGCTTTCTCCAGATCCACAAAGGCACAATGCAGCTCCTTCTGACCTTATCTGTACTTATCTTTTAACATCCTCAAAGTAAACACTGCATCTGTGGTGCTCTTTCTTGGAATGAAACCAAACTGTTGTTCACAAATGCTGACCTCTGCCCTTAGTCTAGCTTCCACTATTCTTTCCCATAACTTCATCGTATGACTCATTAACTTTAACCAAACTACTTACATGAAAAGCTGAAAATAAACAGAACGCAGCATAATTAAAAAAAAAAAACAAGAAAATGACCCCTTATTTTTCCTTCCCGGTCTTCTTTTCCTTTCGGCTGTTCTCTGAAACTTTTCCCGGAAGTAAAATCGAGCCATTAAACACGAATGTCGTGACAAGCGCCTACTTTCGGTGGAGCGCCTCACATATGTATAGATTCTGTCTGCACATATATGCAATTTGCACTACATTTACATTCTGCTATTTATCATAATGATAATACTGTACATATTATTCACCGATAGATTCATTCTATATCTGTTTAACCGAGCTAAAGAAATATCCAATAACCCTTAGAGATTGCCACCTTTCAAAGTTGCACTCAGATGCAATACCATTTGCTGCAATTTAAAAATAAAAATCGTCACAACTTAGGAACCACATGTTAGCAATGTTTTAAGAAATATCAAAAATATACACATTCATTTTGCACCACATATTTATTGCTGTAACCCTTTCATGGTGCTGTATAAGAATGAGAGCAAAAACGGTCAAATTAAAAGGTTAAGCTAGCCCTTGTAATCTAACCAAGGAATATTAAAAGTAATCTTTTTCATGGATGAAGTGGGAATTAAAACCACTGGATTAACTTGTGTTAAATCTGCTTTAAGCTGCTCAAGTGCTCTGTGTTGTCATGGTAATGGAGAGATAGCATAACATGCACAGCTATCTGTTTATGAGGAAGTCCAATCATTACAGCACAACACACTTACTTCCAACAAAAGCCTACAATTATTTACAATTGTTTATCTGTCTAACAGAATATTCTCTTTATGGAGGTACATTCAAGTACATTTACACACTACAGATTTAGGAAATCATTCAGGTACCATTTAACGCTTACTTAGTCGTTAAACACCATGTGGATTATCATGACCTGTTTTTGCACAAAACACAGCAGTAGTGCATCTTATTGACACCGTCAAAACCCAAGTGAAGCAAACTAATTCAGGGCTTACCATCATTCCGGTGGATTAACCAAAGAAGTCCAACCGCTAGATATTGGTGTCAACAGGTCATAAGTTAGAGGGAGCCGGGCTTTATGTCCAAATACCAGTATAAAGCACTGCTTCAGGTGTCCTCCTGAGACCTCGGTTTAACCTTCTTGAATTTAAAGTTACACTGATACAGCTCCTTAAGAGTAATGACCTCCGTTCTGTAATCAACACAATACTAATGCGCTGTCTCTTTAAGGGGGCGTGGCTGAGAGAAGGTCACGACCCAGGAAGACTCCTAATCTTTGTCTCTATTAATCTGACTCCATGCACAAGGGAATGACAGATAATAAAATATAACATTACAATATAATAATAAAAAATAATAGAGGGGTGTGGGCTTTATGTCCAACTCACACAACTGTGAAACTCAGACACTGAAAATGAAGAATTTGATGGATTCGCGGAAGAGGAATGAACTGAAAAAGTGAGTTTATTCTTTTATGTTGTTACTGCTGAACAATGTTGAGAGTTATTGTGAAGTGTATCATTTTATATTTTATATTGTTACAACTGAACGATGATGAGAGTTATTATGAAGTGTATTTTACATTTTATGTGTTGCAGCTGAACAATGATGAGAGTTACATGAGTTGAATCAAGTTTGACTTATTTGACTTTTGTTCCGTTTAATGCGCCTTATAATCCGGTGCGCCTTGTGTGCGTCATGCGCTGTCTTTGCGCCTTATGGTCCGGTGCGCCTTGTGGCCCGAGAGACACGGTACTTTTCTCATCTCACTTTTTCCCAATTCATTCTAACTCTTACTCATACAGTTGTTAGTAGGCATTAAGCGGTGTCAATAAAATAAAGTGGTAAAATAAACCAAACCTTTGCATAAGCTACATCTAGCACAAAGATAAGAGGACATAAGAATAAACACTCACCTTTCCAGAAGTATCAAACCGATTTGATGAAACCTAATACGGCTACTTTAGGACATCCTAGTCTGTCATGTGACAAAGGCATGATTCTCATAGTGTGCTATAAATAGTGCACCTAGAGATGGCCCCATATTACCCCAGTTACCCCAACACTGCTACTCGTTAATATTGACGGAAAATCATCTTTCACGTATATCTTGTATTAAAGTTCTATAGATATAGGATCGTCATTTTCGAGATCAGGCTCCATGCTAGGGGCCACAAATGGTTAAAAATTGCCTGCAATATATATCAAACAATGATTTTACTCCCATTTGAAGTTGCGTACTATGTTGCAGACACTGAATAACATATATTGAGAAAAAAACACCGTTGTTTCTTGATCATGTGACATTCTGGTTTTCAAGGTAAGATTTGTTGAAAACATTGGGGACACTGAAAACAAAACATTAAATGGCATCAAATGTTTACAAATTAAATACAATTCCAGCTGCCCATTTATTGAGCAAACTATCCCATAACACAACCAATGGTTTCCATGATGTTAAGAAATATCAGTAGAAATATTTCTCCATCTTTGAGCCACTAATCCTCAAAGTCCACCCCTTCAGTAATTTACTGATCCTCCTCCTTCACTTCTTCTCCTTCCTTCTACATCTTTAGTAGGTACTTACACCTGCGTACCAGGACGCTCACTCAATAAAGACATCATTGTTGATATCATCATCATCATCATCATCATCATTTTCTGTAACCACTTCATCCTAATTAGGGTTACGGGGAGGCTGGTGCCCATCCCAGCCAACTCAGGGCGAGGGCAGGGTACACCCTGGACAGCTCGCCAGGCCATCGCAGATTGTTGATATTCACATCACCTATTAGCGGTCATAATGTTTTAGTGTTAGTCCCACTATTTCAATGCTGTCAGACCAGAAGAATATTTTCATAGTTCTTCGAACCGCTCCAGAACGTATCCCTTTTTGTGTGACTGACATAAATGTACAATAAATAGTCAAGAAGCAATTTTAAAAGCCGTGGTAAATGGTAGCTGTATAGTAAATACACTTTTAATGCATCTAAACAAAATATAATGCCCTGATTAAGACGAAATATTCTTGTCCTCCACCCCGGTTATAAGTGGTCATGTGGGAACAACCACAGACAATAACGGTGAATGGTAACGTTTGGGTAATCGGTAATCATATATTAAGCAATCGCAAACTCAGGTCACCAACAGGTTCTGGGGGAAACACTAATTCAGGAACGGATGAATTCAGCTCAGTATCCAAAAACTACAAGAGGAGAATATTTGGTCATCAGTCTGTGATCTGAAGCTCAAGTGCAACGTAATTGTGCACAACAAAGCATAACAGTAAGTCATTAAGGGCAACACACACACAATCATTCACACTCGTATTCAGACATGGAGGCAATCGATGTGTTTCTCCCACGCAAACACAAGAATAACATGCAAAGTCCACACAGGAACACTCTCACTGAGCCGGGACTTGAACCCGGGACTTTCTAGCTGTGAGGAGGACGTGCTAACTGCCAGATCACCCTTTTGTCTATATGTTGGGACATATTAAATCCCATTCTATCTTTTCCTGTTTCAAGGCAGCAGTGTAGAACTGCTCAGCCCAAAATACAAAAATCAATAGACAATGAGAATGGCTACTTTAGCGTTAACTCATCTACTGGGTCACAGAATGATCAATGCTAAACTACAAGCTTTCTCTCCATGTGTTCTGTAGCCTCCAATTCTACCAATCATCCGCAATAATGTCTATCCTGATGCAATCGCTTGTGCAAAACTAAAAATAGAACATGAAAAATAGACCACAGGGGTCTAGACGCTCCTTGCCGCAGGACCATGTGAGAAGCTGAATTTATAAAAAGTGATTTTGTGAACATGAAACAAGAGCAAGGTGACTCACATACAATCCCACCATATTCGCCCCTGAGGGGGACCTAAACACCAACTGTGGTGATCCTATGTCATTTACTTTCAAAGTTATTGCATTAAAAAGTTGTCCAGATGGATGGGACCCATTTATGTTGCGCCTGCTCCACCCACCTTCATTCACATTGACAGCTAATCTGGGCCATAGTTCAGACCTGAGTTTATTGGCGGGGGTGGGGGGGGGGGGGGATTATTCAGCTTTGTCGGAGAAAATTGCATAATCGTGATCAGATCCAACTCAAATCCATGCTGAGAAACTTGGAAGGGCTCATGCTAACAGGCTAGTACTGCCAGTCCACCCCACTGAACCGTCCTGTGAGCAGACGGACTGTTTAATGAAATACTCAGTTTGGGTACGGTATTTGTTTCGTTTCCAACTAGAATTCTGATACAGAAAATTAAAGGTAAAATAAATGTGTTTTTGTGTAATTGTTTTAAAATAGCTTGTGGTGTAAACAAATAAGTGGCTCTAACTGACCTTCCAATAGAAAATGTATAACATGAAATGTGTGGAACATTCACACACACTGAAGATCATAGTGTGGCACATGCCTACAGATGTTCAGGACAACTGCACCATGATGTCATCACAGATCACTTTGAAGGGCCACGCACACGGGAAGCAAAGAGTGACAAGAGAGGTTAAGTCAATGAACACCTGCAAGTTTAACTGAGCTGAACCTTCAAACAAAGCGACTCAAACAATTACCAATCAAAGCCTAAAGACACCGTTGATTGACAGATGCAGACACCAAACACTGAGTTTCCTTAAACATTTTCTGCAGAGAAACAATGAACATAAGTTTAATGCCTCTGTCCACATCAGCATGGAAGCTTATTATTACCATGTGCTTTACGACTGCACACGGGAATTTTATAAGGATAATAACCGCCATGCTGAGGTCCATGTTTCTGAAATGATCAGTATTTCCTGTAAGTTTAATACGTTTACCTCTCCCTCATTCATTAATGCACACGGGTCTCTGTCCTATACTTGCCATGTGATACCTCGACAACCAGAGATGAGAGCATGAACACCAACATCTGTATAATTACTTAACACGCTACTCATACATCTAACAAATTTGTGCCAAATGCCATGCGTACTGTCCTCTCTCTCTCTCTCTCTCTCTCCCTCTCTCTCTCTCTCTCTCCCTCTCCCTCTGAAAAAACAACCGAAGAGACAATGAGGAAAAGACACCACTGGCTTCCAGAAACCCCTAAAGTTAAAAAAACCCACACACACTGAGATCTGGCTGATGAGCAAAGCAGCTTTTCGTTCATCTTCCACCTCACAGTCCTTTAACAAAAACACACCTGTTTCTTGTTAGGTTGTATTATGCTCTTCCTACTACTCTCTGTCCATTTGTTTGCCGAGCAAAAGCATAATTTTCTATTTCGTGGTTCTACTCAGAGTCAGCAGAACATCACGATCTATTGAAACAATAAATTATAGACTGTGCTGCGAACATCAATTAACCAGTTATAACAATACAATAATGAACACTGTTGAAACATATATTTATTTAAGAATCACCAATCCAAAGGAACCGTGATCTGCTGGTTGTTTTGATGTTTCCACTGACCAGGATGGGATACTACCAATTATTTATCAATGGCAAGGTGGATGTTATGAAATAGTTCCTAAGCTAGAACGCTCATCCAATTATGCAACATCTACGGCGCCTAACTGCCATAACTCTTTTAGTGTACACTCTGATGGACTATAATTTTTTTTTAATGATTTTAAAAATGTACAGTTTATTTGTATACATGCTATTTAAATGCAATAGAGGTAAGTGAGCTCCACACAACACTCAGCCATCAGAAGCTGCATGACATGTTTTTAAACTCCTTCAAAATTTTTACCATATCCCACAATGATACACAAGGAAAGCTAAATAAAACAAGATTGTTATGGTTAATTTAACACCCGCCCCCATAAAGAAGGAATATAAATATCATTACAGTGATTAACGCAGTTTGCGGTAGACAGCTTCACCATGATCGAAGCACGGCTACCACATCCCTGATGGCTAAGTTGGCTCTTAAAATGCAAAATGTGATGCAAAAACAGCCCATTTGTGATCTATTCTCACCTTTGTGTTGCTATTTCTCCTGACATTTCCCTCACTTATGATTGACTTCTGTAGATTCCTCAAGACTATAACTCTAAATCTAATTTATAAACTGTAAGATGGTTAAAATAATCAACGATTTGTTTCAAACCCAATCCCGTCTGTTAAAATGGTCTTTCATGCACCAGCACGTCTCCTACCCATCTGAGCCGCCAGTCCGTCTAGAGAACAGGGAATGTTCTATAGTTTAATGTCATTACGATGCCACATTGTGCTACCATTGCTTGTGTCAGCCACACGTGGAGATATCCGTTTGGGTTAATGCTATTTTGAATGGAGTGGATTCTAATAGAAGCACCAACCTCATTAGGGCTGTAGTGCATCAGGACTGCGGTTGACACTATTACCATGTACCCTATAAAGTAACAGCTTATAATAGAAGCCAACTGAGATTTTGAAAGTCACCCCGAAAAGTCATCCTGTCGTTTTGTTTTTAATAAGCTGAGCTACCTGCCTGCATCAAAGGAGGCTAGTGAAGTCTGATAAATTCTAAACCAGTGGGATGCTGGTTGTGGTATGTAAACACATTTATTTACTGTATTTTTCGGACTATCAGGCGCACTTAAAATCCTTTAATTTAAAAAAAAAAAAAAAAACTGGCAGTGCGCCTTATAATCCTGTGCCCCTTATGTGTGGGTGAAGCTGCGCGACTCCATCTCACTGAGACCATCAAAACCCAAGTGAAGCAAACTAATTCCAATCTTGCCATCACTCCGGTGGATTAACCAAAGAACTCCAACCGCTAGATATTGGTGTCAACAGATCGTAAGTTAAAGGGATCCGGGCTTTATATCTAACTCGCGCAACTATTAAATTCGAACACTGAAGATGAAGAATTTGATGGATTCGTGGAAGAGGAATGAACTGGAAAAAGTGAGTTTATTGTTTTATAATCGTTACAGCTGAACAATGTTGAGAGTTATTGTGAAGTGTATTACTTTATATTTTATATTATTATAACTGAACAGTGATGAGAGTTATTGTGGAGTATATACTTTATATTTTATATTATTATAACTTAACAATGTTGAGAGTTATTGTGAAGTGTATTACTTTATATTTTATATTATTATAACTGAACAGTGATGAGAGTTATTGTGGAGTGTATTACTTTATATTTTATATCGTTACAGCTGAACAATATTGAAAGTTATTGTGAAGTGTATTACTTTATATTTTATATTATTATAACTTAATGTTGAGAGTTATTGTGAAGTGTATTATTTTATATTTTATATCGTTACAGCTGAACAATGTTGAGAGTTATTGTGCAGTGTATTATTTTATATTTTATATTGTTATAACTGAACAATGTTGAGAGTTATTGTGAAGTGTATTACTTTATATTTTATATTATTATAACTTAATGTTGAGAGTTATTGTGAAGTGTATTATTTTATATTTTATATCGTTACAGCTGAACAATGTTGAGAGTTATTGTGCAGTGTATTATTTTATATTTTATATTATTATAACTGAACAATGTTGAGAGTTATTGTGAAGTGTATTATTTTATATTTTATATTGTTATAACTGAACAATGTTGAGAGTTATTGTGAAGTGTATTACTTTATATTTTATATTATTATAACTTAATGTTGAGAGTTATTGTGAAGTGTATTATTTTATATTTTATATCGTTACAGCTGAACAATGTTGAGAGTTATTGTGCAGTGTATTATTTTATATTTTATATTATTATAACTGAACAATGTTGAGAGTTATTGTGCAGTGTATTATTTTATATTTTATATTGTTATAACTGAACAATGTTGAGAGTTATTGTGAAGTATATTATTTTATATTTTTATAACTGAACAATGCTGAGAGATATTGTGAAGTGTATTATTATTTAATGTGTTTTAGCTGAACAATGTTGAGAGTTATTGTGAATGAGTTGTGTCAAGTTTGACTTATCTGACTTTTGTTTTGCTTAATGTGTTTTATAATCCGGTGCACCTTATGTATGGACAGAGCTCATTCATTGCTGTTGCGCCTTATAATCCGGTGCGCCTTGTGGCCCACACAGTTCAGTGCTTGGAAACGTGTGCCGTGTGAACTTACATTAAACAGTGACGCTAGAATAGCAATGCAATACTTTTTCTTTATAAACATCGAATATTTAATGTGAAATGATGCATGTTATCCTCTACCTTACTGTGATCCACATGTAATATCAACATGTAACATTAGCGCAAACAGGTTTCAATTGTGTTAAGTGTTACAATCAACCACAGCACAAACATACAGTATTACACAAAGCAGAGCATAAAATAAATAAGAGGAAAAAATAAACTTAAATCTCTAAAAGCTTTGAGTTTAATCATTGTTAGTACAGACTGGTTTTACAGACACCAGATAACACAGACAGACGTTAACTTGTCTTTGATACACAATAACATGGATGCAGCTGTGCTTTTGGGAGAGTGACTATGAGAGAGTGTTGGTGCTGGAAGTGTTATTCAGAGAGGAAGTGCATATAAAAACTGGAATACACACCCAAAATGAAGACAAGGTGTTAGATATTAAAACACCAATCAGCCAGAGTGATAGCGCAAACGAGTTAGTTTAGCTCACACCCGCTAGTGTTATACGAATGTGCTAGAAGTGAATATTTCCATTTTCATAAATCACTTACCCTTCCCAGAAAAGCAGAAAATTACAAGCGACTTTCTGAGCTGTTGATTACGTTTGGTTTGTTCCCTCTGCCTCTGAATTCATAAAAAGTGGTGCAGGAGCTTTTTCTGGAAAGCATTCATCAGGAAAACAGTATGAAGATCCTCATGATCTGTAATGTCTCTCACTGTCCGTGGTGAGGCGTGTCTGTCCTGCAATGGCCTGGCGAGCTGTAAAGGGTGTTCTCTGCCCTCGCCCAGAGTCGGCTGAGATGAGCACCAGATTCCCAGTGACCATAATTACGATTAAGCGGTTCAGAAAATTAATGAATGAATGGATGAATATTGTTCTTTGTTTTTTTTTAATGAATTACATGATTTGTTTAGTTTTTGCAACCAAGCACAAGGAAAGTCCCCAGTAGAAATTTAAAAAATAAATTCAGTTTATCATCATCATCATCACCATCATCTTCTTCTTCTTCTTCCACTACTTCCGGGGTGAGGTCACGGGGGCAGCAAGCTAAGGAAAGAGATCCACACGTCCCTCCCCCCAGCCACTTCCTCCAGTTCTTCTGGGGGGGACACTGAGGTGTTCCCAGACAAGCCGAGAGACATAGTCCCTCCAGCATGCTCTAGTTGGACCCGAGAATCTCCGCTTTGTATCTCCCTCTCTATTATGGAAGGGGTCCGCCTCCTCTCTCCATCTCTGTTATGGAAGGGGATCCGCTTCCTCTCTCCCTTTCTGTTATGGAAGGGGATCCGCCTCCTTTCTCCGTCTCTGTTATAAAAGGGGATATGTTTCCTCTCTCCCTCTCCAACATTTATGTATGCCAACTGCTCACCACCACGAAGGTAAAAATTCTTATCTCTATTGTTGTTATGCATTAACTGTACTGTGGTTTTTATTTTAGTGTGTTATGGTCTCTTTTGTGAGAGAGTCTGGTTTGGTCGGCTCTAACTCTCTCCTTTAATGCATGCAGGCACACAAGAGGGGCGTGGCTGTCACACGCGGGTGCAGTGCTAAGCACGCACACCTGATTCCAGTTAGCAATCACCAGGCTTCTCTAACAATGACTACGATTTCCCCATGCTCTAGTGCCTTCCCTGTGAATAATAAAGCTCCTCCAACACACTGTCTCCTGCATTTTTGGGTCCAGCTGAATCCTCCAGCCCTTCTGTGACACCAGGAACATCCAGACAGACCCAAAAATGCAGGGGACAGGGTGTGATGAAAACGGATGAGCTTTATTGTTGACAGGGAGGACACTAGGGCATGGGGAAATTATAGTCACTGTTAGAGAAGCCTGGTGATTGCCAAGTGGAATCAGGTGTGTGTACTTAGCACTCCACCCGCGTGTGACAGCTGTGCCCCTCTCCAGCATGCATAGAGAGAGAGAGTTAGCACCAAAACCAGAGTCTCTCACAACACAGACCATAAAATAGTGTACTGTATTCAATAAGTTTTCACTTAATTTTAGGACCTATGGTATGAGTTACGGTACCGTTAACTTTTGTTCAAAAGACGACGGAACGGATTAAGACTATTTACATTATTTGTAATGGGAAAAGCGGATTCGGAATTCGACCAAATCGGAATTCGACCAGCCGTCGGGAACGAATTATGGTCGAGTACTGAGGCACCACTGTATTTTCTTACAGCAAATGTAGCTACCTTGTGAACTTGGAATTTTAATTTTAATTGTGTTCTCATTCATTCATTCATTTTCTGAACCACTTTATCCTAATTAGGGTCACAGGGAGGCTGGCGGCCCTCCCAGGTGACTCCGTGCGAGGGCAGAGTACACTCTGGACGGCTCACCAGGCCATCATAGGGCAGAAACACGCTGACAGCTATGCAGCTCCACTTTACGAAAGTCAGCAGTGGTTCTTTTACATGAACCTCTCACCATAGAGAGTGAGAGACATGGCCGTTCTTTGATAAGTTAGCTGCACAGGGGGGACAGCAGTGACAACCCGTTGAGAGTGGGGCTTGAAGCCCCAACCTTGGGCTCAGTGATCCAGCACCTTACCACCAGGCCACCACTGCCCCTTAATTGTGTTCTATTGTATTTGAAGTAATTGGTAAGTGGGTTTTGAAGGATGAAAAAAAAAGTTAATTGGGAACTGAGGGTACGGGTATGTAGGTCAAGATCAGGATGCAAGTTTATTCAACAAAATGAGAGATAAACAAGAGACTAAAACAGAAGTTAAACACACGGACATCTCTTTCAGGTCACCGAGAGATGCTCAAACAAAAGGCATGTCTGCCAGAGGGAAGCAAAAATGTCTAAATTAACCTAAGGAAACAAACTCGTGTCAGAATACATAGATCATGTTGTTCCTGTGTATACTTACTCAGTGCTCAACTTAAGGTCCAATAGAAACCTATTTGTAGGTTCCATGAAAATTTGTGATTGTAACCTGTAGGTTACAGAACAATTTTCTCTAAAATTCAATATTCTTAGTTAAACAATTTTAAATATCTTCGAAGTTTTGAGTTGATTTTTCATATTATCCTTGTTTGATGCCTAAGACAGGGATCACTCACTTTCCACAGTTAATTGGGACCGAGATCCCCACACGACCACCGAAATCCGCGAAGTCGGATCACCCCCCCACATCATACACCCACACCCCCACCCCGACTGACGTGTACGTACATGTATATGTGTATATAATATCAATAAATACAAATTCAATGCTACAAATGCTTATAATAACAATTAAAAATAATTCATAAGATGTAAATAAAATATAAATACACACACATACAGATGCACTCAGATGCGCACCTCACAATAATGTAAGTAGTTTTGATGGGAGGTTTTGGGTTGTTTTTTTGTTGTTGTTTTTTTTTTTTTAAATAATTGGCCTTGGTTTGTGGCATTTTCCTGAACCTTTTCCCCTATTCTTCCTTCTTCTTCTTCTATCCTTTTGGCTTTTTTCCTTTCTCAGGGGTCGCCACAGCGAATGATCTGATTCGCACATTTTATTTGGCAGAGGTTTTTACGTCAGATGCCCTTCCTGTCACAACCCTTTTTTTAGCAAGGGACAGAAACACGCTGGCAGCTTTGCAGCCTACTCTTTACGAAAGTCAGCAATGGTTCTTTTACATGCCTCTCACCATAGACAGTGAGAGACATGGCCGGCCTTTGATAACTCAGTTAGCTGCACTGGGGGACAGTGGCAACCTTGTGGAGACTTGAACCCCCAACCTTAGGATCAGCGATCCTGCACCCTAACCACTAGACCACCACTGCCCGTCCCCTATTCTTCCTTAATTTCCTTATTTTTTAATTCAATGAATATTTAAAAAAAAAAAAAAAAAAAGCCGCATGAATTGAAGCGCGAAGTGGCGATGGATCCCTGTATGCAAAATAAAGTATTACTTTCATTTATCTATGTGGATTTTTGTATCATTATTAATCACAATAATATATGTTGAGGTTCTCTTTGGGAGTAACGAGGATGGATAGGATTAGGAATGAGTACATCAGAGGGACAGCACATGTAAGACGTTTTGGAGACAAAGTCAGAGAGGCTAGATTGAGATGGTTTGGACATGTACAGAGGAGGGATAGTGAGTATATTGGTAATAGGATGCTGAGGTTGGAACTACCAGGCAAAAGGCCTAGAGGAAGACCAAAGAGACGATTCATGGATGTGGTGAAGGAGGACATGAAGGTCGTTGGTGTAAGAGAAGAAGATGCAAAGGATAGGGTGAGATGGAGACAGATGATTCGCTGTGGCGACCCCTGAAGGGAAAAGCCGAAAGGAAAAGAAGAAGAAGAAGAATATATTATATCCTGACTTTGGCAATGCAAATACGTGTAAACTGAAACCTTCCAATGACTCGATCAGCTCATGAAATGGTACAGATATATGGTACAGTACACTAGCTTTATTTTTTCATGCAATTTTGGATATTCACTTAAGTTAAAATAAATATTTGTAATACTTATTAAAGTCCCACGATTTAAAAGTTGTTTTGTTTTGTTTTGTTTTGTTTTTTTCTGAATCCTTGTTACAGATGAGGACAAGGAGCCAGGGAAATCCTTGACCCATTTGTAAAGAAAAGGAAAAAATTTAAAACATATGGGATTCGGATTTTTTTTTTTTACGTGATACAACTATCACGCACGCACACACACACACACACACACACACACACACACACACACACACCTAAAGTACAAGCAGTAAAAGCATACCCAGTTCAAAAGAGCAGTGATGTAGTTCTGCTGGTGTCGATGCATATTAACATCATGTCAAGCTAGATTTTCACAGTAAAGACTGGATGATACATAAACCACTTCACAAAAAATGTATTACGGTTAGATTTACATAAATACCTGTGACGCTCACCGGTGTAACGCTTTGACAGTATAAGCTTAAACGTTTTCAAACCGATCTTACAATCATCCAGTTTACACTTGTAAATAAAAAATTTGGCCAATAACAGAATCAAATCAAATACCCCATCTGTAAGAATATTTTCCTTTAGGCCAAACAGAACCAGCTCAGAACTTAAAGTCATGTTGTGAAGATGTGAACAATGTTCCTTGAGCCAGGATAATAAAGATATCCAAAAGGAATTAACTTCATGACAATCCCATAATAAGTGAACTAAAGTTTGTTTTTCACAGTTACAGAAATTGCACATATCATCAGGGCACAGTTTGATTTTACATAAATATTCATTGGTTGGAATTAATCTGTGAAGCAGTCGATATTGAATCTTAGTTTTCTATCTTTGGTTGTTTTAAAGGATTTCAGGTATATTACCGTTCAATGAAGATCTGTTGCAAATTTATCATTCCATTTGATTTGTGACTGGGGAGCATGGCAGGACGAAACAAGAGTACAATAATAATATTTTGAGCCTTTCAAAATTGCCATGAGTTTCTTATAAACAGACTTTTGTCCTGGTGCTGGTGGAAAAATTACCAGATACATTTGAGGTTTTTAGATATTTTTAGCACTTTGTAGAATCCCATAATACTGTCTTAATCGAATATACAAATTATACGTTTTCTCAAACTCACTAAAGGAGATTAATTCATTATCTGCATTGATAAGATCAAAGATTTGACTAAATGCCTTTGTCTACCCACTTTTTATGATAAAAATAGTGTCGACCAACAATCAGATTGCTATTGTAAGAGACTATCTGCCAGGAATTCTTCGTAGCATTGATGGAAAACATTTTGCATATGAATATCCACAGGATATCAGACAGTCTTTCCAAAAAGCATTATTGAATTTGTTGGCCAGTATTGCTGGAAATAAATCACCAAATATATATTTGGGATCAGGATGTTGAGAAAAAAAATAACTTTTTCCATTTAGACTTTTTCGAATCCATGTCATTTTCAAGGCTCTAACAAATGCCAACGTATCAACCATGCCTAAACCTCCCTCCGCTATTGGTTTACATATACTAGTAAGTTCACGTTTAACCCTGTCTGGGTTTTTGTTCCAGATAAAATGAAAAAGGATTTTGTTGAGCTCTTTCAAGAAATAACCAGGTGGATTTGGGAAGGTCAAAAAAAGATAGAAGTTTTTACTGTGGTGCTTTCACCACACGCATTTTGATACCTCGCCGTCTTACTGGGGACTGCCATATGTTGAGTAGTGAGAAGTCTCAGTCTCACGATATTGCGTACAATACACGCGTGATCATGCGTGTCAACAAACAAAATGCCAACCATCAGTGAGTCGTTCGGCCAAAGCTAGCAATAAATTTCTATGTATAACTTACATGAGACAGTTGGTTTTCGTACATAAATTTCGTAAATAAATTTCGTACGTAAATTTTCACCTGCAAACGGACATTCTTTCGCGTTTTTTTGCCCTCGTGCAACCGATGCGTAACCTACTCGATCGTTCGAGGCTTACACTGAGGCCTGCTTACTGTAATTAATTTTTTCTGTCACGTGGTGTTTCTGCGTAGGGAGTGTCCTCTATTCAATTCCCACCTTGAGTTTTTACTTGGCGCTAGCAGATTCCCACTTGAGATAACGACATTTTATAAAAGTACAGTTGTTAATCCTGAAATAAAACTTTTCTGGATTATCACTGAAAATGTTTGTCATTCTAGATACTAACCAGCAGATACTTTATTTAACACGTGCTCATCTAGTGCAGAAAATATAATTCCTCTTTCATCTGTGTGATCAATTACAGCTAACCGAGAAAATAAAATAGCACAACCCAGCAAACTGTCCAACATGTCCAATGTTTCTTAAGCTTAGATATCATTCGGAGAGAAGAATACAAATGTGGCTATAAGTGGCAACTTCATAAATAATCTTCAGAATCACACACACACACACACACAGAACACACACCTAAAAAAAACAATAAGTGTTGCATGCCCTGATACCCTATATGTACCAGAACTACATGCTGCCTGAAGGTTTAAATGATGGACAGGAATAAGAGAGGTGTAAATAATTCTGATCAGTGTGTGGACAGGGAACTGATTTTTAATGTAGTGAGTATTTCAGGAACAAGACTTTAAATAAATAAACCACGTCATACCATAAGACGTTAAAATTTGGCAGTTGTTGCTTCCTGCTTGGCGCTCAGCATCAAAGGATAGAACAACACAATAACTGGCGCTGCACAGTGGCGACAGGTGCCCAGAGCACAAACCAAATTTCAATGTATGTAAAAGTACTTTGACAATAAAGAATTAGTTTTTAGTTTTAAAAGCTCTTGACTGTCCCACAATTCAATAACAGTACACTTTACTTAACCCTTTACTGGGCACAGATTTTCCATTTACAACCCCTGTGCACGCAACATTTTTTTGGATTTTTGAGACATTTAGGGTTACATCCCATCTTTGGTGTTAGTGGACATATGAATGTAATAAAAGAGCAAAATTAATAGAAATGAAGTCAGATTTGTGTGTTTTACCAGCGGCATGATTTTCAGGTATCCCATGTTTTTTCAGGTATGAACACAAATATTTACAAAGAAAAAATAAAAGAATTTTTTTTGTGAATTGTCAGTCATGTGCACTATATGCACACACACACTATTTACACAAACTGGCCAATTTACTGGCTGCCAAGGTGCTGAGGGCAGCAGGTGTCCTGAACAAAACTTGTTTCTCCATATGCTACATACTGTACAGAAAGCTACACTTTGCAAAAAAAAATTTGAAAAAAATGAACGCACTGTCTTGAAAACTTTCTGAAAGTTTTCTGAAGTGCTTCAAATATTGAAGACTAGAATAAACCAGAAATATACAAATGAGAGTCTTGCGAGATCTCGAAAAATCTAAGTAGGAATAGCAGTTTTGCTTCAGCCGCTTTCAGGCGTTTTGGCCGATCACTAGCTCAGCCACTTTTGGCCGCATTGCCCAGTAAAGAGGAAAAAAATAAATCAGACTATCCAAGTGGCTGAAAGTAAAGTAATGGGGGTTTAAAAAAAAGGAGGTTTCACTCCTGTCTCATTCCATCCTCCAAACTGTCCCATCTAGTATTAGTCCCATGACTGAATGAAAGCATAAATAAATCCTGTGCCAACCGACCCCAGAATGGCTCCCTGCAGATCCTGTTTCAGTGGGGGGAGGGGTGTTGTTGTTGTTGTTGTTTTTATTCCTATTATAGCTTATACCATAGCATATTTATGCAATTCCTGGCCAAAAAAAATGATTACATAATTACTGCAGTGATTAAGATGTGTATCAGTGGGGGAGTGCGCAGCACCTTCCCTTCCTCCATATAAATGGATGAAGTGCCCCTGAGCAGGACACCTAAACCCCAACTGCTCTCCGGGTGCCCCAAGTGTGTGGCAGCCCACTGCTCCAAGAAAGTGTGTGTGTGTGTATATGTGTGTGTGTGTGTGTGTGTGTGTGTGTGTGTGTGTGTGTGTGTGTGTGTGTGTGGGTTCACTGTTTACACGAGTGTGCTCAATTTGGATGGGTGGATGGGTTGAATGCAGAGGAAATAATTTCCCTTACGGGATTAATGCAGTATATCACAATGAAATTTTTTTAAAAATCAAAAACATTTACACACGCACCATGAGACAAGAGGGGCTGGTGGCGTAGTGGTTAGGGTGCTGCGCTCATGGTCGGGAGGTTGTGAGTTCGAATCCCTCTGAGACCCTCACTTTGCTAAGACCCCTGGGCAAGGTCTCAACCACAAGTGTGCCTCTGTTCACCCAGCAGTATAAATGGGTACCAGTAAAAATATACTGGGAAGGTAACCTGCGATGGACTAGCGTCCCATCCAGGAGGAGTTGGACTCCTGGTCGCTTCACGGTACAGAAACCAGGGATAAGCACCGACCTGATGAGCCACGAGGCTCGGGTGTAAAACCCCAACAGACTTACCTACCTTACCTTCCCATGAGACAAGAGGTTAAAGCGATTAATCAGAGTAAAGGATAAATTTTCAGACTTTGGCGCAATGGAACAGTGTCATGTTTTTTTGTTTTTTTTTAAGCGTGTACGGTCGCCTAAAACATCGCATTGTTGATAAAAAAAAGTCTCACTTGAGTAAGAAGTTTAATTTTCTGAAGCCTAATGAATGATGCAACATTGCATCTTCCCAACTTGAACCAACTGTAGAGAATCGCACAATATTATGTGGATGAAGAGAAACACAATTTCTTTAAATTCATTAAATGTATAGTGTGTCCGTAACCTTTGCTATTTCAAATTTTTCAAGGATCTTAAGCGCCATACAAATGAAGCTTGGCTTATTCAGATTTCACATAATAACACATCATACAGAAAAGTTACACTATTCTGAGATGAATAATTTTGAAGATATTGCAACATAAATTATACATGTTTATGGACACTACCGGATTTTAACAGAAACGATGTAATTTGTAATTCTGGGATAAATTTTACATAGATTTCTTCAATGCAAACAACATTTAGTACAGGTGACATCTCCCCGTAATATCACAACAGTTTCAGCATCAACACTGTTGATGAAATACGAATAATTTGCAATCGAAACAAAATCATTACCTTTTCAAGTGAGACAACAGAACACTGAAAAATTGGCACTCATTGGAACATATAAAACCTTACCTGCAAAACGACTGATGTTAGCAACTTAAAATTTTCCCTTTTTCTATGTAAAAACTTCAGAATTAAATTTTTATAGCAAACAAACGCTCTGTATTAGGGGCATAACATGAAAAGAATTTAAATCAGCACAAATACTGTTCGGCCCATCTGCATGTGATCCTTTTCAAAAGAGAAAGAAAAAAGGTTTTAAAAATATCTGGATTTGTATAGTCGAGGCCACAGATAACGCCAAAGGCTACATGAGGATGACAGCACTCACTAGTACATGATGAGTCAGAGGCAACGATGTGATGTTAATCAGAGTGATAGGGAAGCACCACGGTATACCTTTTATACTATGGCATGGTGGTAATGTGATGATCATTGCAGCCCTAGCTTTAATCAGGGAGTAGATTCATGTTCTGACTTGGCCACTTTATTCTGATTACCACACACCGTCATTACCACATGGTCATGGCAATTACCAGTACTGTAAATGGTTTGTAGTGCGAGTGTGAACAGGATATTACAAATGCTATGTGTTCTGGATAAATTCACAGACATTGCTAGTGTGGTTTCTTCCGCAAACATCACATCAACCTGAAATATCACTTAGCACTTCAAAAGAGCTTCACATTATTAGGACTGAACTTTGCCCTGAACCTGACGGACTGTCCGAAATATGAATTCCTGCCCTTTACTGAATAATAATTTATAATGTAGTACCACAACAAGCCTTATCCAATTACCCCCCACCATCACGCCAGCCATGAATGTGATACTAAGGTTATCCCCGATCTACTGCCACTCAAACATACTGTACTGTAAAAACTTCTATCCCATGGTAATCAAATAATGGTGAATGTTTTCTCCTTTCCTGTTACATCATTCTAACTTATATCTTCAAAAGACACCAAAAATCGTTTAACATCAATTTAATACATTTTTCCCATTAGAAATGAATTCCTGTGTGAGCTTATGAATGACAGGTCTTGAAAAATGACAGAATATTAACTTCCACATGAGAGATAGTTTTAAATGTCCTGTGCTTCCTATACAGTAATGATAAGAGCACTTTTTATAAATATATATTTTGTAAAACCCTGTCAGGGCCCTGAAATTAAAAATGCCTCTCAGACCTTCCTTTTGCCCGTCAGTAGTACAATAAAAGCATCTCTGACTGAGCAGCTTCAAAGGACCAGAAATATGATTCGTCCAAAAGCTAATCCTTATTTCTACCATGAGGAAAAAGATAATCTCTTCATGAATCAGACAAGACTTTCAAATCAAAGAAATGTCCTCAACATCAACACACACTGGTGCAACCATATCTCATACAAAATTCAGTTCCAATTGTCTTTTCGAAAGGTAACAGATTTGAACAATGTCGGAGCTGCAGTTATGAATGATTTTAATGAACAATTATTCTATCAATTATTTTATTAATCGACTGTTGTACAAATTTTAGTTCTATTGATTATTTTATCAGTCAGATGTTCTATTAATCTTTTAATTAGTCAGGTGTTCTATCAATTATTTTATTAGTTGGGTGTTCTAGCGATTATTTTATTAGTTGGGTGTTCCAGCGATTATTTCTATTAGTTGGGTGTTATATCGACTATTTTATTAGTTGAGTGTTCTAGTGATTATTTTATTAGTTGGGTGTTCCAGCGATTATTTTATTAGTTGGGTGTTCTAGCGATTATTTTTATTAGTTGGGTGTTCCAGCGAATATTTCTATTAGTTGGGTGTTATATCGATTATTTTATTCGTTGAGTGTTCTAGCGATTATTTTATTAGTTGGGTGTTCCAGCGATTATTTTATTAGTTGGGTGTTCCAGCGATTATTTCTATTAGTTGGGTGTTATATCGACTATTTTATTCGTTGAGTGTTCTAGCGATTATTTTTTTAGTTGGGTGTTCCAGCAATTATTTCTATTAGTTGGGTGTTATATCGACTATTTTATTAGTTGAGTGTTCTAGTGATTATTTTATTAGTTGGGTGTTCCAGCGATTATTTTATTAGTTGGGTGTTCTAGCGATTATTTTTATTAGTTGGGTGTTCCAGCGATTATTTCTATTAGTTGGGTGTTATATCGATTATTTTATTCGTTGAGTGTTCTAGTGATTATTTTATTAGTTGGGTGTTCCAGCGATTATTTTATTAGTTGGGTGTTCTAGCGATTATTTTTATTAGTTGGGTGTTCCAGCGATTATTTCTATTAGTTGGGTGTTATATCGACTATTTTATTCGTTGAGTGTTCTAGTGATTATTTTATTAGTTGGGTGTTCCAGCGATTATTTCTATTAGTTGGGTGTTATATCGACTATTTTATTCGTTGAAGTGTTCTAGCGATTATTTTATTAGTTGGGTGTTCCAGCGATTATTTCTATTAGTTGGGTGTTATATCGACTATTTTATTAGTTGAGTGTTCTAGTGATTATTTTATTAGTTGGGTGTTCCAGCGATTATTTTATTAGTTGGGTGTTCCAGCGATTATTTTATTAGTTGGGTGTTCTAGCGATTATTTTTATTAGTTGGGTGTTCCAGCAATTATTTCTATTAGTTGGGTGTTATATCGATTATTTTATTCGTTGAGTGTTCTAACGATTATTTTATTAGTTGAGTGTTCCAGCGATTATTTTATTAGTTGGGTGTTCTAGCGATTATTTTTATTAGTTGGGTGTTCCAGCAATTATTTCTATTAGTTGAGTGTTATATCGACTATTTTATTAGTTGGGTGTTCTAGCGATTATTTTCATTAGTTGGGTGTTCCAGCAATTATTTTTATTAGTTGGTTGTTATATCGACTATTTTATTAGTTGAGTGTTCTACCGATTATTTTTTAGTTGGGTGTTCTAGCGATTATTTTATTAGTTGGGTGTTCTAGCGATCATTTTTATTAGTTGGGTGTTCCATCGATTATTTTATTATTTGGGTTTTCTAGCAATTATTTTATTAGTCGGTGTTCTAACGATCATTTTACTAGTAAGGTGTTCTATCGATTATTTTATTAGTTAAGTGTTCTCTTGATTATTTTACGTGTTGACGATTATTTTACATGTTGAGCGTTCTCACAATTATTTTATTAGTCAAGTGTTCTAGTGATTATTTGTATTAGTTGGGTGTTCTATGGAATATTTTCTGTGTTAAGTGTTCTCTTGATTATTTTATTTGTTGAGTGTTTTCTCGATTAGTTTGATAGTTGAGTGGTCTATTGATCATTTTGTTAGTCGAATATTCCATCGAGTGTTTAATGAATAGTGTAACAAAAGTTGGGGTGTACATACTTTGTGAGATTATTCATAATGTACATCAAATTTATTTATATTCTTTGATCGTCATTTTCCTTGTCCTAAAATGCAGTTTGGATTTGTGGACTCAAGGTCCTCTCTGTTAAGGAATTCCCAGTGGAACGAGGTGAAATTATCAATTTGTATAAGAACTGACAAAAAAAGGGAACATTTAAAATATTCATTTAAAAGTTCCATAAAAAGACTCAGGTGCACCTAAATGAGAAAAAATGTATCCGAGTGAAACCAGTGTAACCGCTGAGTGTGGAGCTAGCTAATGTTTAATGTGAGAAATTCATCTTTAACCCTCAAGCGACCAAGCTATTTCAGCCACTACTATGACCGAGTGGGGTCATTTGTGACCCCATTGACTTTTTATCGGAATATATCTATATAAATGATTGTTTTAGAGTTCTTCATATTTATTTCACTCTCGAATATATTTGTCCATCATTTTATGAAATAAGGTATGGAATTTGATATATTTTTACAAAAAAGCAAAAATATCCAATGATAGAACAATATCACATCTATTTACACAACCCTTGTCTGTTACATCTTGTAATATGCACGTTACTTTTTATTTCTTTGCATTTTTTTTTCTTTGCATCAAGAATGAAAACAAATCATGAAAAGTAAACTTACTTTGCATAAAATATGTATTACAATGCGGTAGGATAATTTCGATATGGAAATAGAAATAATATTTATATGGCTGAACTATGTGAAACAAGTAACTAAATAAATAAATATGCCCGGGGTCATATATGACCCCCACTCGGTCACTTGAAGGTTAAAGCGACTGAAGAGTCTAAAGCCACGTCTACTAGGGAGCCAAAGCTTACCTTCAGTGGTTAAACAAGATGCAACATGTTCACACACTTCATGAAGCTGCTTGAATTCTAAGCAATGAAATACCACTTACATACCTCACGTCTTTAAAAACACAAAACAAGTATTGTCTTTCTTCTCTCATTTCAATCTGTGCCTTTTGTGTAATTTCTGCATTCATACAAAATGCAAGTTTCTGTTTGTGAGACAGCTGCAAAAAAATACAGTGGAGAAAAAACATCCAAACACACACACACACACACACACACACACACACACCTAGATGATAATTACCAAAGAAGTTTTTCAACCTGATGAATTTTAAATATGTGCTTTGTACCCAAGTTATATTGTAAACGATCCTGTGAGATTTGACAATGAGGAGTGGCGAGGTTTGTGTACTCAGAGATCAACTAGTACAGATCAGACACAACGTCTTTGTGCAAGCTCACAGCCTCACCCAGCTGTGTGTGTGTGTGTGTATGTTCGTGTGAGTATGTGTGTGTGTGTGTGTGTGTGTGTGTGTGTTGGGGGTGGGGAGGGGGGGGGATTTACATTGCAACAGCTTGAAATCACAAGTCGAAGCTTGCAAACAAATTAGCTGCAATTCGAATAGCTTGAGTTAATCATGGGAAAGGGAAGACTGGCTCAGTAAAGACTTACAGGATCTAAGAAGCAGTACTGCAAAGCCCATAAGAACCAGTTTGTTCAATTTAATTATTGTATTCCAGGTACGAGGGCATGAGAAAAAAATTGTGTGCAGTCCTTAGTGAGTTTGAGTCATTGTCCATTCAAGATTGTTTATAAAAAAAAAATCCTCTAACCAAAGGTAATGAGAAAAATCTCAATCTACTAAACTGAGAAGCCTAAACTGAGGTGTATTTTAGGAGAGATTTATTAAAAACAAATAAACGCTTATAAAAGTTTCACTGGAACTGCTCAAATCTATCTCAACTCTTTAGAATTACACAGCTCACACACACACACACACACACAAATGTGTATACATACTGTCTATATATATATATATATATATATATATATATATATATATACACACACACACACACACACACACGCACACACACATACATACAAACATACCTACATACATACAGACACACACACACACAAATACATACAAACACACACATACATACACAGACACACACAAATACATACACACACAAATCTTCTTCTTCTTCTTTTACTTTCGGCTGCTCCCTTCAGGGGTCGCCACAGCAAATCATCCGCCTCCACCTCACCCTGTCCTCCGCATCTTCTTTTCTGACTCCAACGACCTTCATGTCTTCCTTCACCACGTCCATAAATCTCTTCTTCGGTCTTCCTCGAGGCCTTCTGCCTGGTAGTTCCAACCTCAGCATCCTACTGCCAATATACTCACTATCCCTCCTCTCTGTACATGTCCAAACCATCTCAATCTAGCCTCTCTGACTTTGTCTCCAAAACATCTTACGTGGGCTGTCCCTCTGATATACTCATTTCTGATCCTATCCATCCTCGTTACTCCCAGGGAGAACCTCAACATTTTCATCTCCGCTACCTCCAGCTCTGCCTCCTGCCTTTTCCTCAGCGCCACTGTTTCTAAGCCATACAACATCGCTGGCCTCACCACCATCTTGTACACTTTTCCCTTCATTCTTGCTGACACTCTCCTATCGCACATCACACCGGATACTTTTCTCCAACCATTCCAGCCTGCCTGCACACGCTTCTTCACCTCTTTTCCACACTCTCCATTGCTCTGGATTGTTGAGCCTAAGTACTTAAAATCCTCCACCTTCGTTATCTCTGCTCCCTGTAACATCACCGTTCCTCCTGGGTCCTTCTCATTCACACACATATATATATATATGTCTGTGTATGTGTGCATTCGTGTGTGTGTGTGTATATATATATATATGTCTGTCTTCCTTTCGGCTTTTTCCCTTTTCTCAGGAGTCGCCACAGCGAATCATCTGATTCGCACGTTTTTTTGGCAGAGGTTTTTTTTTTTTTTTTTTTTTTTTTTTTATGTCGGATGCCCTTCCTGTCACAACCCTTTTAACAAGGGACAGAAACACGCTGACGACTTTGCAGCGTACTCTTTACGAAAGTCAGCAATGGTTCTTTTACATGCCTCTCACCACAGACAGTGAGAGACATGGCCCGCCTTTGATAACCCAGTTAGCCGCACTGGGGGGACAGTGACAACCTTGTGGAGAGTGGGACTCGAACCCCCAACCTTTGGATCAGTGATCCAGCGCCCTATACCACTAGACCACCACTGCCCCTTATATATATATATATATATATATATATACACACACACACACACACACGAATGCACACATATACATACACAGACATATATATATATATATATATATATATATATATATATACACACACACACACACACACACACACACACAAATGCAAACATATAAACACACACGAATGCACACATATACATACACACACACTCCTCAGTTATGTTCAGTTTTTCGTTTTGTTTAGCACTTTATTGTATTTTACATACAGCAGGATCAGCAGACGCTCCTGATTATGAGATTATTACAGATTAACCATCTTCACGTCCCATGACTCATAATAGGTTTCATACATGCCATCTGCTACCTACACACTTTATCAAAAACCTTGAATAAAAAAAATATATATACACGTTTTATTATTGTTATCAACATTACAGTTATTATTATATTGTATTATAATGTTATAATATTGTGTTGTTATAATATGGGCTAATATACAGTCGACTAGTTATAATATTGTGTGGTTATAATTTTGTGTAGAATTTATTAAACTGTGCTTTTATAATATTGTGTCGTATAGAATCTTGTCTGGTTTTAATACTGCACAGTGTACAATAGTGTGTGGTTATAATATTATCTGGTTAATATATCGGGTCGAAATTATTTTTTCTGGTTTAAGAGACTCGATCATATCGGGTCGAAATGATTTTTATGGGTTTAGGAGACTCGATCATATCAGGTCGAAATGATTTTTTTGGTTAAGGAGACTCGATCATATCGGGTCGAAATGATTTTTATGGGTTTAGGAGACTCGATCATATCAGGTCGAAATGATTTTTTTGGTTAAGGAGACTCGATCATATTGGGTTCTGAAAGAGTTCGGTTCTGACGGGGTTTCGTTTAGGGGATCGATCACACTGCATGTTGCAGAAGGTAAAAGTCGGTGATGATCTCTCTATGAACACTCTTCTTCTTTTCCTTTCGGCTTTTTCCCTTTTTCAGGGGTCGCCACAGCGAATCATCTGATTCGCACATTTTGATTTGGCGTAGGTTTTTACGTCAGATGCCCTTCCTTACACGACCCTTTACCAATGGACAGAAACACGTTGACGGCTTTGCAGCTCCTCTTTACGAAAGCAATCAGCAATGGTTCTTTTACATGAACCTCTCACCATAGACAGTGAGAGACACTACCGGCCTTTGATAACCCAAGTTAGCTGCACTGGGGGGGGGGGGGACTGGTTGTCATTGACAACCTTGTGGAGAGTGGGACTCAAACCCCTAACCCTAGGATCAGCGATCCAGCACCCTTTACCACAAGGCCACTTTGTGTTGTGGTTTAAAGTGAGATCTGATCTAAACACTGCAGATGTTCTTACCTGGAGTATTGAACAGAACCATGAAGAGAACCCATAACCTGGACTGCATGGTCCTGCTGTGATAATCCTGTGAACAGCTCAGAAGAATTTCAGCTCGGTGGATATTAATCAATCAAACATCCACTGTGGGATCTCACACACTCCAGCACAGTCACAAACGCATGAAGACTTTCACTGGACCCACAACTGATCCACAACTGATCCCCGAACCGATCACTCACATGGACAACTCCAACTGCAGCGGGTAGATCCGCAGATCCCGAGATTCACTGCGACCTTCACTTCACTGATTGTTCTCCAGCAGACCGAAGAAGTTTTGAGGAAAGGGACGATTCAAAAATTCCCTACAGCCGCGTGAGGAGGATCTTACCAGATCCCGTGTAACCGCCACACAAACCAGGCCCCTCCCCCTCCCTTTCGCTCTCTCTCGCTCTCTCTCTCTCTCGCTCTCTCTCTCTCTCTCCTTGTTGAAGGAGATTATTCTCAGTTATTCTGTGAATGGCAGCACAAACCCCGCCGGGCTGCACTTTTAACCAGAAGCTTTCCCCGAGAACATGAACCCGCTGGTTCGGATCACCTGAACTGATGTAGCGGACAGAACAAGAAAAGATCCGGAATCTGGTGTCGTAATAAAATGGGGCGGAGCATTCACGTCATCCACAGCAGAGCCAGGGCGAAGAGCTATATGATTATTTATACATACAGTGTTTAATTCATTCACTCACATTTCAAATTCACAAAGGACCGTGTGAGGGAAGGTAAAATACACCGCATGTGTGTGTGAGAGAGGCATGTGAAGGTCTGTTTGTTAGGGAGTAAGGTGTGTGTGTGTGTGTGTGTGTGTGAGGGAGGGAGGGAGAGAGTATTACTGTGAGAATGTGTGTGAAGGAGTGAGAGTCTGTGTGTGTGAAGGAGTGAGAGTCTGTGTGTGTGTGTGTGTGTGTGTGTGTGTGAGGAGGGAGTGAGAGAGTATAACTGAGAATGTGTGTGAGGGAGGGAGTGAGAGAGTATAACTGAGAATGTGTGTGTGTGTGTGAAGGAGTGAGAGTCTGTGTGCGTGTGTGCACGTGAGAGAGAGAGAGAGAGAGAATCTGTGTGAGGAAGTGAGAACACGTGAGGGAGTGAGAGAATGTGTGTGTTTGATAATGTGTGTGTGTGTGTGTGTGTGTGTGTGTGTGAGAGAGAGAGAGTGAGAAAGAGCATAAGAGTGAGAATGTATGAAGGAGTGAGAGTATAACTGAGGGAGTGAGAGAATATGTGTGTATGGGTGTGAGAGAGTATAAGAGTGAGAATGTGTGTGTGTGTGTGTGTGTGTGTGTGTGTGTACAGATGCTCCCCAGCTTCCTAACGAGTTGGGTTCAGGTTGGCCGTTCTCAGATGAATTTGTTTGTAAGTCGTTACAGGGCATTCTTTAGAGGGGAACGTATGTTTAAACCTTGTATGAGTAATCTATACGAGTTTGTACTGTCTACAATCTCTCTCTCTCTCTCTCTCTCTCTCTCTCTCTCTCTTTCTCTCTCTCTCTCCCCATAATCATCTGTACATTATCAATATCATCATGTCCCGTGTTTAAACTCCTGGTTCCTCTCAAGCGGATCTGATCAGATTTACAGACAGTTTCACTCTTATCAAGTTCATTATAATACTGGAGTTAATTTGTTTCTTCTTTGAAGGTTTTGGCACGAGTTCAGAAATGAATCATTCTGCTTCTCTTTCTTGATCTCCGTATGGTGTAAAGCACGTGTCAGTCACGTCCCTCTGCCGGAACCTAGTATTAAGTGTACCTAAGGGTAATGTTTAATCATATTTCATACTTATATTTATGATCTATCTTTCTGTGGGGGCAGTGGTGGTCTAGTGGTATAGGGCGCTGGATCGCTGATCCAAAGGTTGGGGGTTCGAGTCCCACTCTCCACAAGGTTGTCACTGTCCCCCCCCAGTGCAGCTAACTGGGTTATCAAAGGCGGGCCATGTCGCTCACTGTCTATGGTGAGAGGCATGTAAAAGAACCATTGCTGACTTTCGTAAAGAGTAGCTGCAAAGCCGTCAGCGTGTTTCTGTCCCTTGCTAAAAAAAGGGTTGTGACAGGAAGGGCATCCGACGTAAAAACCTCTGCCAAATCAGATGATTCGCTGTGGCGACTCCCGAGTAAAAGGGAAAAGGCCGAAAGGAAGACAGACAGACAGACTTTCTGTAAACTTTATTCCATTTTTATTTATACTTGTTCTTCAATTTCATTTCACTTTCGACCTTGGACATGTTGGTATCTCCGGATGTTTGCATAACGCATGTTGGTAAGTTGAGGAGCGTCTGTATTTTTATTTTATTTGTATTTTGTGTTATTTTTTCATGTTTTTTGTTATTATAAGCATTTATAACATTGAATATGTATTTATTAATATTATATACATATACACATGTACGTATACGTCAGTCGGGGGAGTGGTGGGTGATCCTACTTCGCGGATTTCAATGGTCACGTGGGGAGCTCGGTCCCAATTAACCGTGGAAAGTGAGGGATTCCTGTATAAGAGAGAATGTGTGAAGGGGTGAGAGAATGTGTATGTGAAGGAGTAAGAGTATAAAAGTGAATGTGCGAGGGAGTGAGAATGTGTGTATGAGGGCATGAAAGACTTTGAGTGTGAGAATGTGTGAGGGAGTGAGAAAATGTGTGAGAGAGTGTGTGCGTGAGGGCATGAGAGAATGTGTGTGTGTGAGGATGTGTGAGGGAATGAGAGAATGTGGGTGAGGGAGTGAAAGAATGTATGTTTAAGGGAGTGAGAGAATGTGGGTGAGGGCATGAAAGAGCATAAGAGTGAGAATGTGTGAGGGCTTTAGAGAATGTGTGTTGATGGCGTGAGAGTACAAGAGTGTGAGAATGTGTGAAGGGGTGAGAGAATGTGTGTGAATGTATGTATGAGAGAGTGAGAGAGTATAACAGTGTGAGCATGTGTGATTGAGTGAGAGAATATGTGTGTGTGAGGGTGTGAGAGAGTATGAGAGTCTGACCAAGTGTGAGGATGTGAAAGAATGTGTGTGTGAGGGAGTTAGAGAGCATAAGAGTGTGAGAATGTGTAAGGGAGTGAGAGAGTATAAGAGTGTGAGAATGTGTGAGGGAGTGAGAGTACAGTGGCGCCGCGGAATTCGAACGCTCTAGAGTTCGAACAAATCGGACTTTGAACAAAAATGCCGGGATTTTTCCGTCCCGGACATCGAACAAAAACCGGAAGTCGAACTCGAGAAACGGCTGAGAAAAAACGAGACCAAGAGGGAGAAAGAGTGCGCGACTTCCGGAAGTCTGGAAGTTGTTGATACTATGTATCACCCTGATAAAGTGCGCTGTTCTTGGGAAGTCCGGAAGTTGTTGATACTGTGTATCACCCTGAAAAAACGCACTGTTCTGGGGAAGTCCAGAAGTTGTTGATACTATGCATCACCCTCATAAAACTAAAGCTAGCGCTAAAGCACTAAAGCTAAGCTAAAGCGCTAGCAGCGCTGTGAACACCTTTAATGATGAGGTCATGAGCCACTTCCGTAAGGTTTTGAAAAGAAGTCAGAAACAAGCCACGTTAGAAATGTTCTTCAAGAAAAGAAAGGAAAATCCTGAAGAAGAGTCATCCATGCAAAGTGGTAGCAAGAGAAAAAAAAACACCTTTCGATGATTTACCCGAAGCTGTTATGAAAGGGAATCCGCTTCCTCTCTCCCTCTCTGTTATGGAAGGGGGTCCGCTTCTTCTCTTCCTCGCCAACATTTACAATATTTACGTATGCCAACTGCTCACCACCACAAAGGTTAAAATTTTTATCTTTATTGTTCTTATGTTTTAACTCCACTGTGGTTTTTATTTTAGTGTGTTATGGTCTCTCACAAAAGAGTTGTGCATTGGAGAGGGGCATGACTGTCACATGCTGGTGGAGTGCTAAACCCACACACCTGATTCCACTTAATCACGAGCTATAAAGACTAGCAGCACTCTACCCAGTGCTATAAGATTGTCCCTCTTCTCCGTGATCTCTCTGGCTCTCATCTCCGTGCTCCACCAGTTCCCGCCTTAGTTTGATTTTCATGTTTCTCCGCATCTCTAACAGTGACTACGATTTCCCCGTGCTCTAGTGCCTTCCCTGTGAACAATAAAGCGCACCCGTTTTCATCTCCACTTTGTCTCTTGCATTTTAAGCTAAGACTGCCTTTATCATGAACTTGCTCACAGATCGAACCTCGCCATGGGCATTAGCCGTTGCCACCCATACCCCAGATTTTGAACAGGAACGGCTATATACACAATATTATAGTGTGAATAGACATAGCTGTCTTAACTCGCCAAAATGAATAGAGCCAAAGAGACTAAATACAATTGGTTAATAATTTTGTGTTACTTAACTTGATTGGTCAAGACGCAGTTTTAAGGCACTAGTGAGCAAATGAGAGCTCATGTTAGTATGTAACTGTGTGTGTATGTGATGCTACATTGCGGGAAGATTTAATGTGAAAGCTTCCTAAATTTATATAATAATGGTAAGAATTATTGATAGAAAAGAAGAAAATAAGGCTAGGGAGGTAGATGTATAAAATGGAATTGGGAATAGTTAGCAAAAAACCTATGAACATTTGCATGATAAATCTTCTAGACCTTCTGTGATGTCAGGAACATTCAGCCGGACCCAAAAATGCAGGAGACAGAGTGTGATGAAAACGGATGAGCTTTATTGTTCGCAGGGAAGGCACTAGAGCACTGGGAAACCGTAGTCACGGTTAGAGATGCGGAGAAACACGGAAATCATAAACTAAGGGAACTGGTCGAGCAGGGAGCTGATAGCCAGAGAGATCATGGGGAAGAGGTACAATCTTCTAGCATCGGGAGGAGCATGCTGCTTGTCTTTATAGCTCGGTGCTTGCTGAGTGGAATCAGGTTTGTGTGCTTACTGCTCTACCCGCGTGTGACAGCCACGCCCCTCTCCAGCACCTGCATGCATAAAGAGAGAGAGAGTTAGAGCCACCAAAACCAGAGTCTCTCACAACACAGACCATAGCATAGTGCAGTGTTTCCCAACCTTTTTGGGCCAAGGCACATCTTTTACATTAGAAAAATCACGAGGCACACCACGGAACAAAAATGATACTGCCCTCGAGCAGAACAGCACTGTTACTACACGCTAAGTGAAATTGGTTAATCTTCCATGGAACACCTGATGATTTCTCACGACACAATAATGTATTGCGGATTAGGGGTTGGGAAACACTGGCATAGTGTACTGTATTCAATAATTTTTTCTCTTAATTTGCTGACCTATAATATGAGTTATGGTACCGTTAACTTCTGTTCAAAACCTGACAGAACGGATTAAGACCATTTACATTATTTGTCATGGCAAAAGCAGATTCATAATTCTACCAAATCGGAATTCGACCAGCCGTCTGGAACGAACTATGGTCAAGTACCAAGGTACCACTGTATAGTGACAGGGGATGTCAATCGGTAATAGACCACAACAAGACTAAAGGGCACACCAGAAAATTATATGAAAGAGCAAATCATCAAATGCAAGTTTCAACTTAGTAGAAGGGGTGAGAATATGTGTGAAGGCATGAGAGAATGTGTGTGTGTGAGGGAGTGAGAGAATATGTGTGTGAGGGCATGAAAGAGTATAAGAGTGTGAATGTGTGAGGGAGTGAGAGAATGTGTGAAGGAGTGAGAGAGTATATCAGTGTGAGAATGTGTGAGGAATTGAGATAATGTGTGTGCAATGGCACGAAAGAGTATAAGAGTGTGAGGGAGTGTGAGAATGTGTGTGTGAGGGAGTGTGAGAATATGTGTGTGTGTGTGTGTGTGTGTGTGTGTGTGTGTGTGTGTATGTGAGGGAGAGAGAGAATATAACAGTGAGAGAATGTGTGAGGGAGGGAGAATGTGTGTGTGTGTTTGAGGGAGTGAGAAAGTAGAAGAGTGAGCATGTCTGAGGGAGTGAGAGAACATGTGTGAGAGAGTATAAGAGTGAGAATGTGTGAGAGAGTGAGATAATGTGTGTGTGTTTGAGGGCGTGAGAGGGTGTAAAAGTGTGAGCATGTGTGAGGGAGTGAGAGAACATATGTGAGAGAGAGTATAAGAGTGAGAATGTGTGAGAGAGTGTGAGCATGTGTGAGGGAGCAAGAGAACATGTGTGTGAGAGAGTATAAGAGTGAGAATGTGTGAGAGAGTGTAAGAGTGTGAGCATGTGTGAGGGAGCGAGAGAACATGTGTGAGAGAGAATATAAGAGTGTGAGCATGTATTTGAGGGAGTGAGAGAATGTTTTCCTTCTATGAATAGAAGGTTTCTATGGAGAGAATGTGCTTCTATTGATCTCTTCTGCCCTTTATCTACAACAGCCAAGAGGTCTTCTTGCTCTGCTTCTTGGCTGTCAGAGGTACTCCAAAGCAATCGTGACATCTAAGCACAAGCTGAGAGAAAGTGGACGAAATCACTTGAATTAGATCTGGATTACTACCATGCTCTCCGCTCTATATTTTCATTTGATGTGACTTGTGCTAATACAGCCTTCTGTAAGAAAAATTTGGACACTGCTGCACAAGACCCAGTCAATTTTCACAACGTCTATTCATCATTACCCAATCCATCTCTTCCATGTTCCTCATCCTCCTTGGCCGCTGAAGACTTTGCTGACTTCTTTGATGGGAAGATTAAACAAATCTGTGAGACATTTACTCCCACCCCAACTTCTAAACTAGACAGTGTAGATTCCACTTCCCCTTCCCTTGCACTGTTTTCCAATCTCACAAATGAAGACACCCAGCAAGTCATTTCATCATGCAATTCTCATACCTGATCACTGGATACAATTCCTTCCGTAATACTCCCTACTATATCTCAAGATCTTCTTCCATTTACATCCACTATCATCAACAACTCCATATCATCTGGACAGGTACCAACAGTATTCAAAAGAGCCAGGGTTTTACCCATCTTAAAGAAACCCTGTGTGGCTCCATCAAACATCAGCAACTACAGGCTGGTATCACTTCTTTCTTTCCTTTCTAAATTTCTTGAATGCACTACTTATAACCAAATGTCTTTCCGTCTTTTGCAGAATAACCTCCTTGACCCTATTAGATCTGACTTCAAAGCAGCACATTCTACACAGACTGCACTCTTGTCTGTTACAGAGAAGCTGCATGCGACAAGATCAGTCAAGATGTTATCAGTCCTCATCCTGCTTGACTTTTCAGAAACATATGACACGGTCAAGCACAAGATTCTCTTGTCCACCCTCAAGAGGCTAGGAAGTTGTGGTGTAACATGGCAGTGGTTCTCTTCCTACCTGGAAGGTCGCTCATATGCAGGGGATCCACATATTCTCCAAGCCAACTTTCAACTGGTGATCCCCAGGTCTCAGTTTTTGGACTATTTCTGTTCTCTCTTTATACTAGGTCCCTTGGTGATGTCATATCCTCACATGGGTTCTCATACCACTGCTATGCAGATGACACTCAATTTGTTCTCTCCTGGCCTCTCTGAGACACTGATGTTTCTTCCCAGATCTTTACATGTCTGGCAAGCATCTCCTCATGGATGGCAGCTCATTAGCTGAAGCTTAATCCCAGCAAGACTGAATTGCTGTTCATCCCAGCTGTCTCATCCCCACATCACAATCTTGCAATATCCTTGGACAATGCTGTGATTGCTCCTTCAGGCACTGCACGAAGTCTTGGAGTAACCATAGTTAAGTGCTTATGCAAAAAGAAGGACAGGCAGTTCACTATGGTTACTCAAAGACTTCGTCAAACAGTTTGTCCACTTCTTTTAAGGCCACTCAGATACATGTTCAATCCCTTGTCATCTCAAGACTAGATTATTGCAACTCACTCCTGGCAGGTCTACCTTTGAGCGCTATTCGTCCTCTGCAAATGATCCAGAATGCAGCTGCACGGCTTGTTTTCAACCTTCCAAAATATTCCCACACTACACCACTGCTGTGATCTATTCATTGGCTTCATATCGCTGTTCGCATTCGATTTAAAACACAAACGCTTGTCTACAAAGGTAAAAAATGTACCTGTACCTTCCTACCACAAAGCACTTATCACATCTTGCACTGCACCACGCTCTCTCAGATCCTCTAGCACTGTGAGACTGAACACTCCTTCTACCAAGGGACAAGGTAAAATGCAGCTAAACTCTTCTCTGTTCTGGCTCCAAGGTGGTGGAATGAACTTCCTCTGGACATCCGGACAACTGAGTCATTGGGTATTTTCAAACGACGGCTGAAAACTTACCTTTTTCAGCAGTACTTAAATCAAGCACTATACTGTATACCCCCCCCCCCCCCCAAATACCCACACAACATCTACCACCTGAGTTTGACTGATACTTACTCTGTGTACTAACAAACTAGTATGGCAATATATTCTCTGATAGAGATTTTAAAGCACTTCTAAGTAAGTTGCTCTGGATAAGAGCGTATGCTTCTTCTTCTTTTCCTTTCGGCTGTTCCCCTCAGGGGTCGCCACAGCAAATGATCTGCCTCCATCTCTCCCTGTCCTCTGCATCTTCTACTCTTACTCCAACGACCTTCATGTCCGCCTTCACCGCATCCATAAATCTTCTCTTTGGTCTTCCTCTGGGCCTTTTGCCTGGTAGTTCCAACCTCAGCATCCTACGACCAATATACTCACTATCCCTCCTCTGTACATGTCCAAACCATCTCAATCTAGCCTCTCTGACTTTGTCTCCAAAACATCTAACATGTGCTGTCCCTCTGATGTACTCATTTCTGATCCTATCCATCCTCGTTACTCCCAAAGAGAACCTCAACATTTTCATCTCTGCTACCTCCAACTCTGACTCCTGTCTTTTCTCCAGGGCCACTGTCTCTAAACCATACAACATTGCTGGCCTCACCACCGTCTTGTACACTTTTCCCTTCATTCTTGCCGATACTCTCCTATCACACATCACACCGGACACTTTTCTCCATCCATTCCAACCTGCCTGCACGCCCTTCTTCACCTCTTTTCCCCACTCTCCATTGCTCTGGATTGTTGAGCCTAAGTACTTAAAATCCTCCACCTTCTTTATCTCTGCCCCCTGTAACCTCAAAGTTCCTCTTGGGTCCTTGTCGTTCACACACATGTATTCTGTCTTACTAAGACTAACCTTCAATCCCCTCCTTTCCAGGGCATACCTCCACCTCTCTAGATTTTCCTCCACTTGGTCTCTGCTCTCACTACAGATCACGATGTCATCTGCAAACATCATAGTCCATGGAGATTCTTGTCTAACCTCGTCTGTTAGCCTGTCCATCACCATAGCAAACAAGAAGGGGCTGAGAGCTGACCCTTGATGCAGTCCCACCTCCACCTTGAACTCTTCTGTCACACCAACAGCACACCTCACCACTGTCTTACATCTCTCATACATGTCCTGCACCACTCTAACATACTTCTCTGTCACTCCAGACTTCCTCATACAATACCACAGTTCTTCTCTCGGCACCCTGTCATAGGCTTTCTCCAGATCCACAAAGGCACAATGCAGCTCCCTCTGACCTTCTCTGTACTTCTCTATTAACATCCTCAAAGCAAACACTGCATCTGTGGTGCTCTTTCTGGGCATGAAACCAAACTGTTGTTCACAAATGCTGACCTCTGCCCTTAGTCTTGCTTCCACTATTCTTTCCCATAGCTTCATTGTATGGCTCATCAACTTTATCCCTCTGTAGTTGCCACAACTCTGTACATCTCCCTTGTTCTTAAAAATGGGCACAAGCACACTTCTCCTCCATTCCTCTGGCATCTGCTCACTTTCTAAGACCTTGTTGAATATTCTTGTCAGAAAATCTACTGCTACCTCCCTAGACACTTCCATACCTCAACTGGTATGTCATCAGGGCCAACTGCCTTTCCACTCTTCATCCTCTTCAATGCCCTCCTCACTTCTCCCTTACTAATCTTTGCTACTTCCTGCTCCTCAACGGTCACCCCTTCTACTCTTTTTCTCTCTCATTTTCTTCATTCATCAGCTCTTCAAAGTACTCTTTCCATCTTCCCAGCACACTTCTGTCATCAGTCAATACATTTCCCTCTCTGTCCTTTATCACTCTAACTTGCTGCATGTCTTTCCCATCTCTATTTCTCTGCTGTGCTAACCTGTATAGATCATTTTCTCCCTCCTTACTGTTCAACCTATCATACAAGTCATCATACGCCCTCTGTTTGGCCTTTGACACTGCTACCTTCGCCTTACGCTGTGTCTCCCTGTACTCCTGTTTACTCTCTTCGGTCCTGTCAATGTCCCACTTCTTCTTGGCTAACCTCTTCTTTTGTACACACTCCTGCACTTCCTCATTCCACCACCAAGTTTCCTTATCTACTTTCCTTCCAGAGGACACACCAAGTACTCTCCTACCGGTCTCCCCACTGTGAAACATTGTGAAACTTCCGTAGATAGTACACGGACCAAAACGGAACGATTGCGGAATACATACGGAACGTTTGCAGAATGGTTGCAGATAGCACGGAAGATTTACGGAACGCTCATAGAACTCACTTCGACTATAAATACAGGCGCGAAAGACAAAGAGCCATTCATTTCGAGAGACACCACGATGACGAACGCCAAGAGGAAGACATCCACCAAAAGGCCATGGTCTCCTACGCCGGAAACCACAGTCGAAGAGCTTTCTTGAGAAGCTGAGGTGCACGCCGAGCTGGATGTCGCTTCCAATATCGCCACTGACCCGAACAAGAAGGCATGCATATACATCAAGCTCAAAGTCGATGAGGAAAAGGCCATGGTAGAGTTCATCCAGGCAAATGAGTGCCTGTACAACAAGAAACTCCGATTCTGGACGGACAAAGCACACAAGGCCAAGCTCTGGGCTGATCAGGGTTCGCGCATGGGGAAGAGCGACGAGGAGATGAAACAATGGTTCCATAGCGTGCAGACGAGGCTGGGAAAGCTTAGATGGTGGAAGTCGGGGCAAGCTGACCTGAACATGTCTCAGAGGGACCAGTGGATATACGACAGCTTTAGCTTCCTATGTCCACACATTGTCGAGGTACAGCGAAGGAACATTGTGTCTCTGAAGGCAAAGATTGCTGCTGCAGCTGGCTCCGGCGGTTCCATGCCCAACACTACTGGAGAACCTCCACTGCCATCAACGTCGGAGGGGTCACAGGACAGTGCAGCTATAGACCTCCAGCTGGCAGAAAAGATAATACCCGTCACCCTCCTCGACGACACACCTGTCACCACAACATCCAGGTCCACCTTGGCAAGGTCTGAAGCTGCAACGTCTAGCCTTGACAACAGAGCTGGCCGGATTCTTACAGCAACCAAACAGCTGGTGAACCAGAGAAGGGATGTACGGATGGCTGATGAGTCAGAGAGGGTGAGTTTCACCAATTGGGCTGCAGCTGTGCTGCATAATCTACCAAAACCTGTGTACAGGCATGATCAGCTCATTTGTGCAGAGCGAACCCTTTCAACCAAGAAGATGGTGAAAAGGAAGGAAAAAAAAGATGAGGAGTACAATCACTGAATGAAGATTTGGAAAGACTTGCATGAAGCCAAGCAGAGCTTAATAAAAGAGCAATAAATAAAAAAGCCCTAGTGCTTCATTTTAAGGCGTTACATTGAGATGTGGGAGGCAGTGTTGGTCTAGTGGTATAAGGCGCTGGATCGCTGATCCAAAGGTTGGGGGTTCGAGTCCCACTCTCCACAGGGTTGTCACTGCCCCCCCCCCAGTGCAGCTAACTGGGTTATCAAAGGCCTGCCATGTCTCTCACTGTCTATGGTGTGAGGCATGTAAAAGAACCATTGCTGACTTTCGTAAAAAGAGTAGGCTGCAAAGCCGTCAGCGTGTTTCCGCCCTGCGAAGGCCTGGCGAGCTGTCCAGGGTGTACTCTGCACCAGCCTCCCCGCGACCCTAATTAGGATGAAGCGGTTACAGAAAATGAACTGAACTGAACATTGAGATGTGGTGAAGATTTCTGTTCTTCTCACTTGGTTTATCTATTCGGTGTGTGCTGCGTTTCAGAGCATCATCCAAGCTTTATTCCGACTCCCCAATCCCTCTGATCAAGTCCGTGCTGGATGAAAGCATGCACTTGAGCACGTGTTTAAGACGCGCTGATCTCTGAACCCCACTATGTATTTGATCATTTATTATAAGGCAGCGCAAGCGGCGCGCTCTCTACTCTGTCTGGGCACACGTGATCACCGGCATGAGGAGGGTGATCATGCAGACCCGATCAAGGTCTCAAGCAAACCACAATCAGCAGTGGATCAATGAATCAGAAGAAGGTGAAATACTCTACGATGTGCCATAGATGAACTTCGATCGGGTCTTGATCATTCTCCTCATGCCAATGATCACGTGTGTGCGGACGGAGTAGGGAGCGCACAGCCAAAGTGAGGGACAAAGCAACCAGCAAGCGCTTGGTCTGATGCTGCTACTGATGGTGTGTGGTGTGCAGAGCAGCTCTCTTCACTGCTTTTGACCATACGGAAAAGAAGGGAAGACTTGCGGATAAGTTAAGGGACACTTGCGGTATAAAAGGAAAGACCACGGAACCAAAGGGAACACTCTTGGAATTTTTTTCAGTGAACGTGCTTTTGAACATGTTCAAAAGCATGTTTGTGGAAAATTTTGGCCTGACAGAAGAGGAGGAATACCTTCGGAATCGTACGGAAGGACACGGAAGATGACGGACTGACTGAGGAACGTTGGAGGATGACTACGGTTTTGCTTCCGTGAGTTTGCCGCGCTCCAGTGAAATGGGGGTATTAGACAGACAGCAGTTTTAACTATAAGTGTAACTACATTTGGTCCTTGTTGCAGTGTAGACAGTAGGAACTGCCAGCATGTGGTAAGAACTAATTTTATTAACCCAAATCTTGCATCTGCTTTATATATTTAGTTGTGTTCAAAATAATAGCAGTGTGTTTTTAAAAAAGTGAAAAAAGCTTAAAATCCTGATAATATCTTTTATTTCCATATGCATAAACGCATTGGGAAAACAACACAGTCTATTCCAATCCAAAACATGAAGAAAAATATATCAAATTTATGTTATTCCTTGAAAGAAATCGAAGAAAAGTGAATGTTAAACTTCTTAAAAATGGAATTGTCTGCTTTCTTCTTTACAACTTTAAGCATTCACTGTATGAACTGAAAAAATGGTGCTTCCTTTGAATCACTGAACTTATATTTAGTTGTATAATCACTGTTTCTGAGAATGTTGCACATCTGTGTTGAATGGGGTCAACCGACCTCTGGCACCTGTGAGCAGGTTTTCCAACCCAGGATGATTGGTTGACATTCCACAGTTCTTCTGTATTTCTTGGTATTGCCTCAGAAACTGTTTCTTTGATGTCACCCCACAAGTTTTCTATTGGATTAAGGTCCAGGATTGGGCCACCATTCCATTATGTCAATCTTCTTCGTCTGGAACCAATATGTTGCCCATTTACTGATGTGTTTGGGGTTGTTGTTTTGTTGGAACATACACTTCAAGGGCATTTCTTCTTTAGCATAAGGAAGCATGACCTCTTCAAGTATTCTGATGTACTCAAACTGATCCATGATCCCCGGGATGCAATAAATAGTCCCCAACACAGTAGTATGAGAAACAACCTTGTATCATGATCCTTGCGCCACCAGGCGTCACTGTCTTCACAGTGTACTGTGGCTTGAATTCAGTGTTTGGGGGGTCATCTAGGGGGCAACTAAACCCAAAACGAACAATCTTACCTTCATCAGTCCACAAAATTTTGTTGTTCCGTTTCTCTTTAGGCCAGTTAATATGCTCTTTGGCAAATTGTAACCTCCAACACATCTTTTTTTTTTCAGCAGTGGGACTTTGTGGGGCTTCTTGCCGATAGCTCAGCTTCACATAGGCGTCTTCTAATTGTAACAGGACCCACCGGTCACTTTAGACCTTCTTTGATCGTACTGGAGCTGATTGGTGGCTGAGTCCTTACCATTTTGACTCTTCTTCTATCCATTCGAATGGTAGCTTTTCACTGTCTTCCACATCGTTTATTTTTTGGTTTTCATTTTAAAGCATTTGTGTTCATTTTAGCTGAACAGCCGATCATTTTCTGGACTTCTTTATATACAGTGGTACCTCACCTTACGAAATTAATCCGTTCCAGACGTGGTTTCGTAACCTAATTTTTTCGTAAGTTGAGTAGCATTTTACATGTAAAAGGCCTGATTCGTTCCAAGGCCCCCAATACTACTCCCTAAACCTTTTTTAAAAATTATAAAAGTATACCTTTTAAGGCCTCCTTCTGCTTCAATATCGTACCAATGGTAGACGGGTTTCGACCAGATTCCTTTGCGATATCACTCAGCCGCATGCCACGAGCCCGCTTCCTCTTTTCACTTGCACCGATAATCACTTTCACCGGGACTCACACGCGCGCGTGTGTTGACCATGTGTTCTTAGCAGAGTTATAATCTTAGAAATATTTATGCATGGTTAAAAGCCTGAGCCAAAAAATAAAGTTGCAATGAGCACACTCGAAAATCTCACGAAATAACAGTAACTCTGACCTTTACGCGTGTTAGAACTCTGTGATGAACAGTGGGTCGAAGGCACATGAAAAGCATCATGGGTATTATGGAGACGCAGCTCGATAATAGCCAATGGGAAGGAGCTGCATCTCCATGACAAACAATGGGTTGAAGGCACACGAAAAGCATTATTGGTATTATGAAGCTGCAGCTCCCTCCTAGCCAATGGGAGGCCAGTGGGGCAGGGTGTTGGGAGAGACAACACATTGTTTGAATTTTTGAAATGGCGCGTTTTGTAAGATGAATTTTTTTTCGTATTCAGAGACAGAAATTTTAGGTAAATGCGTTTTGTAACTTGGATTTTTCATTTGTTGGGTCTTTCGTAAGGTTAGGTACCACTGTATGTTTCCCCCTCATTAACATATTAATCAAGATACACTGTTCTTCTGAATAGGGCAGTGGTGGTCTGGCGGTATAGGGCGCTGGATCGGTGATCCTAAGGTTGGGGGTTCGAGTCCCACTCTCCACAAGGTTCTCACTGTCCCCCCCAGTATAGCTAACTGGGTTATCAAGGCCAGCCATGTCTCTCACTGTCTATGGTGAGAGGTTCATGTAAAAGAACCATTGCTGACTTTCGTAAAGGGTAGCTGCAAAGCCGTCAGTGTGTTTTTGTCCCTTGATAAAGGTTTGTATCAGGAAGGGCATCCGACATAAAAACCTATGCCAAATCAAACGTGCAAATCATTCGCTGTGGTGACCCCTTAGAAAGGGAAAAAGCTGAAAGGAAATCTATCGATCTAATCTGTTCTTCTGAAAAATGTCTGGAACAACCCATTTCCTCAGAATTTCAGAGAGAGATGTTCTACAACCAGCATGTACAACATTTGCTGCCTTGTACAGACAATGACAAAATTCATTCATTCCTTCATTTTCTAAACCACTTTATCCTAATTATGGTGGGGAATGGCAGGGAGGCTAGCGCCCATCTCAGCAGACTCTGGGAATGGGTGGGTTACACCCAGAACAGCTCGCTATGCCATTGCAGGGCCAACACTCAAACAACCATTCATACTCACACTCATGCCTAGGGCGATTTAGAACAGCCAATTAGCCTACTGTGCATGTTTTTGGACCATGGGATGAAACCGCAGTACCCCGGGGAAACCCATGCAAGCACGAGGAGAACATGCAAATTCCATGTAGAGCTGGGAATCAAACCCAGGACATTCTTGCTCTGAGGCAGACATGCTAAGCACTATGCCACCGTGCCACAAAAGAGAGAATTTATTAAATTAATTAGAGATTACACATCAGTCACTCAGTCCATCAAACTGAACTCTTTCATATCCATTCCTTCTTCTGTCACTACAGATGTGCCCCAGACTCTGTCCTGGGGCCCATTCTCTTCATCATTTACTTCCTTCCCATTGGCAATATTTTTTTAAATACAAAATTAATTTCCACTGCTCTGTGGATGACATCCAGCTTTATCTAATCAGTGAGCTCACTTCCCCTCTCCCACCCCCTTCCCTTTCTGAATTCTTCACAGAAATAAAAACCCGGTTCTCGCTCAACTTCTTTAAATTAAATAGTGAAAGACCCAAGGTTCTCCTCATTGGTTCCATATCTATACTACACAAAACTGATAGCTTCTCTCTCATATTTGACAACTCCTCTGTCGTGTGTCGTCGTCGTGTCCCCCCCCCCCCGTCACTCCTCTCAGGTCAAAAGTCTGGTTGTTATCCTTGAAAACACTCTCTCTTTCCAATCTCACGGCAATAACTCCAGCTGGTCTACACACTTCCACCTATGTAATATCAATCATCTTCACTCTTCCAACACCCTTCACACCACTGCCATCTTTGTACATAGCCTTGTCACTTTCCGACAAATTATTGCAACTCACTTCTCTTTGGTCTCCCTCAAAAATCCCTCCATAAACTATAATTGGTCCAGAATACAGAACGTCAACAGTACCCCCCATCCACCACATCATTCCTGTTTCTCCAGCAACTTCACTGGCTCCCAGGTAAATTTTGTATTCAGTTTAAAATTCTTCTGCTAACATTTTAAGCCATGCATAACCTTTCCCTTCCACATCTGTCTGATCGCCTTCATGTTCTCACTCTCTCAGATCTTCCTCCTTTCTTCACCTGTCTGTCCCTTCTGCACGTCTCACTACTATGGGGAGCAGAGCATTCAGCCTTTCTGATCTCCAGCTTTTGAACTCATTACATCCTGAGCTCAGGAACACCACATCATTAACTAACTATAAAACTTGGTCTTAAAACCCACCTATTTCAAATTGTCTTATCTATAAATATTTTTGTGTTTTTATCTTTGAAGTGGCCTTGAATACCAAGAAAGGTGCCTTGAAATAAAATAAAAATGTATTATCGTCAGCCTGTCTAAGGGGAAGATGGGAACCACATCCGTGGAGGAAGAAGGGTGTCTGGACACCCTCACGGCAATGAGGGCCTTGCCACAGCCTCGGGCTCTAGAGAAGAGTAGTCAGGAGAACCCATATGAACATAAGGGGAACATGGAAAAGAGGATGAAGCAGTGGAATAGCCATCAGAAGTAAGACCATCAGTCTGGGTGGACTGATCACAGGTCTTTGGTCAAGACTGAATGGTCTGGTCATGGGTAACAGAAGGTACAGACTGGAATTGGGTAGTTTCTAGAAATCACAGGCAACCGAGGTGGTTGGCTTCGTATATAGTATACAGACCAGGTTCCAAAAAAGTTGGCACACTATACAAATTGTGAATAAAAACTGAATGCAATGATGTGGAAGTGCCAAATTTCAATATTTTATTTCGAACAGAACATAGATGACAGGGTCAAAAGTTTAAACTGAGAAATATATTGATTTTAAATTTCATGGTGTCAACAAATTTCAAAAAAGTAGGGACAGGTAGCGATAAGAGGCTGGAAAAGTCAATTGCACTTATAACGAACAGCTGGAAGACGAATTACCATTAATGAGGTCCATTGGCAACATGGCTGAGCATAAAAAGAGCTTTTCAGAGTGATAGTGTCTCTCAGAAGCCAAGATGGGTAGAGGATCACCAATTCCCTCAATGTTGCACAGAAAGATAGTGGAGCAAGATCAAAAAGGTGTTTTACTGGTATTTGTGTTATTCATTTTGTATTATCAACCAAACTACTTACATGACAGCTGAAAATAAACAGAAAACAGCACAAATGAAAAAAAAATAAGACCCCTTACTTTTCCCTCCCTTTAAATATTTCCTTTAAACATTTTCCCCAAAATAAAATCCAGCCAATCAACACAAATCTCAACTTCAACACATGGCATGTTGAACTAATCAACATGAACATAAACAAAAGCACATGGCCAGGAATGTCTTTTAAATTTATGAAGTTAGTGAGCAGGAGAATCAGGTGAAAAATCCTCTTCTTCACGTTATGATAGGTCCATATCTGGCTCATCGCTCCATTCATTCAGAGCATCCCATAGTTTTGCTGTAACAGTTTATAATGGTTCATCAGTTGTTGGACATTTACCAAGAGAACACAGCAAAATATTTTCCTGTTTTTTAAAGCACGGCAGAAAAATCAAATGTGCTGTTACTGATGAACATTATAGACATTCCCCAGTGGCAGGGGGTCTTGAAATATAGTGTAAACTCACTTTTACAGGCAGTGAGCGCCTCATTTTACTGTTACAGAGACTGATCAAATAAAACTGGTAAGTTTGATCTACCATTTTGCTACCAGTACACATGGGCGGTTATTATATGTTAGATAAAAAAACAAAACAAAACAAAACCACGGGGGGGGGGGGGGGGGGGGGGGGGGTATTATGTCGAATTCAGTACTGTTTTTGTTTTTTTATCTTTTCACAATAGAATGCAAATCAGACTCACTTCTCGGGTAATGGTATCTGACCCTATTGAGATACAGAATAGTGTGAAATGAAGTTGTGCACTAGCCCCAATCCTCTAACATAATTTTTCTCAGTTTTGCTGCTTTCTCCAATCCACCTGGGATCTCACTGTGTACCAGATCAGATGGCTTTTTATTCAACCTTGCTAAACTAAAAGCTAAGACAAACACATATTCTCTTGATACGTAAACTTCTGTTCGCTGATGGTGCAGTCTCCTTAGCTCACCCTCAGTATCACCTTCAGTCCCTATATGACTCACTTCAGCCTGTTCATCATTTGCTGAGACAATCAGCATTTTAAAAATATAAGTGCTGGATCATGGACTCCAACTCATTCAATAATTACGCTCAACTGCGAGTCACTAGACGTAGGGGAATATTTATGCTGTCTTCGGTTCCACTCGATGTTGAAGTTAGAATGCACCCAGCATTGGACAAGATCTCATTGAGTATGAAGATCAAAGTTTATGAGGCCTGAATTCTTAGGCCACAAGCTGAGGTCTTGAAGAGCCATTGAGACCCCTAACGGGGTACTGGTGGGGTGCTGAATTACTTATCCCAAGGTCGGAGGTTCAAGCTGTCCCCCAGTGCCACTAACTGGGTTATTAAAGACCACCCATGTCTCTTACTGTCTATGATGAGAGGCATGTAAAAAGAACATTGCTGACTTTCATCAAGATTAGGCTGCATAGCCATCAGCGGTTTTCTGCCTTGCAATGACCTAATTAGGATCAAGCGGTTCAGAAAATGCATGAATGATGTGCCTGAGGGACCATCATAAAGTACGTACGCTAAAAAACTGGCAAAATATTCCCCTACCCCCCCCCCCTTCCACATGTGGTACGCATTAGCGATAGTGGCTGTAGTATACATACACTAAATTTAAACAAAATGTGCTGTGTCTTTCAAAACAGATGAATCCTTTCATTAATTTTCTGAACCACTTAATCCTAATTAGGGTCACGGGGAGGTTGGCACCCATATCAGCTGACTCTGTGCAAGGGCATAGTACACCCTGGACGGCTTGCCAGGCCATCGCATGGCAGGAACATGCTGACGGCTATGCAGCTACTCTTGACGAAAGTCAGCAATGTTTTTTTTTATATGAAGTTCTCATCATAGACAGTGAGAGACATAGCCGGCCTTTGATAACCCAGTTAGCTACCTTGGAATCAGTGATCCAGCACCTTACTACCAGGCCACCACTGCCAATAAAAAACAGATGAATAAATGGTCCCGGTAGTAGACGGCGCTCACCCTTCCTCTGCAGCTATGGAGAGGGGTTCTGTGACGGTAGCTTATTCCACCCCACACCATAACGCTGCCATCACCCCAACGGTCCGTCTGAACGACACAATCGGCGTTATAACGTTCACCACGTCTCTGCAAAACACGTGTACGGCCATCCGCGTTCCTTAAGTGAGATCTTGACTTGTCAGAAAAGATGACACCATGCTATTGCCGTAGGCGCCAATTGTGGTGTCTGTTTGGTCACTGTAGACGCTGGTTTCGGTGCCTATCAGTCAATATAGGGCCAAAATAAGGATGTCGTGCATGCAGGCCTGCAGCTCGCAGACAGTTCCGTACGGTGTTGGGGTGAATGAATCCACATTCATCCTTGAACTTGAGCAGCCGTTCTTGTCGCTGGTATTGTTCGGTCTTGGACATGATCCCGTACGACCTGACGTGCCGTTGTCACACGTTGTTGACCCGGTCGAGGACGATCCTGAGCGCTCCCCGTTTGCAGACACCTTTGATGGAGTCTTGCGATCATTGTGTGTGTGTGTGTGTGTGTGTGTGTAGTGTAGTCATCTGGCAATTTCCCTGGTGCTGGCGCCAGTTTAAAGCATGCCTATGGCACGTTCTCGTTCGGGGGCTGTAAGTCGCAGTATCGTGTCAGCTTTTCACAAGTGTCAGTGAACGAGTGAAATTTTATTCGGATTCGCATGCTTTTAAAGGCAACGTGTGCACAAATTCAGAGTGAAATTCATTTTTCCCCGTGGTGTGTGTGCAAAATGTTGCGTTTTTGTGAAAAATTGCCTAGCGTTAGTTAACATGAAATTCTCGCATTTCTTGCAGCTGGCATGTCGGGTGACATCACTGTAGTGTTGTTATATAAAAATCATATCGAAGTTCATTTCAACTTAAATATTGACTTTTTTCAAGTGGTGCATTTTCATGTGTACTCAGTACACTTAATTTTTGTCTCATTGCCCCGTTTTTTTATTTTTAACTTTGTTGGGGTTTTTTTGAGCATTGCATCCAAACGGCTTCTTGAAAACAGGATCACTGATTTACAGGAGTAAACTCAGAAGTTACTTTGTGATGTCAAAAACTTCTGGATTATCCAGTGTTGTAAAATAAGTGTTTTAATTAAAACTTTAATTAAAGTTGAAATACATATTAAAATTTAATCCTCAAATCAGATAGCATTCAGAACGCTAAACGATACATTGCGTATTTCACATCTACTTCAGTTCTAATTAAAAAAAGGAATCATCTGATAAGATACACAAATGTTCCATGATTTGATTTTTTATTACGTAAACACATCCGAATGTTGAAGTATTACTTAGATTTGATAAGTTTTCACAACAGAGACCTCTGAACCCCACTGGAGCACTGTACCGCCCCCACTGATGCATATTAACGAGAACCCTGAAAATTGATGGGAGAGTTCTATACATCAGTGTCTGTACACAGAACAACCAGGCCATATTTGATGACTATAGACCCCCAATTTAAAAAAACAAAACAAAGTCTTGAGGTAATTCCTTTGTTTTTGCCATGAGTTGTTCACTCCATTCTTCTTTCACTAAATTTGGAAAGAACAAATGTAAATGTTACCATTGCAGTTGTTCATAAAGAGCAACTGCACAGCGGTCGGTATGTTTCTGCCCTGCAATAGCCTGGCAAGCCGTACAGGGTGTACTCTACCTTCGTCCAGAATTGGGTGCACCACATCCCTAATTAGGACCAAGTGGTTCAGAAATTGAAATAAATGAGAGTTGAGCCACAAGACTATCAGTGAGATCTGGCACAAAGGTGTTTAAACACATGTGCTCAGTCAAGTTGAAGTCGTACAACCTGAAACTTTTTCAAAAATAGACCACAGGGGTATTTTTCGTAAGTTGAACCGCATTTTACATGTAAAAACGCATGATTCGTTCCAAAGCCCCCAATACTACCACCTAATCCCTTTTAAAAAATTATAAAAACATACATTTTAATGCCTCCTTCTGCTTCGATATCGTACCAATGGTAGATGGGTTTGGCCATATTGCTTTGCGAGATCACTCAACCGCATGCCACGAGCCCGCTTCTTTTCACTCGCACTGGGAATAACACGTGCATGTGTTGACCATGTCTTCTTAGCAGTTATAGTCTTACAAATATTTATGCAAGGTTAAGAGCCTTAGCCAAAAAAAAAAAAAAAAAAAAAAAAAAAGCTGCAATGAGCACACTCGAAAAACTCATGAAACATCATGGAAGGGAGCGGCGTCATCCCTCCTAGCCAATGGGAGGCCAGTGAGGCAGGATGTTGGGAGATAGCCAATGGGAGGGAGCTGCGTCATCCCTCCTAGCCAATGGGAGGCCAGCGGGGCGGGATGTTGGGAATATGGAGCCACTCGTACATCGTTTGAATTTTTTTGACATGGTGCTTATGTAACATGAACTTGTTTCATATCCAGAGACAAAAATTTTAGGAAAGTGTTTTTCGTAACCTGAATTTATCATTTGTTGGGGCTTTCATAAGTTGAGGTTCCACTGCACATGTAAGAAAACCCGCATTCCAAATTTTATCAACCCGATAAAAACCCAAGAAAGCGTTCCCGAGTCATCATCCAGAATCCCGCTCCAATAGCCTGTATACCATGTTGGGTGAGAGCTTTATTTTACATATTTATAAAAATAAAAAAAAAAAAGCATTCAGTCATACAGCACCCACAAAAAAAAAATCCTGTAAATTCAGCACATAAAACAAACCAAAAAACGAAATTTCAGTGAGCTTTATTTCAACATAATTTCCAATTAAACACATTCCACTTTCATTTAGAACAAGCGTCACTGACAAAATTGCCAATTCAATTCAAAACAAAATAAGGAGGAAATGTGTATTTGTCAATTTGGCATCAAATAGAAAACAATGTTCAGGGCATTTTTCAACAAATTTGAAATTAAATACATTTTTGGTTTCCACAATTTTGTAAATTTTCCCTTGGTGTCCTTCCCACCCCAACCCACCAATTCATCTTTACTTTTGTTCTACATTTCTCGGTGTCCGACAAGTAACCAACAGAGAGAACAGTAGTTTCTCCCTCCCTCTCTCTCTCTCTCTCTCTCTCTCTCTCTCCACTGATTCAACTTAATTCAAGCCAAGTGTTACCTCCTAGGTCTAATCCAGTTCTTCAAAGAGAGCCACAGTTATACCATCACGACCCTCAACTACACTGCAGGAGAACAAAAGTAACGATGCATCAGGGCAGCAGTTCCTCTCCCAACCCATCAAAAAATAAACCAGAAAATTGAGCTAGAGTTTAATTGAACAATTTTAAAGATTCAAATAGGTATGGGCATGAACACATCTGCTCAATCTTCAAAGAAAATCCTGAAGGCCACAGCATATCGAACAAGAACATCAGTTTGAGCAAACAACCAAATCAACATTCAGGGAATATGCTGTGCTCTCCAAAGCAAAACAAATAGTTACAAAAAAAGAAAAACCTGCAAGGCAGCTGCCAAAGCCTTGCATGACTTCCATTCTCTCACCTAAAGCCACACAGAAGCATGTTTTTTGTCCCATCCCAGAAAATAAGAGTACACTGTCAATTTTACGATGCTAACTGTGTGCATATCAGGCCACTGTAGAGGAGAGAATAAAAGTCCGTCTTCCAAGAATTCCACTACAGGTTCCTGCAACTTTCCAAAACACAACCTTGACTTGGCTATGAATGTATTGTGACCACCCCACACTCCCTTCTGTGACATTCCCAATGTAGCCAGTCGATATACTCTAAAGGGGGAAAAACCATCAGCATTGATTAATTATTTCCTGAAAATACCCAAGGGTCACGTCATGCAGACAACTGCAACATGATGGTGTCAGCCGTCAATTAGGATAGAAATACTAGATATCCCCATTTATAACCCAGCAAGGTCCTCAGCCCTGCATTTTCACCTGGCTCAAAGACACGTCTCAAAATCAAACCAGGGAGGGGGAGAGGAAAAATAAATAAATAAATAAAAAAAATGCTGCTTACCTTCCACATTGTTTTAGTGTTAAGGGAGGGGGTTGTAAAAACCTCACCCAAAAAACCCCAAAAAGGAACAAACACTGGGCAATCAGTGTCTAGTTTCAGATCACACCACACTCAAATCGCTATAGTCCCCAGCTATGGTGCGGTTGGTTTTATTGGACACCCCCCCCCCAAAAAAAAAAAAAAAGCTCTGTAGGCTGTGAACATATTTAATTCCTTAGAATAAAACAAGACTCATTTCTTTGATCAATATTCACCTATTCAAATTTTTGGTGTGGACTTTGCACGTTTTGAGTTCCTCCCTCCCTCCCTCCCATAAAAAAAAAAAATTCATGTGCCAGTGAACATTAATTCGAGTGTCCTACACCATCCACAAGTTGACCCTGCCCGCCCACCCACTATAACCAATTTAAGGCTGCATTGCAGCAAATGACAAATTACTACATGATGCAAATATTTTTATCACATGTGAGTCACCAAGAACATGGATCCAATGAGAGCTTCATAAGTCGGTGATACAAGCAAAGGCTGAAGAGGAGACCATTTAGATAAGGTTACCAAAATCAAAATGAAGTGCCCATAAAGCCACTGATAGAGGTTTAACTTTAAAAAAAAAAAAAAAAAATAATAATAATAATAATTGAACATTTCAAGGATATTTTGTGCACAGTACATAAACTTGGCCAATACTTCAAAAAAAAAAAAAAAAAAAAAAAAATAAAAAAAAAAAACAACTCCAATTTTGTTAACAAAAGATCTAAACACCTGACAAGTTTTATGCCTTGTCCAGTTTTAACCCCAAAAAGGAGGTGACTGCTTGAAAGAAGCAGGAGAAGGAAAGATGCCATCCAGTGCTGACAGAATCCTGCATTTATTTTATTTCTTTTCTTTACACAACCCTTCAGCCTTTTAGCTTGTCTTATAAAAGATCTATTAAAAATTAAATTAAAGTATTTACAAAGTTTACATTGTGCCAAAATTGATTCCAATGGCACATCAATGTGTAGCCATCCAAAATGCATAACAACAACAATGGACCAATAATGCAGAGAGGGGAACGAAAGAAAAAAAGAAAAACAAATAGTCCCATTTTTTCCACATTTATCAAGCAGAGGAACCACAACAAGAGGAAAAGGCTGGCATGAGTCCTTGAGCAAATCTGCTGTATTGGAGCACTGAAGAAAACGATAAAGAGTCAACCTGTAGAAGCACATGTTCCCTGGCAACAAAAAGAAATGAACACTTGAATAGCATATTGAGGGTAATTGAAAATCTGAAAAAACAAAGTCCCAGTTTCACAGAGGAAAAAAAAATGAATTCAATACCCTGCTTAAGAAGAAAGGCTGCTTTTACTCATCTTATACATGTACTGGAGCGCTTTTTCACTCCTGGTCTTTAAAAAAAAAAAAAAAAAAAAGCGCTGGAGATGTACAATGATTTCTTCTGAAAAATTAAAAGTTTTATGTAAATAAAAGATAAAACAGCGGGTGTCGAATGAGAAAAGCAGGATCTGGGAAAAACATTGGTAACTGCTTGTTAAGGCACTTCATACAAATAACCAAATGAAAAAGAATAAATGGATGGAAAGAGCTGGGTCTGAGGGTCAGTGCAAGATATCCTCTTCATCCTCTTCAAGTGCTTGAAAATCTTCAGAAATGTTCAATGATCCAGGGGTCCTTTCATGGGCCACTATCTTTTTCCTCTATTATTGTCCAGCTTCGAAAAGAGAGATTCCCCATGGTGGAAGAAAAAAGGAAGACTTAAACAAAAATGAGAATGTGGGGGTAGTGGCTGGGGGCTTTGTGATCTGCAAAAACAAAGAATAAGATCAGAATTACATTTTTTTATATATATATATATATATATATATATATATATATATATAAAAAGTGCCTGATGCATGACTAGAGAAAAATCTTAGCAGAAATGGAACTTTCATTTAAAAAAAAAAAAAAAAAAAAAAAAAAATCAGGTTTTCCTACTTTGTTCAAATGAACCCTTCATCATATCTCTATAGGAAACAGATTCTCTTTTACAAAAAGACATTGAGTGACGATAATTAACCATTTTCCACAAGTGACCACCAGCACCAGCAGGAAGGCGAAGGAGATTTATAACACATGGACGGTGTTCGTATTGATACCGTGTCAGGTTGCCTTTTCCTTTAACACTTTGCTGAATCAATACCATCATGGATTTTACATCAAGGATTTGCGTATAAGAGTATGTGTATATTATACACACACACACACGTGTGCGCGTATGTATATAATATACACATACATACACACATCTTCTTTTCCCTTCGCCCCCCCCCCCCTTTTTTTTCAGGGGTCACCATAGCGAATCATCTGATTCGAATACAGACGCTTACAAACATCCGGAGATACGAACAGGGCTGTCCAAGGTCGAAAGTGAAACGAAATTGAAGGACAAGTAGAAATAGAAATGGAATAAAATCTATAGAAAGATATCATAAATACAAGTAAGAAATATGATTAAACATTATCCTGAGGTACACTTAATACTAGGTTCCGGCAGAGGGACGTGGCTGACACGTGCTTTACACCATACGGAGATCAAGAAAGAGAAGCAGAACGATTAATTTCTGAATTCACGCCAAAACTTTCAAAGAAACAACAACTTGACTCCAGTGTTATAATGAAGTGGATAAAAGTGAAATGCTAAATCTGGTCAGATCTGCTGTGCTTGAGAGGAACCAGGAGTTTAAACACGAGACATATTGATAATGCACATTGTGTTCATTTCATAATTTAATAATTTTATATTTTCAGCATTTTAATGTTTATTATACCCATTATGTGGGTTTAATTTACACACACACAGTCGGCCCCCAATTTAGGAAGTTAATCCGTTCCAGAGCCTTTTTCGGAACCTGGAGTTTTTGTAAGTAGAGGTGCATTTTACATGTAAAATGCGTGATTCATTCCAAGGCTCCCAAGACTACCCCATAAACCCTTTAAAAATTATAAAAGTACACCAATTTTCTATGACATATGTATGAAAATGTGTTAAAAGTAAAAGAAAATGTATTCAACCATTTAAACATTAACAACATTTATTAATTAAACCATTATTAAACATTTAACAACACGCGCGCAAACACACACACCACTCTCTCTCTCTCACACAAAACTGACAGGCACGCCATGCTGAAGCGGGCTCCGCCCACACGCAGCGCACAGCTGACAGAGCTTTTGAGATGGGGTGTTACATTTAAAACGGAATTACATGTTTGAAAGACATCCAGCAGGGCGGGATGATGGGAGACAGCCAATGAGAAAGCAACTTGCGCATTGTTTGAATGGCGCGTTTTTTAAGAAGAGGTTGTTTCGTATAGAGGGTGAAAATTTAGGAAAATATTTTTCGTAACCTGGATTTTTCGTATTCAGGAGGTTTTCGTAAGTAGAGGGCCGACTGTGTGTGTGTGTTTATATATATATATATATATATATATATTATATATATATATACACACACAGTGTTCTCGTTTGCGTGCGTCTTTGCGTCACTGACGCATGAAAATCCGTTGGGATGCATAGTAGCAAACAAATGTGCGTCCGCCGGACTCATTAATCATTTTCATCAATTGATGTAATATTGCCCCAAAACAAATAAATCTGCCAAAAACTTTCCGAAATCGATCGATGCTTTGACAAGGCCGCCATTTTGTTTAATTCAGTAAATGGTCAAGCAGGGAATGCGCTTTGAATTCACGTCTTGTGGGTGTGGCCCGCAGCACACGTGCAAGAGCGAGACAGAGAGAGATAGAGAGTGAGAGAGTGAAAGAGAGAGAGAGAGAAAAAGAGAGAATAATGCTTTAGTTTTTTAAGTTGTTTTAATTCAGTAATTGTTTAATAAATGTGGGCGCATTTGAGTTCATATGGAATTCCAATCCCTCAAGGAATCAAATTCAAGTTGAGTTTGTCAAGTGGGGAATGCGCTTTGAATTCACGTCTTGTGGGCGTGGCCCCGCACGTATTTGTTTACCTCTCGTAGTGCGAGATATTGCCTCTCGTGCTCACGAGATTTCGTTCATTTCCTATCAGCTGCAGAAAGTAAACAACGTTAAAAGTCTAAGAGCCTCCGAAACATGCCTCCGAAAAAGTCTTCAAAGTCGACGAAAATCAGCGTACACTTAGTAATTTCTTCTCACTGAACAAGATGATTCAACTGAAGATGATGATTCATATCACAAAACTACATCCGCTCCCAAGATTATTCCTTCTGCGACGAAAAAAGAATGGTCCCTGCTGAAGAAAGTGGTAAATGCTCAGCAATATCCTTGAAACAGCATGACCTCTCGTTGGCAGATGATCGCCACATACCACAAGGAGAATTTCCCCAACCTGCTTTACCTTGCCCAGTTGGCAATGACATCTGCTATCCATACAGCAGGATGCGAGCAGGTATTTTCAGTACAGAACAAAATCTTGATCAAGAAGCGGAATAGGCTCAGTGTCAGCATGCAGGACAAGCTCATGAAGGTTCTGCTTGCAGAAAAGGTGGACCTGCACAAAGCACTCAAGATGTGGAAAAATGCCAAGCACAGAAGAATATATCACGACAACATATATATTAGATCAAGAATTCATCAGTGACTGTCAGCATTGTTTCCCTTCAATTTTTTTCATTTTTATATATCATGTATGACCTCAGTGTTTTTAAGTATGTTTTATCTGTGAACTTAATCTTATAAAATGTACTTTGTGTTGGTAATGATTTATTTGAAGTTTATGCATTTTGGGGCAAATCTTTTACGTCATTTGGCAGGACTCATTACTGTTACATTTGGACCCATACTTTCCCAATCTGCGAGTCCCTGGGACTCCTTACTTTCTTGAGCAAAAATGAACACTGTATATATATATATATATATATATATATATATATATATATACATATACATATACACATACACACACACATACATATACACACACAGCACTGTGCAAAAGTGTTTGCCCCTGACCAATTTCTGACTTTTTTGCATGTTTGTCACCGTCATCCATTTCAGATCGAGCAAACCTAATTATTATACAAGGCTAAAACAGGTAAACACAAAATGCAGTTTTCAGTGACAACTGCACTTAAGAGAAAACAAACATGTGTACCTACGAGGGCCCATGTGAATCAGCCCAATACTGTAGCTGGTTGAACCGCCTTTTGCAGCAATAACTGCAGTCAAGCGTTTGTGATAAGAGGCTACGAGTCTTTCATATCGCTGTGATGGGATCTTGGTCCACTCTTCTCTGCAGAATTGTTTAAGATCAACCAGATTGGATGGTTTCGTGCATGAACAGCCTTTTTAAGGTCATGCCACAGCATCTCAATAGGGTTCAGGTCGGGACTTTGACTAGGCCACTGCAAAACCCTCATTTTGTTCTTTTTTAGTCATTCATAAGTGGACTTGCTGATGTGCTTCAGATCATTGTCTTGCTGTAGAACCCAGGTGCGCTTTAGCTCTCGAACTAATGGACGAACATTATTTGCCAGGATTTCTTGGTAGCGACCAGAATTCATGGTTCCATTGATCATGACAAGTCGCCAGGTCCTGAATAAGCAAAGCAGGCCCATATCACCACACTTCCACCACCATGCTTCACTGTTGGCACAATGTTCTTTTTATCAAATGCAATGTTGCTTTTACATCAGATGTAACAGGACGAATTTCTCCCAAAAAGTTCACCATTAGTTTCATCAGTCCAGAGGACATTTTCCCAAAAGCTTTGGAAATGATCAAGATGATTTTTGGCAAAACGGAGTCGTGTCTTGATATTCTTTTTTTCGTCAACAGTGGCTTTTGCCTCGGAACGCTTACCTGGAAGCCATTTTTGCCTTGTGTCTTTCTGATCGTGGAGTCATGAACACTGGCATTAACCGAGGCAAGTGAAGCTTGTAGTTGTTTACAAATGGTTTTTAGATCGTTTGTGACTTCTCTGGTTAGTCTGCGACCAGCTTTTGGCACAATTTTGGTCGGTCAGCAACTCCTGGAAAAGGTCACCACTGTGCCATGCCTTCTCTATTTATGGATAATGGCTAACAGTGGTCCGCTGGAGTCCCAAAGATGTACCAATGACTTTGTATCCTTTGTGGGACCAGTGGCGTAGTAGTTAGGGTGCTGCGCTCATGATCAGGAGGTTGTGAGTTCGAATCCCACTGAGACCCTCACTGTGTTAAGACCCCTGGGCAAGGTCTCAACCACAAGTGTGCCTCGGTTCACCCAGCAGTATAAATGGGTACCAATAAAAACATACTGGGAAGGTAACCTGCGATGGACTAGCGTCCCATCCAGGGGGAGTTGAACACCATCGCCTCAAGCTACAGAAACCGGGGATAAGCACCGGCCTGATGAGCCACAAGGCTCGGGTGTAACCCCCCCCATCAGCTTTGTATCCTTTCCCAGACTGAGCCAATATTTGAGTTATCTTTGTGTAATGTTGAAATTTCTTTAATGATCTGAAAGAGTTGTGACAAAAGGTGCAAAAAAGTAAAAAAAAAAAAACAACAACACAACAAATCAAAAAGTTTTGCACAGCACTGTGTGATGTGTGTGTGTGTATATAGATAGATAGATAGATAGACAGACAGACAGACAGACGGGCATTTTACACCCGAGCCTAGTGGCTCATAAGACTGATGCTTATTTCTGGTTTCCATAGCGTGAAGTGACTAGGAGTTTAACTCCTCCTTGATGGGACGCTAGTCCATTGCAGGTTACCTTCCCAGTATATTTTTACTGGTACCCATTTATACTGCTGAGTGAAAAGAGGCACACTTGTGGTTAAGACCTTGCCCAGGGGTCTTGGCACAATGGGGGTCTAACTGGAATTCGAACACAACCTCCTGCCCAACACCCTAACCACTACACCACCTAGATAAATAGAGAGAAAAAACAGTTTTACTACATAAAAAGGATTGCATTATAATCACAACCATGGCAGACCATCCCTTCTGTGTCCTTTTGATCCAGTTCTGTTTCACCCTGCCAGATGTTGGGGTAATGAGTATGACCAAAAGAAAAAGTGACCGAAGGCACCGTTCTTGCCATTTCCCCAAGGGTTTCGACTATTTTACAACATTTACTGTTCATGCCAAACAGTGTGCCAAAATCGAAATGTTTTAGCTGAAACTAGCTTTAGCCACCATCTTAAAAGCTTAAAGTTCATATAATGCACTGTTTCTCAAATAGTGAGATGCGGTGTGTTTTTTATTTTTATTTATTTTTTTTTTTTTTTTGGGGGGGGGGGCGCGACCCTGGGGAACAAGCTTTTTTTTTTTTGCCATACTGTACTAGAATACAGTAGTCGGCAGTGGCACCCTCCTTGTCGTGCAATGGTAAGGAGGGCGAGCAAACAATATAAAATAAAATTAAAAAAAAATCGCCACATTTTATTATAGTTACCATATTTTCTGGACTATATATCGCTCCAGAGTGCAAGTCGCATTGGCCAAAAAAATTGTATATGTTTTTACTTCTTTATTATGCAGGTCATACTGGACTACAAGTTGAAAGCCTGTGGAAACCGTATACCTTTGCTTGGAAATCTGCTGCCAGTTTATGTGACGTTGTGGTACTCACTCTGATAGAGAGGCGGTTGCATTGCATGAAACTGTAACACCAAGAAAGTCCTCCCGCAAAGTCATTTATATTCATCTTCCAGACAACTACCTGGACGTGGAGACCCAACTGCACTGTTCACAAGCCTCTTCCTGCAACATGCTGCTCAAACCCCCATGTGCGAGCTCGTTCCTTAAGTTGTGGCCATCTCGCTTTTAGCCCGCAATTAGCTTTTTTGGTTTGCTTTATTGCAGTAATCTCTGATTTTATGCCCTCTAGCCTTCTTGCAGATGTGAGTGTAAAAATAAACGTGAAATTGTGTGTTACTATTATGATCTCTCACTATCTGGACATGTAGACATAACACTTGACAAGCCCCTCCCTCAAGCACTCATGTGCACAATTATGTCACCTATAAGTCACTCTGGAGTATAGGTCACACCTTCAGCCAAAGTCTGGGGAAAAAAAAAAAAAAAAGTGACTTATAGTTGGAAAAAATCAGCATCTTTTCCTTTTGGTTGTTCCCTTCAGGGGTCGCCACAACAAATCATCTGCCTCCATCTTACCCTATCTTATGCATCGTCAACTTACAGTCCAGAAAATACAGTATATATTTGTTTTGAAGGTTAAAGTTCCTTGTGCTGGTGTTAATGTTGCTGAACTGAATTTGCTTTGTTATTATTTATTGAGCTTAAATTTTATTTTTCAGTGTCAAATGGTGCAAGTAGTTATTTAAACTGTAAACATTTTGACAAAGGATGTATTTTTATTTCAGGCAAATTGGTGCACTTAATCTTCTGTTACAGATTAAAAAAAAAAATGTTAATGTAGTTCATCTTAATTGTAAGTTGAACTATATTTTGTTTTTAATGCTAATAAAGATACAATGTTATGCAGAGGTGTACTAAATTTTATAGACAAATACTATTTATAGGCGCACGTGGGGATGGGGTGAGGGGAATGAAATATTTTTTTTTCTTCCTAGAGAGATTTGACCATGTTAACGGCTGCATTCCCGGTACAATATTAGGAACACCAAAAGATTTTAACTTGAGAATTGAAGCAGCAGGTTACAAGCCTCAGGTGTTCGAGATAGCCCTGGCTAAAATGGGATGGTGACTAAATTGAATCGTCACCTCTACCCACCAAACCAGAACAGTCCGAGTTTGAATGAATTTTGGGTACCGTTTGCCATGTGTTCATTGTTCAGGCTTAATTATTCATGAATTAACAGTTTGTCACAAAACACTATTATGGATGCTTGTATAGCACATTATTCATACACACGTATGCTCAATGCGCATGAGAATATTGCATTGTTCTATCCTTTTGATGCTGAGCGCCAAACAGGAAGCAACAACTCCCAAATTTTAACGTCTTCTGGTATGACGCGGCCGGATTCGAAGTCCGACCTTCCGGAGGATAAAGCGGACACTCTACCAACTGAGCTAAATCCCTGGTTTATTACCAATACTTTATTACCAATCATTAGTTTACTCTGGTTACAGTCACCCTTGTCATGCCAGTATTCTCTGTCTGATCTCTCTGGAGGATGGTCATCATCATCATCATCACTGCTACTAGCACCATCAACTTCATTTCTGACAAACTAGTATTGATTCTTCCAGTTCTGCTCAAGCACCTCAGATTCCTTCGAATTAAAAATAAAGGAAAAACTGTTCCCCAGTGCAGCCAACTGTTCTCACAGACAGTGAGAGACATGGCTGGTCTTTGATAAGTGTAAAAAAAAAAAAAAAAAAAAAAAAAAAAGAGCCAAATGTTGACTTTCAGCAAGCATAGCTGGATACCAGTCCGCATGTTTCTGCCCTGCGATGGCCTGGGGGATTTGTCCAGGATGTACTCTGCCCTCATCCAGAGTTAGCAAAGATGGACACCAGCCTCCCAGAGACCTCAATGAGACTTAAACAGTTCAGAAAATCTATTAAAAAAACTACATCCTGATGTAAAAAAACCCCACCCAACTCCATCCCATATAGCTATCTGGACTTCATTCCCAGTACATTCAGAACCACCCGGTTAAGTTGACAACTTCAGGAAATAAATCCTTATACAGCTAATGATATTTAGCTTAATCAGTGTATCGAAAGTCAACACTGATGGGGAGGAAAAAACAAACAAACAACAACACGGGATAGTTACACTCAGTGGCTGATACAACTTTTTCTGGCCCAATCTCCTGAACTGCACAAACGCTTCAATAATCCACTTCATTATTAAACCCTGCACATTGAGATCAGACTCAAAGGGCACAGCAACTCACAAGCATCAGTCATGGTGGAATGTGAGCTGGATATCAAAGCGGCTTGAGTTTCGGCAGAGAGACCTTTTGAACAAGATTTATAAAAACACGGTTACATGGAAGAGGAAAAGCAAGGCGGTGTTAGTGGTCCTTCCACAACAACTTTGCTACAAAATGCTCTCAAAATACGAAGATGTTTTTGTAGCTTCCTGATCTAATACAAGGCAACATTTTACACCCCATCACAAAGTGATGTCTCAGGTTTGAGAATACACGGCAAGTAAAGAACGACAGTTCAATGACAGCTTACATGACTAATATTCCAGAATGCACAACATTTGCATACATTATAAAAAAATGTATATAAAGTTCTCACTTAAAAAGCCACAGCACATACATAGCAGGTATGATGCATCACATGTACATCACACGCATGCAGTAAGAACAAAGATGTACAGTAGGAACAGCCAGTGTTCTCACACACACGTCAGCAACAAGCCTGAATGCCTCGTGTCCTGAATTGTGGACTACCCGACTGGAAGGACACAGTATGTGTGACCATGGTGGTCAGCAACACCGGCATACCACAAGGGCTTGTCCTCTCCCCTTTTCTTTTCACCCTCAACAACAAATTTCAACTATTGCACAGAGACCTACTAACTTCAGAAGTTTTCTGATGACCCCGTTGTAGTCAGCTGCATCAGTGGAGGAGAGCAGGTGGAATACCGGGCTGTCATAGATTCCATCAACACACGATATGAGCAGAATCGTCTGCAGCTTAATACAGCTGACCAAGAAACTGTCTGTGGTTTTCAGGAGATCTGAAACAGCAGCAACCCCTGTTTACATCCAGGGTGTCAGTTATTTTTCTTTAAAAGACATTTAAGGTCGTTTGACATGTGCCAACTACTGCTCAATATTTTGTTTTACAAGTCTGTTGTGACCAGCACTATCCTCTACGCTGTTGCATGCTGGAGCAGCAGGCTGAGGGTTTCAGATGCAATGAACAAACTGATCCACAAGGCCAGTGACATTGTGAAGCCGGGCTCTGATAGTGGTGGAGCGGCAAATGCAGTCCAAAATGAGGATCATACCTCCCACCCTCTTCACACCCTGCTTATCAGTCAAAGGTCATTTTGCCTTACTCATTGATTTGATTCTATATATGAGAGCTAGATTTTTTTTTTTTTTAAACATGGTAATATGCACATATTTCAGAAATTAATTGCTCATCAGCAGGACTTGGAGTCAAAAGATGAATGAACAAGGAAAATGTGGTTTAATTAAAAAAAAGGAAACATCACATTTTTACAGCTGTACAATTAGACAAGTTGCTTTTCTTGCATTGTATAAATTATAATCAGAACCAGCAAGAAACTGAAATAGTGACAAACATACAAAAATACAAAATATACACAAAGAAAACAAGGGGGAAAATTGTTGCAACTGCAACAACTGCCCATAAGAATCCCCCACCAAAAAAATACCTATTGCTATTACAACATGTACTGGTTCACTGGGAGGGGTGGAGCTGGGGCCGTCGGGAGGCTGCTGCCGGACTGCTGACACAACTGTTGGGTTACTAAGACCATGTACGAGGAGGCAGTGGTGTATAATGAATGGTAAAGTAATGGCACAGTATCACATGAAAGTGTCCCTGCCAAGACCCGACTGACAAGTACAAGAGAATTTTATTGCAAAGAGAATTGAATAAATTCGAATTTGCATATTTTCAGAAGTCCGTCTGTCTTCCTTTCGGCTTTTTCCCTTTTTACTCGGGAGTCGCCACAGCGAATCATCTGATTCGCACGTTTGATTTGGCAGAGGTTTTTACGTCGGATACCCTTCCTGTCACAACCCTTTTAGCAAGGGACAGAAACACGCTGACGACTTTGTCTATGGTGAGAGGCATGTAAAAGAACCATTGCTGACTTTCGTAAAGAGTAGCTGCAGTGAGAGACATGGCCCGCCTTTGATAACCCAGTTAGCTGCACTGGGGGGAGGGACAGTGACAACCTTGTGGAGAGTGGGACTCGAACCCCCAACCTTTGGATCAGCGATCCAGCGCCCTATACCACTAGACCACCACTGCCCCGCATATTTTCAGAAGTACTCTGTCAAAATGATTCGCATTTGCGGTCTTGGAGAAAATTTTGACCTGTTCAAAAATTAAGTGCGAAATTAGAATCAGAATACTTTATTAATCCCAGAGGACGTCACTTGCCTTACCTCTCTTATTCAGAGTTTGACCTCCTCAGCACTCTCACTATGATATTCTGCCACATACAGGCTCTTATCAATGCTGCTGGGAATGGGCTTAATTTCTGTGCCAAGCTGCTCTTCAATGCCTTTCAGGTTGAAGCGATCATCATAGGTGATCAGGTTAATGGCCAGACCCAAGTGTCCAAAACGACCTGAAGGGGAAAGAGCAATGTGTTAAGTAAATGTTTATTAATCCTAAAGGAAATCTTGATCATGTACAGTGCAAAAAGGCTTTGACTATTTTTCTCGTATTTACTGAAATGTATTTTCCAGACTATAAGTTGCACCCCCCCCCCCCCATACTTTGGCTGACAGTGCGACATATACTCCAGAGCGACTTGTATGTCGAAATGAATGAAATGTCTTAAAATTATTAAATATAATTCTGTTCGTCATAATTTCACATGTTTATTTGTACACTCAACTACAATAGGGCACTCTAGGCTTGGGTACCAGTACCTGCTCATCTACCACTGAAGAAATGGCCCCAAAAAGAAAATCCTATTCTGCGGATTACAAGCTGCAAGTAATGAAATATGCAGCAGAAAATGGTAATTGAGCAGCAGAAAGAAAGTTTGGAGTGAACAAGAAACTTGTGAGGGAACTGGAGAAAAGCGGAGATTATTATTACTGCAATGAAGAAAACAAACAAACAAAAAAAGCTAGTCACGAGCTAAAAGCGAGATGGCCATAGGTAAAGAAACAAGCTCGCACATGGGGATTTGAGCAATGTGCTGGAGGGAGAGGCTTGTCAATAGTGCAGTTGCATCTCTACGTCTAGGTAGTTGTCAAGGAGAATAGAAATTACATTGCATGAGGACTTTCTTGGTGTTAGCGCTTCATGCAACGCAACCGCCTCTCTATCAGAGTGAGGTCCACAACCGTCACAAAAACTGCCAGCAGATTTCCAAGCAAAGGTAGACCGTTTCCATGAGTTTGTGAATTATAGTCCAGTGCAAATTAGAGACTTTTTTCTTCTTTATTATGCATTCTTTGGCCAATGCAACTTGTACTCCGGAGTGACGTATAGTCCGGAAAATACAGCGAATTCACACCCAAACTGATTAACAAAGTCAAATTTGGTTCTCCATCACCTAGACCAGGGGTCGGCAACCTTTGCCATTCAAAGAGCCATTTGGACCCGTTTTCCACATTAAAGAAAACACTGGGAGCCACAAATCCTTTTTTGACATTTAAAATCAAATAACACTGCATATAATGTCTTTACCCTTTTTCCTTCATGTTAATATAAAACAACAATGTGCATTGACTTAAACAACTGCAGAGACAATTAAATTACAATTGTTTGCAACAAAAACATTAAAAAAAAAATAATAAAATAAAATCGCCAGCCTCCCCGCGACCATAATTAGAATTAAGGTAAAGTCTGTTGGGCTTTTTACACTCGAGCCAAGTAGCTCATCAGGCCAGTGCTCACCCCCGGTCTCCATAGCATGAAGCGACAGGAAGTTCAACTCCTGGATGGGACGCCATTCCATCGCAGGTCACCTTCCCAGTATATTTTTACTGGTACCCATTTATACTGCCGGGTGAACAGAGGCGCACTTGTGGTTGAGACCTTGCCCAGGGGTCTTAGCACAGTGGGGGTCTAACTGGGATTTGAACACAACCTCCCAATCATGAGCACAGCACCCTAACCACTACATCACCGGCCCCACTAATTAGAACTAAGTGGTTCAGAAAATGAATGAATGTGTTCAAGTCCTTCTTGTAATTTTATAAAGAAAAAGAATAGCTATTCCATGAAGCAAGGGACGGAGTGCAGCCAGATGTGTTAATAGGTTGGGTAGCCTACCTCACCATCACGCCCTTCATGAGACTTTCTTTTTCTTTATTCATTATACTAATGTTTTGGTCAGTTTTAATTTATAAAAACGACAGCAACACAAGTATATGAAGACTTATTTTAAGAAGGAGCCTGCTCAGCATTCTTTTAAATAATATTAATGCTGCACTGACGACATATTCTCAGAGTGGAGACTGAACCACACCCAGTCTTATTTTGTCACTGTGAGGAGAGTTATTTAATTTGGTGACTGCCGCATATAAACAAATCTCATCCACCGCCTCTTACTTCAGCTGTGATTTCTGTTCCTGAATTACAAACCCCGGCGGCGGAAATCTCTTTCTCTCGCCACGCTGCTGATGGTGAGAACACTCTTTGCCATGAGCACAAAAATTTGGAAATCCACCAACACAGCAGATCAAAAACACTGAGACTCTCAATGTAACTGATTATAGGCATGTCCACAACAACACGCACACAAAAATCACCCCGCCCACACTAAATAAATATCCGCCTACACCCGTGACTGTTAAATTTCATCTATGTAATTTTCAACCCGAAAAGAGCATTTTTGGAAGGGTACCCACTGGGTACCCGACTGTTGCAGGACTCCGCCTTAGGCAGATTCTCCCATCATTCAGGTGAAAGCTTGTTTAACTTTCTGGAAGCCCGAAGTGCTTCCGATGTGAGTAAATAAGCGGCATTTTCTTTTTGCAGTTGATGTTTGTAGTGCATCAGTCGACCACAGTAAAGTTACATTATTTATTATATTATAGTAAACATTATTTTGAAAAGCCACGGAGCCGCACTAGAGAGGTGAAAGAGTCACATGCGGCTCCAGAGTCGCAGGTTGCTGACTCCCGACGTAGACTGTACATTTTTTTTCTATTCATACAGTACCATGACTCCAGCACATGCCAAATCAAAAGCCATCCAATAAAGATGCACCAAAGTGGGGGTGGGGGGGTGGGGGGTGGTGTTGTCCTTAAATCAGAAGTCACTAAATTGCACCCCAGTGCTTCGGCTGCTGACCCGTGACCAGACCCCGGATTAAGCAGAGGAAGAGGACTATGAAGTCACTAAATACATTTCACTTAATCCAGGATTAAATCTTCAGTAAATACGGCTCTCAGATGTGTCCGTGTTTTATTCTTCAGGTCTCAAGGGACAATTTCATTTTTGCTGTTTGTTCAGATGAAGATGTGTCTTGCTCTTGTAAACAGTGTAGACAAATGTCTAAGATTGTGGTGACCTCTGACGCCCCAAAAGTGCAGTATAACCGCTATGGTTAAGGAAGCCTACAACCTTCACTTTATGTGCAAAATTGGGATTTGGGACAATTTCTTCCAAAATTAATTTAATATATAATCCCTCTGCTTATTTTAAAATGCTACACAAAAAAAAAAAAAAAAACCAACAAGTGAAAATCTTATTCTATAAATAATGAGAAACTGATTCAATACATAATTTGAAATTAAGGGAAAAAACTGTTTATGGTCCATCTTGAACAAGCAGCCATCAACACAACTATGGAGAGGTCAAATCAAAAAATTGAGGGCCAGTGGCATAGTGATTAAGGTGTTGAGCTCATGATCAGGAGGTTGTGTGTTCGAATCCCAGCTAGACCCTCACTGTGCGAACACCCCTGGGCAAGGTCTTAACCACAAGTTCTCTGTTCGCCCAGCAGTATAAATGGGTACCATTAACAATATACTGGGAAAGTAGCCTCCGATGGACTAGTGTCCCATCCAGGAGGAGTTGAACTTCTGTTAGCGTCACACTACAGAAACCAGGAATAAGCACCAGCCTGATCAGCCACTAAGCTCCGAGTGTAAAAAGCCAAAAAAGACGACGTACCTACCAATTAAAAATAATTAAACCTTAAACGGAAGTCAATAAACCATTTTGGGGGAAATTTGAATTCCGTAAAATCCATAACAAACCACACAGCTTCTATTAAAAAAAAAAAAAAAAAAAAAAAAAAAAAATCGAAAGATTCTTCTCCTTTTTCAGGGGTCGGCAACTGAGTATTATTCGGTTTCCAGTGTGAAAAAGGTTCCATGTGGTGATCCAGTACAAGTCAAAGATCTAGAATATTAAACAAAAAGATTCAGCTGCGGTCTCGTCTGCCATAGCCAGAAACAGTGGTACCTTACCTTCCGAAAGTCCCAACAAATGAAAAATCCAGGTTACGAAACGCATTTTCCGAAAATTTCTGTCTCTGGACACAAAAATTCACGTTACGAAAGCGCCATCTCAAATTCAAACAATGCGCGAGTTGCTCTCCCATTGGCTACCTTTCAACATCCCGCCTCGCTGGCCTCCCATTGTCCATGAGGGATGACACCGCTCACACACACGTGTGATTCCCGGTGCGAGTGAAAAGCGGGCTTGTGGCGTTCGGTTGAGTGATCTCGCAAAGGAATATGGCCAAACTCGTCTACCATCGGTACGATATTGAAGCAGAAGGAGGCCTTAAAAAGGTATACTTTTATCATTTTTAAAAGGGTTTAGGGGTAGTATTGGGGGCCTTGGAATGAATCACGCGTTTTACATTTAAAATGTGGTTCAACTTATGAAATTAATCCGTTCCAGAAGTGGTTTCATAACCTGGATTTTTCGTAAGGTGAGGCATCACTGTATACACAATGAAACTACTATCATTTGCATTACAGAGAGAAACTGAAAGTCTTTTCCTTTCGGCTTTTTTCCCTTTCTCGGGAGTCGCCACAGTGAATCATCTGATTTGCACATTTAATTTGGCATAGGTTTTTACGTCGGATGCCCTTCCTGTCATAACCCTTTAACAAGGGACAAACACGTTGACAGCTTTGCAGCCTACTCACCTACTTTAAATTTAAAAATATTAAAATCACATACACACAGGATTTAAATTAGCAAACACTCAACAACCTTTGCCTGGATAAGCTGAACATTTCAGCTGCCACCGTTTGTTTCAAGAGGTTCTCAATTCCTAGACCTCAATGTCAGAACACATGTCACATGGCTCATGAGACATTGATTTGCATCAAGCAAAAAAAAAAAAAAAGGGGGGGGGTTCCCCCCTCGGTCCCAATTAACCTCGGAAAGTGAGTGATGCCTATATTATATATTTCCGCAGTAAATTGGAACCGAGATCCCCTGCGACCACCAAATTCCATGAAGTAGGATAACCCCCAAATTATCATATACCAAATTAATCAGGTCATAATACTGAGGCTGGAATCAGAACTCTGAATATCATTTTTATTTCCCCTCTAAATAGAATACTGAATATGACAAGCATGTTATCTACCTTACTGAGATCTAACCCACCCACATACATCATAAACATGCAACATTAGTGCAAATTGCATCAACTTTTACAATCAAATACAACACAATAATAGCAAACACAGAACGGTACAACATGAGGCTTAAAATAAATCTCCAATGGTGTTTGTTTTTCTCCTTATTTAAATCACTGTATGTCCAGACCGAGATACTGATATCAGATCACTTGTATAGCATAGTCGTCAGCGTGTTCCTGCTCCTTGCTAAAAAGAGTTCTGTCAGGAAGAGCATCCGACATAAAAACCTATGCCAAATCAAATTTGTGAATCAGATGATTCGCTGTGGCGATCACTGAAAAAGTGGAAAAGGCAGAAAAGAAAAGACGACACTACCATAACTATCGTATAAGAAATGGGCACCACGTCTCAATTTTATTTTCCTTAAATTAGAATTCCTCTGAAACAAATTAATACCAAAACAGGCGTTTCTACAACACATCAAGTATTTTCTAACTTTGTGACCGAAGCTCTAGTAGTTACCAAGCTGATTTTAAGTCAAGTAACTAACAGTAAGAAACAATGCTGCAAAGTACAGGGGGTGGGGGTAAATAGCAGGGTCTTCAGACAGACGGCACCCTTCTGACAATGATTAACTCACGATTCACAATGGGTCCAACCCCTGAAAAAAAAAAAGCCTTGGGATGACAAGGGTCAGGGACTTAAGCCTCACTACCACCAATCTACCACTGTTGGGCTCTTGAGCAAGATGTTAACCCTGAACAGCTCGGATGATTTTTTTTCTTTTTTTTTTTTTGGGGGGGGGGGGGGGGGGTCTGGATGTAGGTGTGTGCCAAATACCACAAACAAATGGCAATATGCACGTAACCTTCATGATGTGGCATTCATACTATATTGAATTGGCCCAGCATGGAAAATTTGACAGCTCTCCGACACTTGGAAGTTTGTTTGGAAATTGTTTTAAATTCTTTATTTGTTTTAATAGGTTTCTGTATGTACGCCAGAGAGCAGCGCCTACACAGCCACTGACAATACGGAAACATTTTGCTCATCTAAAGTAAGGTTATGGTTAGTTGCCACAACAGCCTATTTTCATCCACACGACAAGTTAATTTGATTTAATTGAGACATTGGACAGAGTGGGACTTTCCATTGGAGGCTTGAAGAGTTGTGACTGGGGACCTGAATATCTAGGGTTCTTGCTGCCACTGCTGCTTCTTGGAGCGATAGTGTGGGCAGTTGAGATAGAGTTGTAGCCATGCATCATAGCCTAGAGGATGGCTGCTTCCTCTCGGACATCAGCTTCTTGCCCTTCTTATTCCTAGCAGTGCCCAAAGCCGATCTAACTCGGCTTCACGTCACATTTCCCAGTGCCAAAGCCAATCTCATCGGCTTTCCCATGCACGTCTTTGCAAACATCACCCATTATCATTCACACGAAAGTAAATACAAGTAGATAGTTTATATACTCCATGTGATTGCTTAATAACAAAAATTCAGTTTTCACAGTAAAATTCAACCAATTGCCGTCACGGTCTGGGAAGGGCAGGTATTACAGTATGAAGCACTCTTTCACCGAGTCCATGTGCACTCTGGAAAGAACCACACAGCTAGAGAGGGATCCTAAGCAATGGCATCCAGGGCAATAGGACGAAACCATCATGAAAAGAAACAGTGACGAAGAGTAAACTGTTTAAGTAACCTCCACTTGCATCCAAACATTTTTTAAAAATAACGCAGTAGCTCAGTATGTGGAGGTTAGTTATGCTGTTTACTGACTCCACCAGCAGAGTTGAGGCTAAATTACCAGTGGAAACAGGCAATGGTGTGCGTGTGGACACCGACAGCAAAGACGATTTGGAATTCTGGAGATGTATTTACCTAATATGTTGCACATTAGAACTAATATGTACTGTTTAAAGTTTTATTCTTTGAAATATTGCCTAATTTTGTATAAATTTATACCAGTACAGTAGGCCCTTGACTATTCGTGGTTTTGCATATTCGTGGATTACCGAGCAATTGTCACGTGATTCAAATTCAGCCATTGGCTGTCCTCCTTCTTGCTAATTGGTCGAGATGATATACAGACGCTCCCCAACTTACGTTTTAGTTCGGTTCCAGACGGCCGAACATAAAGGTGAAAAAAACGCAAGTTGTTACTGTATGTTCCAGTGGCGCATGACGTTCATACTGTACTATACATCTATAAATACCATTACCGTATCTCAAAACACCCCTAAAATCAATTTTCTTCAACATAACATTGTAAAATAATAAATATCAAATATCAACATTAATTTCAAATAAATTAAGCAAAATAATTTCAAATAGATACATTTTAATCAAATTCACTAATCAAATATAACCTTTAACATGCTCTGTGATGCGATCTTTCTGCTCGTAAATGGTTCCGATGGTCTACGAAGCCATTTGGAAGAAATGTGCAACATTCACGTGTTTTTCACAAGCATTGAATTTCTTGATAATGGTCATCTTTATTTCTAACAAGATGGCTTGCTGCTTTTTCTAATTACCACCATCACTAGTAGGCTTACGCTTCTGACCAACCATATTTGCTTAGGGTTACAAAAGTCCGCAAAACAGTGTAAACAAAGATCACAGAGACGACTTCTTAACACATGGGTAACATGCAGTGAACTGGGAAGAAGGAGGGGCATGTTCAGTCTGTCATTTGTAAACAATGGATGCGTCATTACGTCAGCGTACTACGTAGATACGTCTCGTACTACGGAGAGCACGCTAAACTCAATGACTTTAAAAAAAAAAAAAAAAAAAAAAAAAAAAAAAAATGTAAAACATGCAAGTCGGGGAGCGTCTGTATATGCCCCTTTTCCCTTATTCACGCACAAATTGTCAATGAGCCCTTTTTAGTGTGTTTTAATTACCAGATAAGCTCCATGATGCCACTCAAACGCCAGCTAAGCACCAGAAAAGGTAAATGACGTTGGATGTCTCTTCTGAAGAAATAAGACTTTCTCCTGAAGAAACGACAATTTCCTCTGAAGTGCCTGAAGAGGAATAATCATCTGAACTGTTGTAAAGCACTTTAGAATTAGTCTTTTTTCAATTATTATGCCAGTAGAGTACCCAAGTTAATGTTTAGAATGTTTGTGTGTGTAATTTTATGTACTGTGGTGTAGCATGTTCATCTGATTTATTACATTTCATGTTCTTTTTGTTATGCTCTGTGTTTTTGGGGGACTTTGATTTTGACGGCTGTGCTCATCTATCTCTGTTTTCTTTCCATTCCGACTGAGGGTGTGGCTGAGCTGCTCGTGGCTCACACCTGAATTCACTCTTCTCCCAACATGAATTCATTTACTCCCAACAAATACAAGCACGCTCACTTCTGCGCCAGAAGATTACCTCACATCACTCGTACTGTATTCTCTAACTCCGTTCTCTGCCCACTCCAGCTAAGGGGCATGGCTGAATGCAGTTCATTGAAGTGTATACAAAAAAAAAAGTTAAGGATATTTGGACATTTTCTTGATTTTTTTTTTTTTTTTTTCGGTTTTGTTCACATTAGGTAAGGCACCAAAGCGCCAGAAAAAGGTAAATGACGCTGTATGAAAAAGTAGAACTGTATGATCCAGGAAGGAAAATATTTTGCTGCAGTCGGGTGCCATTATAAAGTGAATGAAAGTATAGTCCACTACCAAGGTGAATGTTGTATTAAACAAGGTCATCATCAGAATGGAACCTGCCTTAGTATTCTAGATACTTAGAGTTCAGGGATCGGCAACCTTTGCCATTCAAAGAACCATTTTCCACAGTAAAGAAAACACTGGGGGCCACAAATCCTTTTTTGACATTTAAAATCAAACACTGCATATGTTTTTCTCCATTCCCCCCCCAAAATAATGTGTTGCATTGATTTAAACAACCACAGAGACAAATTACAATTCTGCCTGCAACAAAAAACATTTGGATTTAAAAAAAAAAAAAAAAAAAAAAATTATATAAAAAAATATATATATATATAAAAAACAAGAATTCGCCAGCCTCCCGGCGACCTTAATTAGAATTAGGTGGTTCAGAAGTGAATAAATGTGTTTGAGTCCTGCTTGTATTTTTAAAAAGAAAAAGAGTATCTATCCCATGAAGGGAGGGACAGGCTGCAGCCAGATGTATTGGGTAGCCCACCTCAAAAGAAGGAGCCTGCTCAACATTCTTATAAATATTAATGCTTAATACTGCTCTGACCGCCCCATTCTCAGAGTGAAGACTGAACCAGATCTAGTCTTTTATTTTGTCACTGGGAAAAGAGTTATTTAATTCAGAGATTGCTGTGCATAAACCAGCTCTCATCCACCGTCTCTTACTTCAGCTGTCATTTCCTCTCTCTCTCTCTGTGTGTGTGTGTGTGAGAACACTGCTTGCCATGAGCACAAGGGTTTGGAAATCCATCAAAACAGTAGATCAAAAATACAGACTCTCAATGTAGCTGATTAATATAAATGATAGCCATGTAGACCACAGACACGCACAAAATCACCCCACCCAAACCAAATACCATAATGCAATGTCTCCCCTAGTGGGCATTTTTGAAAACTACAGTGCTGTATTTTTAAAGGAAAAGATTATAACGCTGTATAATCAATAAATATCACAGTAAAAAAAAAAATTCTTAATCATTACTACATTAATACTGTATTAATGACCAAGACTGTCTATAGAACGTGTTTAAGAAGCATATATTCTAGCGAATGTACTAGATACATAGTATTTTACTTCCGGTTGATTATTCACGCATGTAATATGATACATGGGGTTTTACTTGCGAGTACAGAACGTGTGGATTACGTTCATTCGCAGGAGGGACCGGAACCAAATCACCGCGAATAATGAGGGCCTTCTGTATGTCCCTGTGGAACATCCTTTTTTGCCATATTTTACAATAATTAAGTGTAATTGCACATCCGTTACAGTAGTTGGTAGAGGCGCTCTCAGTGTCTAGGTTTTTTGCATCAAGCAAACAATATGAAGTGTAGTAAACAACCCCTCATGAAAGAACATGGAAAAATTTCTAACAGGAACGAAGAGAGAGACGGAGATATTAAGAAAAGAAAGTTACCCATAAGCCAAGACGAGGAAATAAGCCTGTGTAGCACTCGGCTTCATTGTGACGACGGTGGGGGACAAGGAAATAAACCCATGTCAGTCATTACAATGTGATGCAAAGGTGTACGAATAATTTTAATCGACAAATACTATGTGTGTTTAACTGCGTGCAGGGCAGTAACGGGGGGGGGGGGGGGTTTGAAATGTTTTTTCTTCCTAGAGGGGGCATCACAGAAAATAATTGAGGAGCACTGATCTATATCAACATACACAAAGTGAGAATCTGATTTGAATTGACGGCTTTGTTAAAAAGAAAGCTCCAAGGTTGAAGGGTTTTAAAACATTTGGGTTTATTGTACGAACTGAAAAGCAGAAAAAGCACTGCAGAACATACTGAAAAGCTTCATTCCAAACAATTTTTTTAAAGTTTTCCTTGAGGTACAGGTCATTTCCATCGACTAAATGACTTAATGACTAAAACAATATTGAGATGATTAGATACTAAATAAACAGCTACAACAACAAAAGAGCAGCATAATTATGGGCTTTGGAAACTCAAGATTTTTTTTTTTAAAAAAGGGTTCTTATTCCTATTGGTTAGAAAGATGGTAAAATAAAATAAATGTCTTCAAAACACTCATGAAGCTAGCCAATATGAATTGGGGGGCCCCAGCCCCACTTACCAGATCTTCCAATACGATGAAGATAGGTCTCTCCAAGTTTGGGGAAATCAAAATTGATGACTACATTTACAGCCTGGATGTCAATTCCTCTTGTAAACAAATCTAATTTTTATTAAAAAAAAAAAAAAAAAAGTAAGTGTTAAACATGATTACCATATGATGTGAAAATGTAGCATCCAGAAAGACTAAAGATTTAATTATACCTGTGCAAACAAGATTCCGGCACAAACCATTTCTGAAGTCATGGAAAACACGGTTTCTGTGTTCCTGTAAAGAAGAGCATAACAAGGTGTGAGCTCCATAGCAGATAACATCAAGCAAATACATGCTTCTGTAACACAGATTCAATAATGACAATGTAATGGCAAAATCTCAGAAAAACCACTTTCAGTTAACTATCCCAAAGTTTGAAAACATGCTTTAAAAAGAAAAAAAAGAAAAAAAAAAAAAAGAATCTGGTTCGCTTTTTTTCTTTGACCGTGTTAACTTTACTAATGTGTGTTTAGAACAGTAAATTAAAATAAGCCATTTACTTGTTACCTCATGGTCCAAGAACACACAATACATTAGTTACACCATGCCCAACTTAAACTAGCCCCGCCTCCTACATGTCCACATCGTACAGAATGCCCAGGGGTCCAGTACTGAATCCATATCCAAGCTATAACACTTGGTAACTAGATTATTAAGAACAGATAAACCCAAAAGATAAAAAGGGGTTAAATCTGGGCTTTAATGACCGAGGGATACAACGAGCACTTCCATCCTCATAATTTCAGACAGCAACTCCAAGGTCAAGTATAAGAAACTGCGGACAAAGTTACAGACTAAGCTGCTCTTCATGCAAATCGCCAAGATGTGAAGCATGGAAATGTGTGCGGCAAAGTTTTGCACACTGGAAAGACTTTGCTGCACTAAAAATAAATTTAAAAAATTTTTAATAGGATTATCCAAAATACTGATGCCAAACATTGAACATGCTCAAATTGAAGAACTGATCACTGTTCCTAGTGCAGAGAAATGTTGCACACACCCCCACTCCACAACTACTGCTTGGCTTCATTAGTAAACTAAGCACAGTTGGGTTTGGGACTCGACACTGAATTGTTGCCGTCCCTTGTTGTGAAAGGACCATGCCTTCGTCGAGTGCGGTCTGAAATAGGCACAACCTCCTTGTGATGCTTAATACTAAAAAAAAAAAAAAGTGTGAGGAAGCTACACCTCTTTCAGAACACACTGGACGGGTAGACCATCACAACACACATGGGCAATTTGGAACAGCTAATTACCCCAAGATGCAGGTCTTTGGACCATGGGAGGATATCCACTCAAGAATGAAGTGCACATGCAAACACCACACAGAAATGCCTTTGCAGTGCACAAGACTTAAATCCAGGACCTTCTTGCTGTGAGGCACATGTGCTAACCGCTACACTGCTGCATCTTCTAGATTTACTCACAGAACAGGAATAAATTGTAACATTGTTGTGTATAATTTCGGATTTAAATTAGTTCTTTGGGAAAAGTTGTGATGTTAGGACTTCCGCATTGGGTTACTGTTTTACTAGTGTTACAGATAATGCCCCGATTTATTTATTCCAAAATATTTTTCTCGAAATGCTTGGAGAGAAATATTGGGCTTACTGATAATTAGTGCAGAAAGGACTAAATATATATTATATAAAGTCAAACATGCCGTTTATGGGCAAGTTAAATCAAATATGGCAGTAACCATGTCAAATTTTATGGTGGCAGCTGTTTGTTATTTTAATATTTCAACTCCTGAATCTCGATTATACTCCTCAATCATGCTTCTGATCATAAGCGGTCCGATTATTGATCATCAGCTTGATAAGGTAGTAATTGACATCGGGCCCTGAAAACTGACATTACTCAACATATAACCTCAAAATATAAGTGACTAGAGAAATGTAACAACTTTGTCAGAGAATTCATTACATTTGACACCTTCCCGCTGCATGTCCCAGTGCCACAACCTAAGGGCCATGTTAACCAGCAATGGTGCAAGAGGAGCAGGAATGTTCATGTTGCAACTTGGTCTAGTAAATACTGATCACACCCAAGGTATCACCAGATTTCAAAACATAACCATAATTCTAAATTAGTTTATTAATCAAAAAACAAACACAGGGAAGTCTACTGCAGCAGTCACAATTGAGTTGTCCATGATGAGCACTGGTCAAGTGAGATGCAGCGAGCACAGGTGCACGCGCGGACACTTGGTGACAGTGAAAGCTCTGTCAAGTGAGATGCTGCAAGTACAGGCTCATACACACACCATATTTATATATTAGAGCGAGCATGTGCACAAGTGCGTGAGAAACAAACAGTATTGCCACGCTGCAAACAAGCATCGAGTTTACTTGTGGCCCAATCATGATAAGATCAACTACACAGTTTCTGCATTAGTATGAAAAATCATTAGCAGATCCTGTACATGATTCTAATCAATTTTAATTAAAGCGTGACAGATAGATATATATACACACCGACCTGTCTCATCTTGGCATGAATGTAGAAACAAGAATAACCCAGCTGGGAGATTTTCTTGGCCAGGAGCTCTACACGCTGGGATGAGTTGCAGAAGATTATAGACTGATTAATCTGAAGCTAAAAGAAAACATGGGGTAAAAAGTCAAAAGGAACTCCAAAAAAGTGATCTCATTAATTTACATGTCTACAAGGGTAACGTACCCGAGAAAATAGAGTATTGAGGCAATGAACTTTCTGCCTTTCAGTGACATATGCATAATATTGGGTCACACCCTTCAAAGTCAGCTCCTCCATGAGGTTTATCTCGTAAGGCTTCTGCAGATGGGCATTCTGCACAATATAACAGAAAAATAATTTTAGTTAGAGAAACACCAATCAATATTTGCTGATCCTTGCAACCAAAAAAACCCCACCACACAATTAAGGGAACAGACTTGGCTTAACTCAAACCATCATTACATAAAAATAAGTCATGTTTACATGAGGACAACCATCTTAGCCTATATATTATGCTCCGACAACCAGCTAAAATGGCAACGTCAAAAAAGTTTGAATAATGCCATAATTTAATAGAATAATGGAAATATTTGATGAATCCTGTTAAAGCCAGGCCTTACGTTACCTGATGTAAAATAATGACTTTAAATAATCTCATTTTATTCTCACACAATCATGAATCTGGTACATTTTCCAACTACCAACTTTAACTTGGAAATATGTATTCATGTGTGAATTAATGCATCAAAATCTTTAGTACATGCCTGAGATACAAAATCATCAAAAACTGTTCACCATATTGTCCATATTTTGAAGTAATTCAAATACTTACTAGTTTACACCTTATTCATGGTCAATTTTGTGACAAAAGACCTCATTATTTTCATGCCCTGCTGAATCTCTGCCAAGATCTCCACAGTTCCAAAAACCACATGAATCAGACTACAGGTGCACCACGAACCACAGAATTTACGTGTGCAGGACAAAATTGGTAAGTAAGCACCAGACTTAAAAGGGATCAAATGATATACTAGTCCTTCTCAAAAAATTAGCATATTGTGATAAAGTTCATTATTTTCTGTAATGTACTGATAAAAATTAAACTTTCATATATATTTTAGATTCTTTGCACACCAACTGAAATATTTCAGGTCTTTTATTGTTTTAAATACTGATGATTTTGCCATACAGCTCATGAAAACCCAAAATTCCTATCTAAAAAAATTAGCATATCATGTTCAGGTAGTCTAAACGAGCTATTAACCTAATCATCTGAATCAACCAATTAACTCTAAACACCCACAAAAGATTCCTGAGGCTTTTAAAAACTCCCAGCCTGGTTCATTACCCAAAACCGCAATCATGGGTAAGACTGCCGACCTGACTGCTGTCCAGAAGGCCATCATTGACACCCTCAAGCAAGAGGGTAAGACACAAAAATCTCTGAGCAAATAGGCTGTTCCCAGAGTGCTGTATCAAGGTACCTCAGTGGGACGTCTATGGGAAGGAAAAAGTTTGGCAGAAAACGCTGCACAACCAGAAGAGGTGAGCGGACCCTGAGGAAGATTGTGGAGAAGGGCCGATTCCAGACCTTGGGGGACCTGTGGAAGCAGTGGACTGGGTTACAGGTGCCGCATTCCCCAGGTCAAGCCACTTTTGAACCAGAAACAGCGGCAGAAGCTCCTGACCTGGGCTACAGAGAAGTAGCACTGGACTGTTGCTCTGTGGTTCAAAGTACTTTTTTCAGATGAAAGCAAATTTTGCATGTCATTCGGAAATCAAGGTGCCAGAATCTGGAGGAAGACTGGGGAGAAGGAAATGCCAAAACGCCTGAAGTCCAGTGTCAAGTACCCACAGTCAGTGATGGTCTGGGGTGCCATGTCAGCTGCTGGTGTTGGTCCACTGTGTTTTATCAAGGGCAGGATCAATGCAGCTAGCTATCAGGAGATTTTGGAGCACTTCATGCTTCCATCTGCTGAAAAGCTTTATGGAGATGAAGATTTTCATTTTTCAGCACGACCTGGCACCTGCTCACAGTGCCAAAACCACTGGTAAATGGTTTACTGACCATGGTATTACTGTGCTCAATTGGCCTGCCAACTCTCCTGACCTGAACCCCATAGAGAATCTGTGGGATATTGAGAAGAGAAAGTTGAGAGACACCAGACCCAACACTGTGGATGAGCTTATGGCCGCTATCGAAGCATCCTGGGCCTCCATAACACCTCAGCAGTGCCGCAGGCTGATTGCCTCCATGCCACGCCGCATTGAAGCAGTCATTTCTGCAAAAGGTGTATGCCAAAATCATCAGTATTAAAACAATAAAAGGCCTAAAATATTTCAGTTGGGGTGCAATGAATCTAGAATATATGAAAGTTTAATTTTTATCAGTACATTACAGAAAATAATGAACATTATCACAATATGCTAATTTTTTGAGAAGGACTAGTATGTAACTTTTCTTGTCCATGTCACATGGTGCATATTGTACTCTCACCAATCAGCATTTATTGACTTCAGGCACCAATCAATCAGCACAGTGTCACGAATTACACAATTATTTAAAGCTATCATTAGTGAATAGAAGGCTGTTCATTCGGTCCATGTCACCGTCATAATGTCATGATGCTGCTTTTCCAAGGAATATAATCCTTTTAATCTAACGGGCTACACTGCATATTTACCTAATACATTTGGGGGGGGGGGGGGGCATTTTTTTTTTTTTACTAAATCTACATAAAAAGGTCAAAGTCACATTTTAGTACCAGATTTGTAATCAGACCCACATATACATCTACAAACACTTGTGAAAGAATGGGTCACTCTCAGGACCTCTGAACTCTACCATAGAGCTATGACAGAATGCCACCTTTGCAACAAATCTAGTTATAAAAGTCCCTCAAGAACAAAATCCCACATTCAATTGTTAGAGGTATAACAAAAGTGGAAACGATTGGAATGCCAGCCACGTACAATGACCCAAAACTCCAAAGTTCATGTTGCCTTGAGATTAGCTCAAGAACAGTGCGGGGAGAGCTTCAATAAATGGATTTCAATAAAATCCCACATAGCTGTCAACCCCTAAGATTAATAAAGAGTGAAAAGCAGGAGTCCAGAGGGTGCAGCCCACAGTCAGGTCCAGGGAAACACTGTGGTGGGAGGGTGTAGGGGGGCAAAGCCCCCTCAAGAAAATTTTGGTTTTAAGGGTCATTTTTAAGCCATTTCATGCAAGTTTTATATGTAATGATTAAACACGGACATGGGGAAAAAATACAAAATTACACATCTTTAAGATTTAATAATGTAATGTAAATGAAATCAATGAAAGAACTAATGAAATATGAAGTGTAAACTAATAAAAATAAGGTTGGCTAAAGTATTAATTGTAACATTTCTCTTTTTTTGAAGTTTTATCCAAATAATTCTTCATAATAATCTTTGCTCATAGATGGTATGTATCATATACAGCAACCTTGCAACTACACAATTAGTTTACAAACTGAAACTAATTAACCATGTTAACAAATCTACTCGTATAGATGGCAAGTATCCTGTTCAGCAACATTGCAACAACACATGGAATTACAAACTAAAAGGTTGTGAAACTTGCTCAGATGTTTTCATTTACTTATTTAGTTAAATGTAGATTTGGTTAGAATTGTTAAGTTTCACTTTGTAAGTGCGTATATGTATCTGATTTTACAGTAAAGGATCCCACAGCCAGAAACAGAAGCTGTATGTTTCCGTAAAGACCGTCAATGGCATTTGCTCGCGGAAATTACATCCTTAAAAGATGTCCGTCTTCCTTTCGGCTTTTTCCCTTTTACTCGGGAGTCGCCACAGCGAATCATTTGATTCGCATGTTTAATTTGGCAGAGGTTTGTACGTTGGATGCCCTTCCTGTCACAACCCTTTTAGCAAGGGACAGAAACATGCTGACAACTTTGCAGCTACTTTTTACGAATGTCAGCAATGGTTCTTTTACATGCCTCTCACCATAGACAGTGAGAGACATGGCCCGCCTCGGATAACCCAGTTAGCTGCACTGGGGGGGGGAGAGACAATCTTGTGGAGAGTGGGACTCGAACCCCCAACCTTTGGATCAGCGATCCAGCGCCCTATATCACTAGACAGCACATTGGACTTCTAGCCAATACATCCTTAAAAGATAAAAAATAAAATTGGGAAATAATTGTATTAATGCGCGAGATTTTGAGGAGGAGATGAAATGCGCGAGTCTCACACTTGATGCGTGAGAGTTGACAAGTATGGTCCCAAGGCAATCAGCTGGTCTGCGGGTTGAAGTTTTTTCATTCTGTCCATTTGTGTTTTGCTTGCCAGCTTTGCTTGGCTTCTTGCACATGAACTGATCAAAACAAGGGACATTTACCTCTTTACCCAAAAACAACTCGCGCAGGATGTTGCATATAGTCCAATAAAATTAGCGTTTCAAGGTATCGGCCCCGCCCACACACTGAAGTACAGAAAGGATTAGCTCTCCGCTGCGTGGCACAGCAACAAGTGGCATTGAAAATAGATGTATAGATTGAAATGCCTAAGATTTATTTATGTTTGTTTTATTTGATGGCTTTTTTTCTTTATTTTTATTTAAAGGACAGCGAAATTATGTATTAGTTATTCTGTTAAGAAAAGCCACCTGATTTATCTGAGAGCCAGATACAGTCATCAAAAGAGCCATGTCTGGCTCTGGAGCAACAGGTTCCCAAACCCTGAACAGGTTCGTGGGCAACTCATGTCCTTGTGGGCGACCCCTGGTGTAGATATCCCATCACTTGAAAATAAACATTCCCCATTGAGAAGTACACAAACACACGAAGGGATGTCAAAGCCAAGCTATTATCATCATTCTTCTAAGTGATCCTTTTTGAATGCTTCCTTTGTAGCAGCCTTCGCTCTCTTAAAGGAGACTGAATGTCTGTCATAACAGGTGTCACTTATTGATTTTTGAATAAGTAGGGTGTGATCTGATCGTGATCCTCTGAAATCTGTCTTATTCTTCCTCACCTGACTGAAAATTCTTTCACATTCAGCATTGCTGTGTGGAACTGATAAAATGCCAAACATGCACTGCCTCAACTTTTGAAATCCGGGCTTTCCCATCTCCTTTGACAGTGTGGGAAAGTAAGAGCCAGAACTCATTTGTTCCTCTTTGAAACTGGTTGAGCAATAATCAAACTCAATCTCAAGGTTGTTGATGGCTTCAGTTGTGTCTTCAATTCCAGTTTTGATCAATACTGGAAACTTTGAGGGAAAAAAAGAATCTGAGGGAATTGAAGGTACAGCTATCTATCTCGTTTATATCTGCTACTTGAGCAGTTTGTCCATGTGGTCCAACAGCTAGAGGAATGTTATGTTCCACATAAAGACTGCAAACAATCAGCTTTGATAACATTAGCATTTTCTGTCTTTGACGTGAAAGAAATCAAAATTTGAGCACATCCTACCTCCGATTCAGACTGTAAAGCCCTTTCATGCACCTTCCTCTTACAGTGCAGCACGACTCCTTCACAGATGCGTGTTAATTCATGGCCCAACTTCCGGCATGTGCAGTGTCCATACACATGCACAGTCGCTAAATTTGGCAAGGGACTGTACTCCGAGTGGTTCATACATTTTCTTATTTGCATTCTTCGTGGCAAAGGTTTATGGTTTGTTTATTTTTTGCGATTTCTGTACTCAGACCCAAGAAAATGTACCAATGTTTTAGTTTTGGGAATGGAAATTTACATGGGGATTCAATAATTTTTCCCTCAAAATTGAGTGATTCCATAATTTATTCCCCGACTTGGTCTAAAAAAAAAAATTGTTACTCACTACCACATTTTTTTCTTGATTTCTTTTAGTGTTTCTTAAAGCCAGAAAGTTGCCATTTGACGTGACTTTAGTTTTGTCTCATGTCTGATCTGCTTTTTTCTGCAAAATTAAAACAACTGAATGAACAACCTCCGAGACTGGTGATTCCATAATTTTTGCCAGGGGTTGTATTGTGAAAAGAAAAACAAGACACAGGACCCAACCAGGCAACACTGAGTGCCTGAGTTTGACTGACGGTGTTCCAACAAACCAGTATAAAAATATATATTCACTGATGGAGACTTGAGGCATTTCTGTAAGTCGTTCTAGATGAGAGCGTCTGCTAAATGCCGTCAACATAAAACGATGCAGAAGAGCCAAAGGCAGCCATCAGAAAAACTTGGGCTTGCATATTCCCTGAGCAGTGCCACAGACTGATTGCCTCCATGCCATGCCTCACTGTTGCAGTAATTACTGCAACGGGAGCTCGAACCAAGCACATATTCATACTTTCAAATACAACATTTGTGTTAAAGATACATCTTTTTATTGGTCTGAAATAATAATCTAGTTTTCAGAGACAGTTCATGGAAAAACCCAAAATCCACTGTCAATAATAATCATTAAAATAACACTTCATTGTGTGAAATGAATCTATAATAGGAGTTTCACTTTTTGAACAGAATTACTAAAATAAATCAAATTTTGGATGATATTTGAATTTATTGAGATGCCCCAGTCAGTGTTCATTTTTGCTCAAGAAAGTTATGAGTCCCAGGGACTCGCAGGTTGGGAAAGTATGAGTCCAAATGCAATAGTAATGAGTCCTGTCAAATAACGGAAAAGATTCGCCCGAAAATGTATAGAACTTCAAATAGATCATTGCCAACGTTTGTCATCCATTGAACAATTTTTAATAGTGCCAGAATTGCGCGATCTTGCTTTCCTTCACACTTACTTACGTAATTTTTCCGATCCTGCTGTAACTTCGGTATATCCATTGCTAATTTGTGAGCACTGAGATCCGCATGTCTCGATAAGGTTGTGTTCTGAAAATTGCGATTTTTAGTCACTTTGTTCATGCCATTAACTTTGTTGTGTTCCGTGCATACACTACAGTACATAAAATCCTCGTCGTTGTCGTTCTCTACATATCGCAACCACGTGTAAAGTTTGAGCCAGTGTTGCTGAAACGATCGCTTTTTTCGTGGCTTGTCTTCGCAATTTTCCTCTTCATCAAAGACATTCTCTTTATCCCTGTTTGAATCTTTGTTCATTGAGAAAAAATTGCTTAATCTACGCTGATTTTCGTCGACTTTGAATACTTTTTTCGGAGGCATGTTGCACGTTAAACACTCGAGAACTAGCGGAAATGAATGAACACTGGCGAGCAGATGAAATCACGTGAGCAGACGAAATCTCGCGAGAGGATCCCGATTCGATATCTCGAAAGCGCAGAAGGCAAAACTCACACTCGGAAAGGTAAACAAATATGGCGGTATTGTCAAAGCATCGACCGATTTCGCAAGATATTTTGGCAAATATTTCTGTTTTGGGACAATGTTACATAAATTGATGAAAAATATTAATGAGTCCGGCGGACGCACATTGGTTTGACACCATGCGTCCCTACGGATTTTCATGCGTCAGGGACGCAAGGACGCACGCAAACGTGAACACTGCCCAGTATTCACACAGGTTCAGGCACGCATGGTCAAATTTTCTGTTAAATGTGAACTATTAAGAAACCGGAGGATGAAATGATTTACAAAAAGATGTGAAGTTACAGAGAATACATTCCCTTTACAAAAGGCACAAAAGCATGTTTCATTTTCATCTTTTACATTTTAAAAATAACAAAGGGGGGGGGGGAGGCCACAGCAAAGGTTTTGGCACCCTGCATAGTGAACACCTAGTAGTCAAAAATAAATAGATGAAAGTGATGCCTTTTAATTAAACCAAGATGGCCATCTGTTGCCATCCGTGACCAAGAGTCCATGAGAGCCAATTGGCTGAGCTCAAGAGAGGGAGGGATGGTATACTCTCACTTCCCTTTCACTCATCGATCACCAGACAATCAGCCAAGATGTCTTCGAGCTAATTTGTATCAGGGAGTGGACAACACTTACCCTCCAAGTGTGTTACACCCCAAAAATAGGCATTCGCCACAGTTTGAAGAGAGGCAGGTGGCTAGCATTGCATGTCACGGAGGGGGCATGTACATGCTTTCTTCCCTCTCTGATTGGTGGTGGTGGTCATGTGATAGAAAAACCCGAGTGGGAATTGGCTACAAATAAATTTGGGAGAAAAATACACAATCAGCTCAATATGGTCCATTCCCATCCCACCGCACGCTTCCCCCACAGGGTGATGTCAGAACATGCAGATGATCAGGGTGGTGAAGGATAAATCCCAACAGGAGCAGTCGATAAGTACACTCTTAATTTGGATTAAAAAGTTTGATAACCAGCATTTATGCTTAATGGAAACCACTAATGAAAGTTGGCATGTATAAAGACTACCAAGTTTCATACAAAAAAAAAAAATAATAATCCCCATCCACAAGTGAACCCCAATTATGAATTTAGAAGCTTCTTGTTTACATTATCTAATTTTATTTACTTTATACTTGGAAGGATTACACAATATACCAAATGCGCTTGACCATGATCTCTACCAGGATACAAAATGGCTTGAAGTTTTGGCCATATTGCAGTCTTCATATGCATCACAGCTTTGGCACATTGTTTTGAAATGCTGCCCCAACTTGCGTGCAGACGAGTCAGATTTAATTTAATCATAATAAACATTTGTCAAAATGTTGATCTTGTGTGTTATACTCCATTTCAAATAAACACTTCTATCAGGCTTACCATAAACTTTTGAACACTCAGTGGGAAAGTTGCAGAATACAGCAGAATTTGCCTTTGCTTGGGAAGGAAGCTCAAAATTTCCTCCATCATCTGCACAAAGTCTTGAGACAATAGCTTGTCTGCCTAAACAAACAAGACAAATGATGTATATGGATATTACATGAGGTCATTTTTAAAATTCGTCAACTCAATGAAAAGCACAGTGTTAGACAGGTGTTGGTTTTCACTTAACTTTGAAAACACATTTAAATTAATCCAGGCAGTTTATCAGGTACTTCACAAAAAACCCAGAAAACCCACAAATAACCATGCAAGCCCTGACTGAAAATAATCTAGAAGCACTAAATACCATAATACAATTTAGCTTTGATTACATGTTTTCAACATGTTTTAGATCTTTGTGCAGGAAACAAAAAGTGGAATTGACAAACCGAAAATGGAGGCGTACCAAACCTAATATTTAGTTATACATGCAGTTATTCAAATCAAATTCATTTATTAAAAAAAAAAAAAAAAAAAAAAAAAAAATCCACACACCCCCCCCTCGGTACTTTCGTGCTTTAATTCATGCGGCTTCAGTGCATCAAAATAAAACAAAAGAAACTAAGGAAGAATAGGGGGAAGTTAAGGAAAAATGGCACAAAACAAGGCCAATTATGCAAGGGAGAAAAAAAAACCCCATCAAAACTACTTACCATTTTAAAGTGAGGTGCGCGCACAGACACACACATTTTTTATATATATATATATATATATATATATATATATATATATATATACACATACACACACACACACACATATATATACATATACACATACACATATATACACACACACACACACACACACACACATATATATACATATACACATATATACACACACACACACACACACACACATATATATATATATATACACACACAGTGCTGTGCCAAAGTTTTTGCCCTCTGACAAATTTGACATTTTCTTGCACATTTGTCACCGTCATCCATTTCAGATCAAGCAAACCTAAATATTATATAACGATAAAACAAGTAAAACAAAATGCAGTTTTCAGTGCCAATTGCACTTAAGGGGTATAAAAAACATCTGAACCTACAAGGGCCTATGTGACTACGTAATTGCCCCCTAAACCTAATAGCTGGTTGAACCACCTTTTGCAGCAATAACTGCAGTCAAGCGTTTGCGATGAGAGGCGGTGAGTCTTTCATATTGCCGTGATGGGATTTTGGCCCACTCTTTTCTGCAGAATTGTTCAAGATCAACCAGATTGGATGGTTTTCAGGCACGAACAGCCTTTTTAAGGTCATGCCACAGCATCTCAATAGGGTTCAGGTTGGGACTTTGACTAAGCAACTCCAAAACCCTCATTTTGTTCTTTTTTTAGCCACTCAGAAGTGGACTTGCTGGCATGCTTTGGCTCATTGTCTTGCTGCAAAACCCAGGTGCACTTTAGGCTGAGGTCTCGAACTGATGGACGAACATTCCTCGCCAGGATTCATCAATTGTGATAAGTCGCCCAGGTCCTGAAGCAGCAAAGCAGCCCCAGATCACTACACTTCCACCACCATGTTTCACTGTTGGCACAACATTCTTTATACCAAATGCAGTCTTCCATTTGCACCAGATGTAACGGGATGCATTTCTCACAAAACGTTCAACATTAGTTTCATCAGTCCAGAGGACATGAACCCAAAAGCTTTGGGGATGAGCAAGATGATTCTTGGCAAAAGTGAGTCGTGCCTTGATATTCTTTTTTGTCAACAGTGGCTTTCGTCTCAGAACTCTTCCATGGATGCAATTTTTGCCTCGTGTCTTCCTGATTGAGTCATGAACAAGACATTAACTGAGGCAAGTGAGGCTTGTAGTTGTTCAGAAGTGGGTTTTGGATCCTTTGTGACTTCTCCAGTTAGTCTGCACCATGCTCATCTTTGTGTAATGTTTAAGTTTGTTTGATCAGATACATTTACGTGTGACAAAAGGTGCAAAAACTTTTTATATATATATATATATATATATATATATATATATATATATAAAAAATAAAAAAATCCCTAAGGGGCAAAAACTTTGTCACAGCACCATGTATACAATAGACCCTTGACTATTCGCGGTTTTGCATATTGACGGATTGCAAGCAACTGTCATGTTATTAAATTTCAGCTAATGGCTGTCCATCTTGCTAATTGGTTGAGATCATGTAACGCCCCTTTTTCCTTACTCATGCACAACTATCAATGAGTCTTTTTAGTGTGTTTTAATTACCAATTAAGCTCTATGATGCCACTCAAATGCTGTGTGTGTTCTCTGGCTAAGTGAAAGAAAACGTTGGATGTCTGTGTGTGAGATTTTGTGTTCTGTAGCATGTTTAAGAAATGACACCAAAAGGATAAACTTGCTTCATGTCCTTTTACATTGAACGTGACGTCTCCAAGATGGCACTGCCTAGAGGGCGACGTCGGAGTTCTCAGAGTCAAATTGTTTTTGTTCATTTTAATTTGTTTTGCATGTCGTTTGTTTCTTGCACCATGCTCGTCTATAACCGGTTCAAGCGTGGCAGCCAGTCCTCCCTGAAGGCCATGTAGCTGGCTGGTGCAATCGCCTCGTCGGGTGTACTCTCCTTGAGCCATGTTTCACAAACACAGCATGGAGCAAACCAGTAGATCCCTCTGTGTTGCAATCCGAGCATGAAGTTGGTCCATCTTGTCTCGCAGAGACTGAACATTTGCAAGCAGTATGACCGAAGTGCGAACCTTCCACTGCTAACCAAGCACCGGAGTCGCTATTCAGCCCCTCCCCACCTGCCACGTCTCCGCCTGGGCTTATTGTTATCCGGGGTGTGGTTAGCATTGAGCTGCCGTAGCATGTTAGCTAAGGATAGGATTGAGCGTGCTCCATTCTAAATGTCCGAAAACCCTGCGCCCTCATAGCTGTAGTAGGGTCGACCAGTCATAGACCAGAATAGTGCAAAAAAAACAAAACAAAAAAAAAACACAAACGAACAAAGAAACAATTTGACCCCGAGAACTCCGTGACATTGCCCTCTAGGCAGCGCCATCTTGGAGACATCACGTTCAATGTAAAAGTACATGAAGCAAGTTTATCCTTTTGGTATCGTTTGTTAAACATGTTACAGAACATAAAATCTCTCACAAACATTCTAAACATTAACTTCGGTACTGTACTGGAATAATAATTGAAGACCAATACTCATCCTTTACAACAGTATATGCTGTATAATGTTTATCTTATCAATAAATATAACAGTAAAAAATTGTAATGTTTTTCTTAATCATGACTACATTAATGAGCAAGACTGTCTATAGAATGTGTTTAGGAAGCATATTTTAGCACATGTAATAGATACATAGTATTTTACTTCCAGGTACAGAACTCACGGATTATCTTCATTCGCGGGAGGGGCCGGAACCGAACCTTTGCAAATAACAAGGGCCTACTGTGTGTGATATATATATATATATATATATATACACACACACACACACATTATTTATATATATATATATATATATATATATATATATATACATATATATATATATATATATATATATATATATATATATATACATATACACACACACACATACACACCTCACTACTTCATGCTTCAGTGCATCGCTGGTTTTTCAAAAATATTAATCGAAAAATAAGGAAATTAAGGGAAAATGGGGGGGGGGGGTCAGGAAAATGCCACAAAACAAGGCCAATCACGCAACCCCCCCAAAAAACCCAACAAAACTACTTGCATTTTTACATGAGGTGCATGCACGTCTGCATTCATATTTTATTTGCATCTTATAAAAACAAGCATTAAAAAATAAAGCATATTATACATGTCAGTGGGGGGGGGTACATACATACATACACACGCGTTATAAAATATGCCATGCCGCCCAATAAACTGGTGTTGAACGCCCATATTCGATGATACTGGAAATGGATCTTAAATATTAGAAGCTGTCCGTTTTTTCTTTGAATACACAAGTGCAACACACCATCAAATCCCCTAGGCCAACCACCGTCAAATTTACTTTGATGGGGATAATTAATGAGTGTGTGTAAGATGATAATACAAAATAGTGTAAGATGATAATGCAAGACGATAATACAAAATAATAAGAAATATCTTTGAGATTTAATGTTTTATTCAGAAACATGATCAATATACAAATGAAACAATTTAAACATTTATAATTGAATATTGTGTGCAATTCCTCTTAGATAATCTACTAAAGGTCTGTTCTCATCGTCAGTAACAATTTTAGTCAGGCGTCGCGTGATGGCTTTGTACTTCTCTCTCGGAGGTGGAGCTGGTACACCTTCTGACATCTGAGCCATTAGAACCTCATTTAATGATTGTTCCCATCGTAACACTCCTCAGAATGCCCAGAAGGTGGTGGTAAGCTCCAACATTAGACGGCATGTGGCAGTGCCATCCCTCAATGTGGTTGTTGGTACGTGGAGGTCCTTCTTCAACTCGATTCTTCACATTCCACATTGCATGGGAGAATGCTGGCAGTCGATGACCACGGCGGTCAGGACAGCCAATGAAGGTATCTTCGAAGTAGTCGGCAAGTGGTTGGGCAGCTTCTGGCATAAGCTCTGACAGTGTTTCGAATGCGTCATTGGTGTGATCTAGTGGAATAAGTGCCAAGTCACCGAGCTGTGACACGCATTTTCAGTGTATGAATGGCCCATTTAAAATATTTGACACACACTAACAGTATTGTTTGCGGCACAGGGGCAGGATAATTAACATGCCACTTCGCTGAAACTGAAGCTAGGCATATTGGTTACAGCTTGCCTAAAGGAGAGAAAACATTTAGAAAAATTTAAACAAAGGCATAAGATGAAAGTACCTAACAGCCTTTATATACAGATTAAACTTAAAGCTCTTTAGATGATTGTTTGGGGGGGGGGGGGGGGGTAAGTGTCCTAATACCCTTAAGGATACAACTCGAATAGCAATTGACAAATGGCAGCACTATAACATTTTTATTTTTGGAGCACATGATATAAAACAAGTATATTTAAATAATGAGATTTCTTTTCGGCTTTTCCCTTTTTCAGGGGTCGCCACAACAAAGGATTCGAATGTTCGAGTTTGCAGAGGTTTTTACATTGGATGCCCTTCCTAGCACAACCCTTTAGCAAGGGACGGAAGCACACCGATTGCTTTGCAGCTACTCTTTACAAAAGTCAGCAATGGTTCTTTTACACGTCTCTCACCATGGACAGTGAGAGACACGGCCCGCCTTTGATATCCCAGTTAGCGTCACTAGTGGGGGCAGTGACAATCTTGTGGAGAGTGGGACTGGAACCCCCAACCTTAAAATCAGCGATCCAGCACCCTATACCACCAGGCCACCACTGCCCAGGTATATTGAAATGAGGACTAGTTTTATTTTTCTAAGCCACTAGGACACCCTGGAAAGCTTGCCAGACCCTCACAGGACTAACACAGATTCACACATCAGGATGATTCAAACCCCCACCAACTTGCTGTACATGTTTCAGGAATGCGGGAGGAACATAGCATTTCCTTGATGACCTAAAAATTTAACTCAAGTCTGTTCTGACTTAAACATCTTCCCACGCGTGCGCCGGAAAGCAGACTTGATTTCAGACAGCATGAGGAAGTGTGCAGCATTGAAGTTTTGTAGGTGTGTATCAAACATGCGCAGCTTCACACAAAGCTTTCATATGCGCATACAGGTGTGGCACCAGCTGTTCATTCCCCTCGTAGGCTCTTGTTCAGCATATTGAGATGATGAGCAAGATTAACTTAAAATGCCAGGTCTGCCAGCCAAAGGAGGTCTCTTCGTTCATGAAGAGGTTGGCCCTTCTGTCGAAAACTGGTAAATTTCTGATCTCAGCAAATAAAACTGTTGTAGCACAGAGTTGCATCTGAGCCAACACACAGAGTGATGGAGTAATTCCCCATACTCAGCACCCACATCAGAGAGGAAATCTTGAAATTCTCTGTGGTACTGTCTTCTAGCTCTAATTATTTTGACAGTTTTTTAGAAGAGTGTTCATCACATCATCCAGCTGGGCAGTCTTGACACACAGCACTTCTTGGTGAATTCCATGGTGGATGGTGAATACAGTGAATTTCATCAGGACCACTTGTTCACCCTGGCGCACACCATCAATGCCATGCCTCTGCGCGCACCCATCAATGGATGGCGTGCCCACCATGTTATTTCAGAGCTTGTCCTTAAACCCGATTTTTCTTCAACTGCCTCTGACACGGCTTCAAAAATATCTTTACACGTGGTTGTGCCATATCAAGCAGCTCCTCCATACAGCAGCAAAAAAAAAAAAAAAAAAGCTGCGCAGAGTCTGTGGCATCTGTACTCTCATCACATGTTAGAGTAAAAATCAAAAGCACAAACTTTCTCTCAAGTGAAGTTTCAAGTTGGCAGACAAGCCCGAGATTCTTTGTACCGCTATATTTCTGGATAAATTCATTGTTGAAATTCTGTACCCTTTCCAAACACATTATTTCTGTGACTTTGACGAGGCGCTGCTTTATGAAAAATCACCATCTGTAAATGGTTTGCTATGCTGGGCAATAAATTTAGCGACTTCATAGCTTACTGTTTGTCGTTTTCCTGTATTTAGTTAGCATGGGGGGGGGGCTTGCAAGCTTGCTGCCATTTGCTCGACACGGGGGTACGATGTGTAGTTCTCATGTTTGTTCACATAGTGCCTATGGACATTATACTTTTTCGCCACAGCAACAGCTTGAGTGCAGATCAGACAAACACTTTCTATTGATTCCTTTGAAGAAACATTCATTTTCCCCACCATGTTTAAAATCTTCTAAACTCACTTTCTGTTTTGCGTTTCTCTGATGCTGCCATTTTCTGCTGATTTGTGGGAAAAGTTTCTCTTAACCTTAATTGTGTAATTATGTTGACGTGGAGAAGCACCATTTATATGACCACCTCCATCTAGTGTTGAAACTGAGAAGTGCAACAAAGTTGAGCTCAAGCTTCTTGGATGGGTCATTTTCAGTTATATTTTGTGCGGCCATCAGCGATGGCAATAAGGAAATCAATTTTCAGCTGAAAATGAATTTCATATGAGAGCCTTTCAGTAATTCAGGACCATTTTAGAGTGACATACATACCATAAACAAATTCTTGCACAAAATTGAGACACCATCAAAAAAAATTCAACTTCGAAAAATCAATTTACTATTTTGAAAATGACTTCAGTAAATTGCTTCACTCTGCAGTTCAAGGAATGTTTTTTGTAGCTTCAAGTTTCATATTTACCCTATTTACAGGTCACATATCCATCCCCTTTCACTTAAACAACTTCCTTTTGGCAGCAAGTTGGGTCAACTTCTCCACTGCCTTCCTCTTCCATTCTTTCTGGTGGGCTTTCGTTGCAACCAGCTTTCTCTTTAACGATGTCTCTAGCTTTGGCACTGGAGAGAACTTCATTTGGCTTAATTTGAACCTTCCCTCATCCTTTGTTTGACAGCTGCGGATCTTGCCCAGTCTCCCTTCTATATCTTAGGAGCATCTCATGTTGAGACAAGTTCTTGTCCACTGGTGTGTGTAGGACAAAGCGGATCCCAATGAATTGCTACGGTGAATCAAGTCTTTCTGCAGGTTTTTCACCTTAGTTGCATGACCGACCAACGAAACACATCCATGAGAACGGCACATCCGATTTCTTCAGAAATTGTCCAAGTGATTTGGTTACCTCGTCGTATTTTGTCCCGATTTTTACTTTAACAGTAACTTTCCGCTCAAGCCAATCCCATCTGAATTTGTTTTTAACACGCTTGTTGATTTCAAGCACTGAAGACTCTTCATGATGCCATCAAAAACGATAGTGAAAGCATGGCCTTGGACGCAAAACACGCCACCATGAAATTGTAAGGTGAACGGTACGAGCCGTCTCATTGGTCAATCTAATCCAGCTTAGCCAATCGGTGATCCATTTACTTAAGCTAAACGTTTCTTCCTGTTAGGTCTTTGTCCGTGGAAAATACGTTTATGATAAAGTTGATTTGACAATTTTCGTTGACACCAATGAAAAATAAGTACCGAACCCCCCATAAAATTTAACAGATTTAGACAATTCACAGAAATGATCATTTTGAAATAAAATCGGCAGAAATCCGCGGAAAAATTGCCATGTATGGGCCATATTCAATTATATTTTCATAATTTACTGTGGACCAATAAAAACTGTGCCGCAGTTAGCTCACGGGCCTTAGTTTGGACACCCCGCTATAAACCCTCCACATCCCAACAAAGCCCGTGATGACAGTGGCAAGAAGAGCATCTCTGAGGACATGAGTAAGAAATCTTGAGGAACCAGACTTAACCCATCTTCGCTCAGGTGAACTCAAATAACCATGGTGCTAATTTCTGCTACATTCATCACAAATGTTTGTTAATTCATCTTAAAAGTTCATAAAACAAAAAAGTGCTACATCATAATAAATTAGGATATGAAATGAGCCCGAGAGTACACAGTGCAATCTTTCAGAATTCTCCACTGAACACTTTGTTGAAGACAAAAGTACACAACTTGTTTCAGGAGGTACACTTCAAATAAGAACTTGCTGGTTCTGGTTTTTGCTATAAATGATGCAACTAAATAAACCACCTTCAGCCCGTGACTTCCACGGCCACACAAGAACGTAAAGAAAATCAATCATATTTTACAACTCCAAAGATTTTAACACTGCTGGGCCTAATATTCTACAGTGATGGTCAAAATTATGAATTCTACTTTTGGACAGTAACTTCAGAAATAATGTTTTTAGAATACACTCACCTCATCCAACACAATCATCTGTACCAAGCCAACTTTGGCTACTCCTTTTTTAATGAGATCCAACACTCTACCAGGAGTGGCAATAACAACGTGAACTAAGGAGAAAATGTCAACAACAGGTTATTTGCAGGACACTCAAACCTCGCTGACATGTAATCAATCACTGCCGAATGTACAAAAATTTTAGTTCGAAGGTAACTGAATATATGAGATGGTCATCAGAGATGGTCAGTAAAATTTGAAGTAAAATGGTCCACAGTCTCAGTATTTGAAAAAAGTTTTGGTCTTCATATTTCCTACAACGTTATTCTGGAGGTCTGTGCACTTACTGCTCAAGCTGCTATGCACAACAAACACAGAAAAACGCATCTCCAATCTGCTTTGCACTTGGATAGGATTCTTTGGAATGCGTTACAGGGGACATATGGGAAATATACAGTGTTGTGCCAAAGTTTTTACCCCCTTTCTGAAAAAATTTTTTTTTTACTTTGGTCACTCAACTTTTTCAGATTATCAAACAAATTTAAACATGACACAAAGTATTAAATAAAAAAATTAAACTCTCAAAAAGAAAACTGTTTAAGAGAAAAATCCTATCCAAACCTACATGAACCTCTGAAAAAGTAATTGCCCCCTTATTAAAAGGTGAGGTAATTGTGATTAATCCTATTATTGGAGAAAACCAAGTTCAATTTCATGGCCACACCCAGGCCTGATTGTTGCCAGACATTTCCAATGAGGAGATCCCGAACATAAAATCTGTCTGACAAGGTGAGGTAGGCCATACTGAACACACATCATGCCACGATCCAGTGAGCTTCAAGAGCAAACAAGAAAGATTATAGCGATGTCTCAGTCGGGGAAAGGATACAAAATCATTGCTAAATCTTTGGGACTCCAGCAGACCACTGACGGAGCTATTATCCGTAAATGGGGAAGGCATGGCACAGTGGTGACAATTCCCAGGAGTAGCCAACCTACCAAAATTACTCCAAGAGCATGATGAAAACTAACAGAAGTCACAAAGGATCCAAAAACTACTTCTGAACAACTACAAGCCTCACTTAATGTCAATGTTCATGACTCCACCATCAGAAAGACACGAGGCAAAAATCGCATCCATGGAAGAGTTCTGAGGCAAAAGCCACTGTTGACGAATAAAAAAAATATATCAAGGCATGACTCACTTTTGCCAAGAATCATCTTGATCATCCCCAAAGTTTTTGGGATAATGTCCTCTGGACTGATGAAACTTTACGACTGATTAATGTTGAACGTTTTGAGAGAAATGCATCCTGTTACATCTGGTGCAAAAGGAACACTGCATTTGATTTAAAAAAAAAAAAAAAAAAAAAAAAGTGCCAACAGTGAAACATGGTGGTGGAAGTGTCGTGATCTGGGCCTGCTTTGCTGCTTCAGGACCTGGGCGACTTGTCACGATTGATGGAACCATTAATTCTGGTCGCTACCAAAAAAAAAAGAACAAAATGAGGGTTTTGGAGGGGCCTAGTCAAAGTCCAGACCTGAACCCTAGTGGGATGCTGTGGCATGACCTTAAAAAGGCTGTTCATGCCCAAAAACCATCCAATCTGGTTGAACTTAAACAATTCTGCAGAGAAGAGTGGGCCAACATCCCATCACAGCCATGTGAAAGACTCATCACCTCTTATCGTAAACACTTGACTGCAGTTATTGCTGCAAAAGGTGATTTAACCAGCTATTAGGTTTAGGGGCAATTACGTATTCACACGGGCCCTTGTAGGTTCAGATGTTTGTCTTCCCCCTTAAGGATTGCAATTGGCACTGAAAATTGCATTTTGTGTTTACTTATGTTTTATCTTTGTATAATATTTAGCTTTGCTTGATCTGAAATGGATGACTGACAAAATGTGCAAAAAAATGGTCAGAAATTGGTCAAGGGCAAAAACTTTGGCACAGCACTGTATATAGGATACAGCAAGTCTACTGCTGTTCTCTTATTTACTTTACTTTTCCTTGAATAGCTAGTTCCACTTTGATTTCCCACAATCTCTCCTCCGATATAAAACAGGATTTTCCTCATCAGCACGAGGAGGAACGCTGATCTGGTCCATGATGTGCATCCAAAATAACCTCAAAAAGGGTCATTTAAGGAAGCACTTGTATTGATTGAGATGGAGGGGGGGGGGGGTTCCACGACACCACAGCCAGTGCAGCATCAAGGATCCTTGATGATGGTCTATACACAAGATTCAATACATTTTTTTCAACCAGCAAGGGGAGAAAAAAAATTTGACTATTTCACAGGTCTATCTTAAATGCGAACACACCCTTACTGAAAGGTACTATTTCAATAAACCAAACCAACAAGAGTCCATGTACTCTTAAGGACACACCTGTCTCATCAAGCCGCATGATATCATCACGGAGGTTGGTTCCACCTGTGGTTGCCATGACCTTAACACCACCCATGTGTTTGCTGACCTGGATGCAGATCTGGCTTACTTGCAGAGCCAGCTCTCTAGTGGGGACAATGACCAGTGCTGAAAGGGAGTGTTGGGGTATAGTGTCAGAATTAAGAATGCATCAAAAATCCTAACAAAGCAGCAGGTATAGAAACTACACATACACCTGTTCTTTACCTTGTATGCAGTCCTTCTTCAGATCAATACGTTCAAGTAGGGGAATGAGGTAGGCACCACTCTTTCCTGTGCCATTCTTGGCTCGAGCCAAAATGTCCCTCCCAGACAAAGCAATCGGAATGCTCTCCTCCTGTATGATCCAGACGAATCAGTTAGGTGACATGAACATCCTAATTCATCTTAGCATCCAGTATTTATACTTGCAGAGGAAAAACCATGCTAGCTTTCCATTTATGGAATGTCCACCAAAAAAAAAAAAAAGGGGGGGGGGGTTTAATCCAAGACTTTTTTTTTTTTTTTAAACATCAACGTAAGATATATCTCAAGCTGCACCCTTCGATTCACATTACACAGGTCAAATAAGTTTAGACTACGTATAAAATCATTATATTTCTGGATAAAAAGAACATGTTCAAATTAAGCTACTGTTTGAGGGGAAACATCATGCAGGACAGGTGTCTCCCAGAACCAAGCTCAGGAACCTCTGCCAATATGTACCAGACAAAACTGGGTCCCCCCCCCCCCCTTTTGGATTCTCCCCCATAATTTATAATCCAAGTCACACCAATCAAGTATTATAATACAATATAATATATAATCTAGTACAATTTAATTTACTGCTGTTATCTACTGATTTATTCATTTGTATCATATTTTTATTACAGACGCTCCCAAAATTACGTTTATCCGTTTAACGTTTTTTTTTTTCCAAAAAAATAAATTTTAAGTCAAATTTTGAGTTTAGACGTACCTATGTAGTACGCTGACAATGACGCTGCATCCATTGTTTACAAATGACAGACTGAACGTACCCCTCCTTCTGCCCTGTTCAGTTCAGTTATATATAGTTTATATATACACATGGACGAGTTACATAGCGTGTTACTCTTGTCCCCGTGATTTGTGTTTACACTGTGCAGGCTGTGTTCTAAACAAGTTCAATGGCACCCTTGCGCACTTGAAAGACCGGAAGTCTGTATAACCCACAACAAGTACACTACTTTCGGTATTGAGCGCCTCATATTGAAGCATTGACTGTTTTAAGCTTCATGTAAAGTGAGTCGGTATAAATAAGTGACTTATTTGAAATTAATGTTGATATTTTACAATGTTATGTTTATAATAATTGATTTATGGGTGTTTTATGAGATACAGTAATGGTATTTATGGATGTATAGTACAGTATGAGCATCAGACGTCACTGTAACAACTTGCGTTCGGTCGTCCGGAACCAATTAAAAACGTAAGTCAGGGAGCGTCTGTATATATCTCGGTTATATAGCGCGTTACCCTTCTGTTAAGACGTCGTCTCTGATCTTGTGTTTACACCGTTTTGTGGACTTTTGTAACCCGAAGCAAATATGGTTGGTCAGAAGTGCAAGCCTACTCGCATGGGTGCAAGTCTCATACACCGATGAATTAACCATCTGCTCGGATCGGCACAATCTACCATGCATACTCCGTTAAGCAAAGAGAGTTGTAAAATGAATGAAAACCCGAATACAAAAAAGAAAGAACTCTCCACTCTGCTGGTGATTCACATCAGTGCAGGCCGAATTCTGAACGAGTTCAACGGCACCCTTGAAAGACCGGAAGTCCGTATAACCCACAACAAGTACACTACTTTAGGTTTTGAGCGCCTCACATATTGTAAGTGTTGATTGGCTGTTTTAAGCTTCATGTAAAGCGAGTCGGTATAAATAAGTAACTTATTTGAAATTAATGATATTATTTTACAATGTTATGTTTGTAATAATAGATTTAAGGGCGTTATGAGATACGATAATGGTATTTATGGATGTACAGTACAGTATGAGTGTCATACATCACTGTAACAACTTGCGTTTGGCCGTCCGGAACCAATATATACTGGGAAGTATATTGTTTACTGGGTCTGTGTAAGATCCTTTTCAATATAGAATTTTGTGTATTTTCTAACAGTTTGTGTGTTGTTGATTTGAGCCTTCTTTTCCGTTTGCAACTTGACTCTGAACAACCGCACAAGAATTCCTGTGTGTGTAAAACAACAAATGGCTATTAAAAATCCTGAATCCGGTGAATCCGGAAGTACTGCCTTCCCAATGACATGACCACCAACAACCAAGGATAGGCAAACGTAGCTGATCTTGAAACAGTCCTCAACTCTTCAAATGTAATTACACAGTATACAATTACCTGTATAGGTGATGGCTTTTCCCAGCCCATTTCAAAGATGCCCATTAACAGCTCCCGCTTCAGGCAATAATCTTCAAATTCATTCCCTTTGGTAGCAGTTACATCCTGCAATGTCAAAGAATGCAGCTAAGTAAAAATGGACCAGTTACCATATCTTTTGTTTAAAAAAAAATAATTTTAGGTGAGATAACTTACAGAAGTTTTCATGCGCATGTCCTTTGGGGGAAGCTTTAAATTCTTTTTCCAGTCATCCCCAGGTCTAAAGTATAAATAATGTTTTATTCAGGCACTGATGCGTAAAAAATAAAATGTATATATACAAAAGGATTTCCACAAGCACTTGGCATGGGCCCCAGGGCATGTCTCGGGCCGCTGTACGGTTCTCTATTCCAGATGAAAAATAATTTTCAAGTTTTTCCAAGTTAGTGGAGGGAGCATTTATTTAAAAAATTTATTAAAAAAAAAAAAAAAAAAAAACCACACACGGGAGATGTTGCATCACTTCAGAAGTATTGACCAGTTCAAAAAATGAATGCAAGATCATACTACTTCTGGATTGTGCGTAGCACATCTAGAAAGTAGTAAATTGAGTAGCTGAGAAAAATTGATTTACCCCCCCCCAAAAATATATATATCAAAAGAAATTCAACAACAAAAAAATTTAGCAAAATGTATTTGGTACATTGTTCTAATTTTGAAATTTATACATGTGTGCTTCATTCATGTTTACTATTTCTTATTTCAATCTAAACTGAAATGTGATAAATGAAAAATGATTGTCCATTTATTTCCCCCCCCCATCCCCCCAGACTATACGGTTCCATTGACTCCAAATACTCAGTCGACTCTATCAACTGGTCAGTTCTCATGCAGATTTCTACAAATGGCTCCGAGATTCAGTCACAAGAATATAAATAACAAATGGTGCCAGACAGTGGAGAGCCACTCATGTCCATCACCTCCAACCCAGGCAACAGCCCAAACTTGATAGGTTAGGGCACTGGCAAAGGAAATTTATAAAAATAATTTATTAAAAAAAAAAAAAAAAAAGGTTGTGGATACAGGTGTACCTTCTAGATGGTCAATTTAATATAAATAAACTGAAAATTTACAAAATAGATACAAGTAGGTGAAATTTAAATACATTATTATTAAACATTCAATATACAGTGGTACCTCACCTTACGAAATTAATCCGTTCCAGAGCCGTTTTCGTAACCTGGATTTTTTATAAGTAGAACCTTGTAAAACATGTGATTTGTTCCAAGGCCCGCAATACTACCCTTTTAAAACTATTAAAGCATACATTTTAAGGTAGGTACTTCATGCTGCCCATGTCTTCTTAGAAGAGTTATAATCTTACAAATGTTTATGCAAGGTTAAAGCTTGAGCCAAAAAAGAAAGTTGCAATGAGCACAATCAAAAAACTCCATGAAACAAGCTGCTGCTCAAGGGAGCAGCATCATCCCTCCTAGCCAATGAGAGGCCAGTGGGGTGGGATGTTGGGAGATAGCCAATGGGAGGATGCTGCGTCATCCCTCATAGCCAATGGGAGACCATCAGGGCGGGATGTTGGAGATAGTCAATTGGAGAGCAACTCGTGCATTGGTCAATTAAAAAAATAAATAATTCAAACATGTCTTCTTAGCAGAGTTATAATCTTACAAATTTTTATGCAAGGTTTTATGCAAGGTTAAAAGCCCGAGTCAAAAAATAAAGTTGCAATGAGCACACTCGAAAAACTCATGAAACAAGCTGCTGCTCAAGGGACCTGCGTCATCCCTCCTAGCCAACGGGCAGCCAGCGGGGCAGGATATTGGGAGATAACCAATGGAGAGCAACTCGTGCATTGTTTGAATGGCACGTTTCGTAAGAACTTGTTTCGTATACAGAGACAAAAATTTTGGAAAATGTTTTTCGTAACCTGGATTTTTCGTTTGCTGGGACCATCGTACGGTACCACTGTATATATTTATTTTCAGAGTTAGAGGAACCCAAAGCGTTGAATGACAATGTGAGTGCACAGAGAATTTTAATTCTTTCAGAGGAAGTCAGTTGTGTCCTGGACCGTATGGAGATGAAACAGTTACGAGTCAGGAGTCGAGTGGTGGACATGAAAAAATTTTCAATTTGAAAGATTGAAAAATGTTTTCCTAAAATTGACTCACAAAACTACTTCAGAATTCACCAGACATCACAAAAGGACTTCAAAAAACAAATTCTTCAGCAACACAATTTTATCCCAGGCTACTTAAATTATGGAAATCCTTGTATATAACTACAATATCAAATTTTATCAGACCAAGCCTGGACAATATACCCATTACTCTTTAAATCAATACTTACTTGATGACTGTGTTTGCTGTGGGCACAGACAGGGAGTCACCATTATTCACTGTATTGGATGCTTTAATCTGGACAGTCTGTGCTTGAAGTCCCCCGCCACCCCCACCAGGCGGCTTTCCAGATCCTTTCTTTTGTCCATTTTGATTTGTCAGAATAACTGGATTTTCAGTTCTGACCGTACTCATAGCCGTTTATAAATTGCTTACAAAAAAATAAATAAATACTTTTTTTAAAAAAAGGAAAAAAAAAGGAAAAAAAAAAAGGCGTTAAGAGACTGGGATGTATAGTCTTGGCTTTGGATTTTGCCTTGGACAATTTAGCAAAGTTCAAATATTTTGCAAATTGTTCAAAAATGCATAACCTCTGTAAAACATCTTAAAAAAAAAAAAAAAAAAAAAAAAAAAAATCACCCAAGTAATTATTCATATATTATGAAGTAAGAAATTAACCAAATTCAAATCTCTTGACACATCCCAGTTTAACCAAAAAAATTAATAAATTGGGTGAAAAAAATCCTCAAAACAGAAAGAACGAGGCTAAGCAACCAAACATCCAGGAATTTCTTTGCATCCACTCCTCCACTTCACCTCAATTTCCATTATCGAAGAGTTTCCAACCTAGGGCAAAACAAAGATGTTCACAGCATTTTAGAGCAGAAACACTCCTCACAAAAGAAATTCACTCAACCGTTATTTAGTTACATTATACATGGGTTATTTACTTATTGTGCCCAAAAAAATGCAAAAAGGATGAATACTTCAATACTTGGCACACACACACAAAAAAAAGAATACAGTAAAACCTCCGCTGACGAACGCTTAAGCTCACGAACTTTTCGCCTCAAGAACATTAAATTTGCGAGCATATAGTCTCTGCTGACGAACTAGTTTTCGGCGGACGAATAGCGCCACGGTGGCGGCCACGAGAAGCTGACGCACGCTCACGGCGTCACAGTTCGTCACCCCCTTTCTTTGAATGCGGAAGTGGTTTGTGTTTGATAGACATTTTGGACCATATTGAGTGTACTTTTGCTATTATGGGACCGAAAAAGACCCCACCACAGGCGGAGATCATTGAAAAACACGAACGAGGTGTGCGTTTGTGTGACTCAGCGTCCCAGTACCAGTACGCTAAGTCTACCATTGCTCCCATCCTTAAGAACAAGGAAGCTATTAAAGGGTGCGTGTGTGGCGAAGGGTGTTTCCAAACAGTAGGCGTTTCCAAACTCTCCTTCCAAACAGTAAGTCCCTCCCTCCCTCCTCCTCCCACTCCATTCCATCAAGCCATCAACTACCATCACAAAGGTAAATAAAACCACTTTATTATACAGTACAGTTTATTTATTTAATTACAATACAATAGCACATTTATTATACATAAAATAAGGTATATTTTTGTGTAGTTTTAAGGTTTATTTAGTAGAAAATTATGTTTTATGGGGACCTGGGAACAGATTATTCTCATTTTAATGGTTTCTTATGGGAAATAAATGTTCGGAAGATGAACTTTTCGCCTCACACACACTTTCTGGGAACCAATTATGTTCGTGAGCTGAGGTCTCACTGTATATAAACAAAACAAAAAAAAAATAATTCAACTGAGCATGCACAGTCTCTGCTTTGTGGGTTTTTTTTTTTTTTTTTTGGGGGGGGGGGCAATAGTGAGGACTAGTTTTAATTCAAGTTTGTCCCGTGATGACATTTCCTCCATTATGTGAACCAAAAGGCTCATATTTATACAGAAAATAGATCTCATTCAACAAGAGTAAATTAGACAAGGCGCACCATCTTGTCTTGTCTCGCTCCCTCTCTCTCTCACACGCACACCACTGGTCAGTATTTCTGTGGGTGTCGATTAACCTTGCTGTCTGCAGAGCGCTTATGGGAATATGTTATGGTGAAGCGAACATTAAACACAGCCAAATAACAATGACTCAAGTTATGCTATCCACAATAACAAATGTTAATCACAATTGACTCGGCTTTACAAATTCTTCTCAATCCCCAAGACAGCATGATTAAGCCATCAAGAACAACCTCACATTGCCTACTGTAGGTATAATTATATGGGCCATGTTTTATATACATTAATATGGAAAAATATGATCAAATCCATCATCTCTGATCATTCCTGTTAATCAAGTCAGGCAATGCACACCCGGCACAAACTTTGAATTAAATAAATAAATAAAATCCTCGATGTGAGAATTTAAAATCGTTCAAAAGGCGGCTATTTTCATGCAAAGCCTGAGTAAAACCTGACTTTCATGCAAAAGGCGCATGAAACGCCGATATCAAGAAGCGCGAAGCGGAGTGCTGGTCACGCTATTTGTTATAAACGTAGGTAAACACAATAGATCCATCTCGGCCGTCAGGCAATTTACCATCATAAAACATTGCAGTTGGGAGCAAGCATAGGTATAAAGAGGTCTTTCTACAAGTGTATATAATTAATTGTACATGACTAATATCAAGTAACTGCCATGAATTTTTCCAGTCACATTCTTAAACTATTTTGATCATTAAAATTATACAAACAGTTAGATGTAGACACATTGTCATATGAATTCAATTCAGTTACCTCTTTGCAGTTACTTATTTAAAACATGGGCTGTTTGTAAAATGAAAAGATAATGGCAAATTAATGTGTACTTGTAAATTATATACAGTAGGCCCTTGACTATTCACGGTATTGCACTCACACCCCTGCATATTCGCAGATTACAGAGTAACCGTCACGTGATTCAAATTCAGCCAACGGCTGTTCTCCATCCTGCTAATTGGTCGAGATGTATACGCCCCTTTTTTTCTTATTCACACACTGTGCATGTGCTTTTTTTTTTTTTTTGAGTGTTTTTAATTACAGTTAAGCTCGGTCATGCCATCCAAACGCTGCGCACCTTCTAGGGCTTCTGGTAAGGCGTCGAAGCGCCAGAAGGTGGTAATGACGGTGCATGAAAAAGTAGAACTGCTTGATATGATTCAGGAAGGAGAAAGTTATGCTGCAGTAGGGCACGATTATAAAGAGATGTAAAGTACAGTCCGCTCCATTAAAAAAAAAAAAAAAAAAGGCAATCAGAGTTAGTGTAGCATCGAGTTTTTGTGGAAGTGCTAAGAAGGTGAATGTTGTATGAAACAAGGTAATCATCAGAATGAAATCTGCTTTAGTATTCTGGATACTTCTAGTTCTATAGTACTGTACAGTATTACAATGTTTTTCAGTTATTATTCCAGTACAGTACCAAGTTAATGTTTAGAATGTGTGTGTGGGATTATGTTCTGTAGCATGTTTAACAAACTATATCAAAAGGATAAACTTGAATAATTAAACTTCATATTCTTTATGTACAATAAACAATGCCTCCCTCTAGTGGGCATTTTTGACAATTACGTGAAGTATTTTTATCCAAGTTTATCAAATCAGTTTCACTTGATCGCTTCATGTTCTTATGTATATACACACATTTTATTCATTCATATATATATATATAAAAAAACACACACACACACGGATCTCGATTCGCGGGAAGGCCCGGAACCGTACCCCCGCGAATGTCAAGGGCCTACTGTATCGCAGAACAGAGTAGTCACATGGTGTCATTTGCTCCAGGATGCGCTGCAGGGAAAATAAACATTTGATCATGAATGCTCATTATGTATTTGTAGCCCATTTAGTCATTTTGATAGCAGGCTAATACAGTAGGCCTCCATTATTCGCGGGCTAGAAGATTCTGTGACGCCAGGAACATTCAGCCAGACCCAAAAATGCAGGACACAGGATATGATGAAAACAGAGGAGCTTTATTTTTCACAGGGAAGGCACTAGAGCATGGGAAAATCTTAATCACTGTTCGAGATGCAGAGAAACACTCAAATCAAACTAAAGCGGGAACTGGTGCAGCACAGAGCCAAGAGCCAGAGAGGTCACGAGGAAGAGGGACAATCTAACACTGGACGGAGTGCTCTGCTCGTGTTTATAGCCCGTGATTAAGTGGTATCAGGTGTGTGTTTAGTGCTCCAACCACACCCCTCTCCAGCACACAAAGAGCGGCAGAGAGAGAGAGAAATAGACGTCAAAACCAGTCTCAACACAGACCTTAACATAGTGTACTGTATTCAATAATTGTTTCACTTAATTTGTGGACCTATGGTACGAGTTACGGTACCGTTAACTTCTGTTCAAAAAAAAAAAAAAAAAAAAAGGAATGGATTAAGACCATTTAGATTACTTGTAATGGGAAAAGCGGATTCGGAATTCGACCAAATCGGAATTCCACCAGCCGTCAAGAGCGAATAATAGTCGAGTACTGAGGTACCACTGTATACTGTAGGCCCTTGACTATTCAGTTTTGCACTCGCACCTCCACATATTCGCGAATTGCAAAGTAACCGTCACATGATTCAAATTCAGCCAATGGCTGTTCTCCCTCCTGCTGATTGGTTGACATGTATACACCCTTTTGCCTCATTTGCACACAAGTTGACAATGAGCCTTTTTTTAAAAGTGTTTTAATTACCAGTTAAGCTCCATGGTGCCCTTCAAATGCCGGCTAAGCGCCAGAAAAGAAAGATAATGTTGGATGTCTCTTCTGAAGAAAGACTTTCTCCAGAAGAAACGACAGTTTCCTCTGAAGTGCCTGAAGAGAAAATCATATGAACTGTTGTAAAGCACTGTAGTATTAAAGTCTTTTTCAATGATTAATCCAGTACAGTACCCAAGTTAATGTTAGAATGTTCATGTGTGTGATTTTATGTACTGTGCTGGAGCATGTTTCTCATTTTGTTTATCCAATTTATTACACTTCATGTTCTTTTTATGTCATCTGTGTTTTTGGGGGAACGTTGATTTTGGCGGCTGTGCCTCTATAACTGTTTTCTCTCCGCTCCAGCTGAGGGGCATGGCTGAGCTGCTAGGCTCACACCTGAATTCACTCTTCTCATCTACTCCCAATAAACACAAGCACGCTCACCTCGGAGTCATAGGATTAACTCATCACACCCCTGCTTCCTTGTATGTATTCTCTCACTCCATTTTCTGCCCGCTCTGGCTGAGGGGCATGGCTGAGCTGCTCGAGCTGAATGTAGTTCACATCTGAATTCAGTCTTCTCATCTACTCCCTATAAACAAACTGCATGCTCGCCTCTGCGCCACAAGATTGTCTCACATCACGTCCCTGCTTCCATGCCACGTCCATGCCTCAGCATTCTGGGTCCGGCTGAAAGCTCATTACGTCAAAACGTCACATCACACTTATGTTCTTTATGTACTGTACAATAAAAAAATGTAATGGGGGGGGGGGGCAGGCATTTTTAAATGTAATACAAAAGTGAAAATGAAAAGTTTTTGTATATTAATCATTGGAGTCTAACCATAGAACAGTGTGAATGTGGACCTAAAGCAATGTTTTCTTCATTTGTCATCTTTAGCTTAATCCAGGGTCAGGTCGCGGGGCAGCAGCCCAAGCAATGTAGTCCAAATGTCCCTCTCCCCAACCACATACTCCTGCTCTTCTGGGGGACACCAATGCGTTCCCAAACCAGCTGAGAGACAATCCCTCCAGTGTGTTCTAGGTCGACCCAGGGCCTCTTCCCACTTTGGCATGCCCAAAACACCACACCAGAAAGGCATTCTAACCAGATGCCACCTTGACTGGCTCCGCTCAATGCGAAGGAGCAGCGGTTCTACTCCAAGCTTCCCCCAGATGGCTGACCTATCGCCTGATCTCTCAAAGAGAGCCCCACCACCCGGCAAAGGAAGCTCATTTCAGCTGCTTGTATCCACATTCTTGTTCTTTCTATCACTGTCCAAAGTTCATGACCATAGGTGAGGGTTGGAACGTCGATCATCTGGTAAACAGAGCTTTGCCTAGTGGCTCATATTCCTCTTCACCACGACGAACCGGTACAGGCTCCGCTTTACAACAGAGACTGCAGCAAGCCGTCTGTCAATCTCCCACTCCATCCTTCCCTCATTCGTGAACAAGACCCTGAGATACTTGAACTGTTCCACTTGGGGCAGGACCTCACTCCCGACGCAGAGGGTGCATTTCAACCTTTTCTGACTGAGAACCATGTGTATGTATATAGTTTTGTGTTACTTTTTATGTAAATAAATTTCAGTAGATTTGAACATATTTTGAGGTGTGGGGGGTACACAAATGAGATTAATTATAATGTACCCGCTTCACAGTCAAGTTATGAATTGATGGGTACGGGGTGGGATTACACAAGATTCTTCTGTCCACTACCTTTCGAATATGGTACAGTTCATTTCATCTGCTTCATACTTTTTTCGTGCTTCTTAGCATTAACACGTCATTAATCTTATTACTGTTGTCGTTTCTATGCCAATACCCGTTTTATTCAAGTATCCAAGTACCCCAAGGATTTTTGTATTTTATTATAAAATCTCAAATTTAAAAAAATTTTCAGAATGAAATTTTACAATTAAAAAAATGGCCAGAATTGCTTTTTCATATACCGTTTTTAAAAAATTATTTTTAAATGTAGAAATGCTTATTGCTCTGCATTTTCTTAGTCAACTGTGTATGTATATAGTTTGGTTCTAATATATTTTTTAATTATCTGCACAATAAATTATATATACATATACACACACACACACACACAATAGAACTAAATTGAAAAAGACCAACAATTTAGGACTCTGAATTTATTTTAAAGGACATGGTCATAATGAAGTTATTTATTAATAAGAAAAGTACTTCTTACTATCAGTGCTGTAGTGGTCAAAAAAATAAGCGAGTACACGATGGCAGTGAGAGGTGCACGGAGCACGAGGAGGGTTTGGCTTTGAAACTATTTAGCACTTCATCTCCACTTTATTTACACAGTCGCAGAAATTTACGTTGATCAACTATAAAAGTAGACCAAATTAATTCAGTACACGCAACTCCGCCACTAAAACAAGTGGGTACACGGCGTGTACCCACCACTACAGCAATGCTTACTATTAATGCGACTTCTGGTGCTGCATGGGTTTGCTGATGGCTTTATAGTCTGGTTGATACGGGGTTAGGACTCAACACGACTCGCACGCTGCAGTGTTTGTGACTGGAAGCGCGTCCCAAGTTTTGGCAATCAGCTGGTCTGCAGGTTGAAGTTTTTCCATGTCTGTGCATTTGTGTTTGCTTGCCAGCTGTGCTTGGCTTCGTGCAAATGAGCTGATCAAAACGAGGGCAATTCATCTCTTTACTCAAAAACAGCATGCGCAGTCTGTGGCTGTTATAATCCAATAAAATTAGACTTTCAATGTGTCGGACGCGCCCACACATACACAAAGGATTGGCTCTCCGCTTCGCGCCACAGCGAGGTGGCATTGAAAATAGAGGAATAGATTTAAATGCGCGACATTTATTCATCGGTTTTTGTTTTATTTGATGGCCTTTTTTTATATTTTATTTAATTGACAGTAAAATTATGTATTCATTATTCTGTTAAGAAGCCACCTAATTTATCTGAGAGCCAGATACAGTCATCAAAAGAGGATTTGGATATAATATGACCAGTGATGACAGCCATACTCCCCCCCCCCCATCCCAGATTTGAATCGATCGCAAAAATGACCCATTCAACTTACAAAAAAGGCGGAAATCCGCCGATTGGCAGAAAATTCCCATCCCTGCTTTTACGAATCAAAAGCAAAGTTTTGACAAACATGAGAACCATGGCCAAACTTTAAATAGTTTAAAATCAAACAAAATTAATTTCATGGGTTACAGGTATGTGTGTGTGTGTGTGTGGGGGGGGGGGGTAATATAACGTGTTCACAAAGCCTGTGTAGTCTCTAACTATCCCATAATATACATGCAACATTAACTTGATTGTTTCCCCTCGCATGAATCTTGTAGCTTATTTAGTAAAAAAAAAACATGCAGAATGCTCATTATATTTAAATCAACATCTTTCGAAGCATCACTTCCATGCTCAGCTGCTCCGCGCTGTTGCCTGCCCCAAGTCATCTTTGTGAGTAGACTTGGGTCCGTACATCCAATAGGGAAAAGTTTTGCTTCAAATTATTTTATCATATAGGATTGTTTGGTTTTTGTTTTTGTTTTTTAAATAGACAAGTTTTCTTTTACTATGAAAAACCCCCACGATTTCACATTGTTGTCACCATTCTAGTATATGCATGAAATTTTGAAACCAGTTTTTTCACCACTTTCAGTAGTATGACGGGCATAATTATCTATCAAAATGAGGCTGAAGAAACGATTCAGCCATCTGTCCGTTTCAGAGCGATTCCAATCAACGCAAAACTGCACAAGCCATCATAAACTGTCATGCTTTTCGAGTCTTTGTTCAGCAACTGAGCCGACGTGCTGTCAGAAGGCAGGTACAGCCTGTTTTTAATTGATGATAATTGATTAAATATGCTGGTTATACACAGACATACAGTATGCCTAAACACTTAACTTTTGATTTTTCCACAAAATTGATTTAATACTGTGTTTACAATAACTTGGAAAAGCTCTTATCAACGCTGCTCAGCACTTGTCCACGTCTGCTTGGACAATTCCTGGGGTAAATACAACACAAACAGCTAGCAGCACAGCTGGACTGTATTATAATCATATAAACAACAAATGATTCATTTAGCACAAAAAAAAAAAAACACACATACTGGACCAGATCTACACCAACATCCCAGATGCCTATCAAGTAATCCCACTGCCACATCTCATACATTCAGATCACCTGTCTCCAATTCCTGCTTATAAACAAAAACTGTAGCCAAAGACCAATAATTAACATTTCAGATGCTGACTGAGGAAGCCACTGCAACTCAGCAGGATTGTTTTGTCTCTACAAGCTGCAGAGATCCCAGTAAAGGTTTAGGGGAAAAGAAAAAAAAAACAACAACAAAAAAAAAAAAAAAAAAAAAAAGAGGAAATGGGTTTAGAAATAGAGGAAATTAAATATTTCAGCTGGGGGTCAAGGGGGCCATGGGGCCCCTTGCGGGGTACATTGGCAGAGCATGTCATGTGAAATAAAAAAATAAAAATCATGCAAACCAGTTAAAATCATTGTTTTGTAACATGCATAAACACTAACCAAAACAGCTTAAATAATGTAACAATTATTAACGCATTTGTAGAATAATCACATAACATATCAAAACAAACATTTGTGTTCAACTAGTGAGCATACCTGATACAAGTTCATATGTTAATAGTATAACACTACAATTCAAAATGCCACAACATTTACTCTGCACTAATAAACACCCACACTGTACTTCTCGCATAAATTTATAAAAACAGCGGAATTCCGCCAAATAGACGAGTAAAAATAGCGGAGATCTGGGAACCCTGAAACTGGGAAATATTTGCAGATAAGACAGACCTGGAGGCTCACATCAGCTGTGCTCTGCTACATAAACTACCGCACAGAGAATGTGACCACAACAAGGACTGTTAGTGTTCCCAAAACCAGAAACCATGGTTTAACGGTGAGGTGCGCACCCTGTTTAGAGCACGGCATAATTCTTTCAAGTCAGGAGAGTGTTGAGTTTCTAAAAGAGGCTCGCCTGGCCCTACGAAAAATCAATCAAAAAGCATTCAGCCCAAATATAAACAACTCATCGAAGAGCACTGTAAAAAGCACACACCACCAGGAACATGTGGAAGGGGATCAAGACACCTACTGGCTATACACACACACACAGACCAGCAGGACTCCTCAGACAGCACCCCATCAGACACCCTGAACCAGTTCTTTGCTCACTTCAACCAACACAACAGAAAGCCGCGCACCCATCCTGCTCTTCCAGACAGGGGCAACGACCCCATTCTGCTGAAGTAGCACCAGATCATTCACCCTGTGCAGAGTCAATACAAGGAAAAAATACTGGTCCAGACAGAGTAATAGGAAGTATACTTAAAGCACCCTCTGTGCCACCCTCATTCCAGTACCCAAGAACAGCACAGCAAGCTGCCTGAATGATTACTGCTCAGTTGCCCTAACCCCAATCACCACCCACTGTTTTAAGAGATTTGTCTTCTCACATTAAACCTGCCAGCCCTGATCTCGATCCACATCAGTTTGCATACAGAGCAAGCAGGTCAACAGAGAATGTCATCAAACAGGTCTTCACCACCCCACGCCCTACACACACACACACACCTGTATAGCAGTAACTCCTGTGTGAGGATACTGTTATAGACTTCAGCTCCACTTAAACTGGTTCAGAAGTTGGGCAATCTGGGCCAAGGGAGCTCACCGTGCACTGGACTTTAACAAGCCTCAGAACGTGAGGATAGGACAAAACATTTTTCACTCATCCTGAACACCAGAACACCACAGGGGTGTGTTCTTAACCCCCTCCTCTTCTCACATCAATGTTCCCCCACTCACACCAGATGACATCACCTGGACCACAAAGATCTCACACTAGGTGGGGAAAGCACAACAAAAGGATGCACTTCCTCAGAAAGCTCCGACAAGTCTACCTACCCCGACTGATGAACTTTTACTGCTCCACCATAGAAAGCCTGCTGACCTCCTGCTGTAGAATGTGGTTCAACAGCTGTACTGCAGAAGACAGGAAGGCCCTGCAGCAGGTGGTGAGGACTGCAGAGCAGGTAATTGGAACCACAATACCCTCCCACAGTGACATTTACACTGACAGACTTCAGATGCAGGCCAGTGGAATTATCAGGGACCCCACAAACCCTGGAAACCCCCCTTTCTCCCTTCTTTAATGAAAAAAGTACAGAATATTGGGGGGGGGGGAGCACACAGAACTAAGGAAGAGCTTTTACCCACAAGCTGTTAAACGTGCAACCCCACCACTACCACTACACACAGACTGAATAACCATCACTCAAACCATCTTCCTGTCCAGTGCAATACTCCTGTTCAAGTTTCAAGTGCAAGACTCATATTTAGAGATGATCTTAATCATCAGAACATTATAGCACCTCAAGATTAAAAAGCTTTGTGTTTCCTGGTGTACACTATGTACCATTGACATCATGCACCCTTCTGTATAGTGTGCATGTAAATGTACAAATCTATAAATATGTGTAGAAGACGTAGGTGTGTAGATGTGTACGTGTGTCTCTGTATGCAGATGTACAGCTTTGTGGAGTTCCTTCGTTGTCTTATGCAATTTCTTTTACAATTGCTGCCAACTTGATTTTCATTGTTCATGTAACAGTTGACAAAGATCTCCATCTCATCTTTTAAATCGGTCACTGAGTTTCAGGGGAAATGTACAATAACTTATGCAGGAAATCATTTTGACTAAAAATAGTAGCTTTATTTACATTTTAATTAATACTGCAACAGTTTCTTGGCGGCCCTAAAAACTTTATCATACATAAATAATACAGTAATACCTCATCTAACGAGTGTCCCTTATAACGATTTTTCCATGATACCAGCTTTAAATCCACCAAAAAAAAAAAAAAAAAAAACCTACTCCATCCAACAAGCAAAAATTCACTTTATGAGCTCTCCTCCGGCTTTACCGGACCAATTAGCGTCATATTCTTCCGCACTCTAGGAACTTTTTTGACTAAGAGAGCCAAAAAAACATACCATACAGTCGGCCCCCTAATTACGAAGACCCCTGTGTACGAAATCCCCAGGTTACAAAGATAATTTTCCTAAGTTTCCATCTGCGGGATATGAAAACAACCCCCTCTTATGAAAAGAAATTCAAAATTCCAACACGCCAATCAAAATTTCACATGACGTGCGAGTTGCTCTCTTATTGGCTGTCTCTCAACATCCCGCCCCGCTGGCCTCCCTGATAGAGACAGAAGGAAGCGTCACGCTTTAGTTTGTAGTTTAGTTTTTTAAGTTGTTTGTTTCAGCAAGTTTAATAAATGTGGGCGCATTTGAGAGACACACACATGGGTGTGTGTTCATAAAAAATGTTTAATTAATAAAAATTGGTGTACAAAATTGGTGTACTTTTATCATTTTCAAGGGTTTATCCAGTCCAAAGACTGGAGCCTTGGAACGAATTAAGCACTTAACATGTAAGATGCAACCCCTACTTAAGAAATCCCCACGTTACGAATTATTTTGTAGGTAGGGGCCGACTGTATTTTTAAATATAATCCTCGGACAGCTCCATATACACACACACATACATACATGCATATACACACACACTGAATACAACTAAATTGAAAAAGACGACCAACAATTTTAGAGTACAGTAGGCCCTCGATATTCGCGGGGGTTTGGTTCCAAGCCCTCCCGCGTGTCAAGATAATCTGAGCGTTTTGTATTCGGAAGTAAAACCCCCATGTAACACGTCACATGCACGAATGAGCAGCCGGAAGTTAAATACTATGTATCTATTACATGCGTTAAAATATGCTTCTTAAACACATTCTATAGACAGGCTTACTCATACCTGTCAACCCTAGGCCGTTGGCGATCTTACAAATGGCTACTTATGCCCTTACAAAATAGCAACTAATCTTACGCGTCTTATTATCGCGTGCAATATGAAACAAAAATTAAACTCTATTTTTAATATAATATGAATTTATTGGTAATGTTGTAACATATAACCTGGTGCAATCAAATAAAAGAGTAATATCTTCAGCTGCATGATTAAGAAAATTTAACAGTGATCTTTATTATAACTATATGTAGCACTTTTGGCACTTTCAATCATTTCTTTTGATGGCTTCACTTCATGGCACTTGAGCTCGCAATTAAGTTTGACTTGAATGATGGCGGAAGTGAAAGTGCGGTCACGTGGTCGGAAAGAGCAGACGATAGCAGACGGTAAACGCAATGCGCGATTCTCGCGAGCTACAGACCAATTCGGCGTATCGTCTCTTTACCGAAACGGTGACACAAAAAACGGAGTTAAAAAAAAAAGACGAAATGATCGAAAAACGTACAGATTTCGGATGTACGGCGTACACATTTAAAAATCAGTGCTCACTTGTACAAATTACGCCAAAACTGTACAACTTGACAGGTATGGGCTTACTCATTAATACAGTATTAATGTAGTAAAATATAGTAATGATTAAGAAAAAAATCTTTCAATTTTTACTCATTTTTATTGACAAAATATAAACAGTATACAGCATATACTGTCGTAAAGCACTCGTTTTAAAGTCTTTAATTATTATTCCAGTACAGTACTCAAATTAATTCTGAGAATGTTTGTGCGTGAGATTTTATGTTCTGTAGCATGTTTAACAAATGATACCAAAAGGATAAACTTTATGTTTCTTGTCCTTTTACATTGAACTTGGAGTGATGTCTTCGAGATGGTGCTGCCTAGAGGGCAACGTCGCACAGTTCTCAGAGTCAAATTGTTTCTTTGTTCGTTTTTATTTGTTTTATTGGTTTGTTCATGTTTTGCACTATGCTCGTCTATGATCGGTCGACCCTACTACAGCTATGGGCAGCTTCAGCTTCAGGCAACAACTTCTATCTTGAGCTTACTGTGCTAGTCAAAAAATTTGCATATTGTGATAAAGTTCATTATTTTCTGTAATGTACTGATAAAAATTAAACTCATTTTAGATTCATTGCACACCAACTGAAATATTTCAGGTCTTTTATTGTTTTAATACTGATGATTTTGGCATACAACTCGTGAAAACCCAAAATTCCGATCTCAAAAAATTAGCATATCATGTTCAGGTAGTCTAAACGAGCTATTAACCTAATCATCTGAATCAACCAATTAACTCTAAACACCTGCAAAAGATTCCTGAGGCTTTTAAAAACTCCCAGCCTGGTTCATTACTCAAAACCGCAATCATGGGTAAGACTGCCGACCTGACTGCTGTCCAGAAGGCCATCATTGACACCCTCAAGCAAGAGGATAAGACAAAGAAATCTCTGAGCGAATAGGCTGTTCCCAGAGTGCTGTATCAAGGCACCTCAGTGGGACGTCTGTGGGAAGGAAAAAGTGTGGCAGAAAACGCTGCACAACCAGAAGAGGTGAGCGGACCCTGAGGAAGATTGTGGAGAAGGGCCGATTCCAGACCTTGGGGGACCTGTGGAAGCAGTGGACTGGGCTACAGATGCCGCATTCCCCAGGTCAAGCAACTTTTGAACCAGAAACAGCGGCAGAAGCGCCTGACCTGGGCTACAGAGAAGCAGCACTGGACTGTTGCTCAGTGGTCCAAAGTACTTTTTTCAAATGAAAGCAAATTTTGCATGTCATTCGGAAATCAAGGTGCCAGAGTCTGGAGGAAGACTGGGGAGAAGGAAATGCCAAAATGCCTGAAGTCCAGTGTCAAGTACCCACAGTCAGTGATGGTCTGGGGTGCCATGTCAGCTGCTGGTGTTGGTCCACTGTGTTTTATCAAGGGCGGGGTCAATGCAGCTAGCTATCAGGAGATTTTGGAGCACTTCATGCTTCCATCAGCTGAAAAGTTTTATGGAGATGAAGATTTCGTTTTTCAGCACGACCTGGGTCCTGCTCACGGTGCCAAAACCACCGGGAAATGGTTTACTGTCCATGGTATTACTGTGCTCAATTGGCCTGCCAACTCTCCTGACCTGAAGCCCATAGAGAATCTGTGGGATATTGTGAAGAGAAAGTTGAGACACCAGACCCAACACTGTGGATGAGCTTAAGGCCACTATGGAAGCATTCTGGGCCTCCATAACACATCGGCAGTGCCACAGGCTGATTACCTCCATGCCACATTGAAGCAGTCATTTCTGCAAAAGGATTCCCGACCAAGTATTGAGTGCATAACTGAACATAATTATTTGAAGGTTGACTTTTTTTGTATTAAAAACACTTTTATTGGTCGGATGAAATATGCTAATTTTTTGAGATAGAGATTTTTGGTTTTCATGAGCTGTATGCCAAAATCACCAGTATTAAAACAATAAAAGACCTGAAATATTTCAGTTGGGGTGCAATGAATCTAAAATATATGAATTTTTTATCAGTACATTACAGAAAATAATGAAATTTATCACAATATGCTAATTTTTTTGAGAAGGACTAGTATATGCTATGGCAGCTGAATGCTAGCGGTTACCAGCTAAGCCCATGCGGTGTTCTCAGAGGCTTGGTTAGCACTTCCGGCCATACTACTTGAAAATGTTCAGTCCCTGCGAAACAAGATGGACGAGCTTCATGCTCAGATTGTAGCGCAGTACCGTTTCTGTGAAACATGGCTCGAGGAGAGCACACCCGATGAGGCGATTGCTCCAGCCGACTACACTAGCACATTAGCTCTGCTAGCCGCACCCCGGCTAACAAGCCCAGTTGAGCGTGCTTAGTTATACACGCCCGAAGATGCTCCAATCTTATAGCTGTAGTAAAGTCGACCGGTCGTAGAAGAGCATAGAGCAAAACATGAACAAACAAAACAACAAATAAAACAATTAAAACATACAAAAACAATTTGACTCAGAACTTCTATAGTGAGCTGCTATGCTATGGGAGCTTCATGCTAACCGCCCAGGCAGAGTTCTCAGAGGCTTGGTTAGCACTTCCGGCCATACTACTTGAAAATGTTCAGTCCCTGCGAAACAAGATGGACGAGCTTCATGCTCAGATTGTAGCGCAGTACCGTTTCTGTGAAACATGGCTCGAGGAGAGCACACCCGATGAGGCGATTGCTCCAGCCGACTACACTAGCACATTAGCTCTGCTAGCCGCACCCCGGCTAACAAGCCCAGTTGAGCGTGCTTAGTTATACACGCCCGAAGATGCTCCAATCTTATAGCTGTAGTAAAGTCGACCGGTCGTAGAAGAGCATAGAGCAAAACATGAACAAACAAAACAACAAATAAAACAATTAAAACATACAAAAACAATTTGACTCAGAACTTCTATAGTGAGCTGCTATGCTATGGGAGCTTCATGCTAACCGCCCAGGCAGAGTTCTCAGAGGCTTGGTTAGCACTTCCGGCCATACTGCTTGAAAATGTTCAGTCCCTGTTAAACGAGATGGATGAGCTTCATGTTCAGATTGCAGGGCAGAGGGATCTACAGGACTGTGTTTCTGTGAAACATGGCTCGAGAAGAGTACACCTGATAAGGCGATTATACCAGCCGGCTATACGGCCTTCATCCCCTGCAATCCCAAACGCCGGAGTCGTTGTTCGGCCCTTTCCCACCTGGGCTTATTGCTAGCTGGGATGCGGCTCGCATGGAGCTGCCTACCTTAGCACGTTAGCTCTGCTAATAGCATATTAGCTTTGCTCAGTTATACACGCCCGAAGATACTCCGATCTTATAACTGTAATAGAGTCGACTGGTCGTATCAGTTGATTCGCTGTGGCGACTCCCGAGTAAAAGGGGAAAAAGCCGAAAGGAAGACAGACAGCCGACTGGTCGTAGACAGGCATAGTGCAAAACATGAACAAACAAATCAATAAAAAAACGAACAAAGAAACAATTTGACTCCGAGAACTCCGTGACGTCGTCCTCTGAGCGGCGCCATCTTTGAGACGTCGCTCCAAGACGGTCACTCCAAGCTCAATGTAAAAGGACATGAAGAGTACTGTAATAAAGTTGATCCTTTTGGTATCGTTTGTTAAACATGCTACAGAACATACAATCTCACACAAACATGAACTTGGGTACTGTACTGGAATAATAATTGAAAAAGATTCAGTTCAGAGAAAACCGCCGTTTCTCTGGAGAAAGTCTCATTTCTTCAGAAGAGACATCCAGCGTTTTCTATCGCTTAGCCAGAGACGATGCATAGTGTGAGTGGTATCATAGAGCTTAACTGGTAATTAAAACACACACACAAAAAAAAAAAATTCATTGGCAACTTGTGCACAAATGAGGAAAAATGGGCAGGACATCAGCTCAACCAATCAGGAGAAAGGAGGACAGCCATCAGCTGAATATGAATCACGTGCCGGTTGCTTGGCAGTCAGCGAATACTCAAACAGTGGGTGTAAAACCAAGAATAGTCAAGGGTATACTGTATAATAGGACTCCGAATTTATTTTAAACGACATTGTCGTAACTGAGTTATTTATGAAGTTGTTATAATCCAATAAAATTAGAGTTTCAAGGTGTCGGACCCGCCCACATACAGAAAGGATTGGCTGGCATTAAAAATAGATGAAGAGATTTAAATGCGCGTGATTTAGTCATCAGTTTGTTTTATTCGATGGCTTTTTTTGTATTTTTATTTAAATGACAGTAAAATTATGTATTCGTTATTCTGTTAAGAAGCCACCTGATTTATCTGAGATCCGAGAGCCAGATACAGTCATCAAAAGAGAATTTGGATATAATACAGTCATCCCTTCCCACTTCGCGATTCGAGTATCGCGGTATTTTAATTAAAAAAAAAAAAAAATTTTCAAAATTCGTCCTGAAACTCGCATGCAAGCAAGCAGAAGGTAAGGGTGTCATTGAAAACCTATTATTGGTATCGATATATTGATAAAAATTTCCCATTACTATTACAGTAGTTTGTATAATTCCTTGAATACAGTGAGTCATCAACTTACAACCTATGCGAGTTTCGTCTGATCGACTTTACGACCGCAAAAGTGGTGAACCCTGATACATGGCAGTGCAGTGCGAGTGTTACGTACGACGGTTGTTTGTGCTGCCGGCAGCACCAGCATCTTAAAAGGCAGGAGATGATGCAGCTTCACTTTCTAACTGTCTGTCTTCCTTTTGGCTTTTTCCCTTTTACTCGGGAGTCTCCACAACGAATCATCTGATTCGCATGTTTGATTTGGCAGAGGTTTTTTACGTTGGATGCCCTTCCTGTCACAACCCTTTTTAGCAAGGGACAGAAACATGCTGACGACTTTGCAGCGACTCTTTACGAAAGTCAGCAATGGTTCTTTTACATGCCTCTCACCATAGACAGTGAGAGACATGGCCCGCCTTTGATAACCCAGTTAGCTGCACTAGGGGGGACAGTGACAACCCTGTGGAGAGTGGGACTCCTTTGATAACCCAGTTAGCTGCACTAGGGGGGACAGTGACAACCTTGTGATGAGTGGGACTCGAACCCCCAACCTTTTGGATCAGTGATCCAGCGCCCTATACCACTAGACCACCACTGCCCCTACAGCTTCACTTTCTAACTGCTCAGAGCAAATTTATTCATTTACTTTCAATGCCACGTCACTGTGGCGCGAAGCTGAGAGCCAATCCTTTCTGTGTGGGCGGGTCCGATACTTTGAAACTAATTTTAATGGACTCACAGGCTGCAGTGTTTATGTGACAGGAAGCGCATCCCAAGTTTTGGCAATCAGATGCTCTGCGGGTTGCAATTTTCCATGTCTGTCCTTTTGTGTTTGCCAGCTGTGCTTGGCTTTGTGGAAATGAGCTGATCAAAACAAGGGAAATTTCTCTCTTTCCTCAAACACGCACAGTCTGTGGCTGCTGTTATAATCCAATAAAATTGGAGTTTGAAGCTATCGGATAGGCCCACACAGTGGAGTACAGAAAGGATTGTCTATCCGCTGCGCGTCACAGTGACGTGGAATCGAAAATAGATGTATAGATTCAGAAGATGCACATATCTGCATTATCCGGTGATGAGTGTCTCTTGTTCAAAATGTTCCCTGCTGTTGAGAACACGTGCTCTGACTGCACACTAGAAGCAGGGACGTACCATTTACCATACAGGGAGGCGGGACGTACCATTTACCATACAGGGAGGCGGGACGCACCATTTACTCGGAGTGTCATTGAAATGGCATTTACTACAGATGCTGTCATGAACACAGGAAGCTATAACGTTAGAAGTATCAATGTCCCTTTTATAGGTATCGATTATCGATCGACATAATTATATCGGCGATATTCCGATTGTCAATGACATCCCTAGCGGAAGGCAGGTACCAAGGCAAGCTGCGTCCATTGCTTACAAACGACAGACTGAAGTGCCCCTCCTCCCCAGTTCTGGCAGGGACCGCCCACTGAACTCAATCTCGCAAGCCGATTGGCTTAGATGCATGACGCTGTTGCCTCGCATATTCATGTGGGATTTTTTGCGATTTTATTGTTTGTGAATATCCTGCACCGCAGAGAAGAGCTACTGACAGATGAGTACAGTACTTATATATATATATGCTATTTAAATATTAATATTTTACAGTATTTTACATATGCATATAACTAACGTTTAATATACACTTCTTGATGTTGAATAAACGCAAAAACATATAGAAATGAGACAACATGGTAGAAATGAGAGGTGCGGTCCTACTTCGCGGTTTTTCGAATATCGTGTTCCAGGTCTGCTCAAAATTATCCGCGATATTCAAGGGATGTATGGGACTGTAAGGGACTGTATGACCAGATGACCAGTGATGACGGCACTACCCCCGCCCCTCAAGATTTTTACACCAGATTTGCGTCCATCACAAAAATGACCCACTTGTCTTACAAAAAGGTGGAAAATTCCCATCCCTGCTTGTGGGAGCTCATCACAAGTCTTATCTCACCACAAACCTTCATAGCGCACAAAATTCTCCTCCTCTGTTACGCACCACTTCCTGCCTGCCCATGTGGCATCTTCGCCACAGTCGATTAGTTGACTTATTGTTTATTCTTGTTTTATTATTATTTACGATTAAAGTTAATGTATATGTATTATTACGAAATATTTATTGTTCTTACATGTTTCTATGTAAGATATATATAGGGGCAGTGGTGGTCTAGTGGGATAGGGCACTGGATCGCTGATCCAAAGGTTGGGGGTTCGAGTCCCACTCTCCACAGGGTTGTCACTGTCCCCCCTAGTGCAGCTAACTGGGTTATCAAAGGCGGGCCATGTCTCTCACTGTCTATGGTGAGAGGCATGTAAAAGAACCATTGCTGACTTTCGTAAAGAGTAGGCTGCAAAGTCGTCAGCGTGTTTCTGTCCCTTGCTAAAAAGGGTTGTGACAGGAAGGGCATCCGACGTAAAAACCTCTGCCAAAATCAAACGTGCGAATCAAATGATTCGCTGTGGCGACTCCTGAGTAAAAGGGAAAAATGCTGAAAGGAAGACAGACATGTTTCTCTTTAATCTTTTCCTTTCGGCTTTCCCCCTTTTTCAGGGGTCGCCACAGCGAATCAATACATATTAGGTCAAATATAAGTGTTTGTGGCGGGTTATACTAGTTTGGAAATGGATTGGAACGGATTAATTGGTTTAATTTTTTTTTTAAATACATTTTCATCTAACGAACTTTTCGGCTTATGAGCTTGCCCTCGGAACGGATTAAATTCGTTAGCTGAGGTATCCCTGTACAGTAAAACCTCCGCTGACGAACGCTTAAGCTCACGAACTTTTCGCCTCAAGAACATTAAATTTGCGAGCATATAGTCTCTGCTGACGAACTAGTTTTCGGCGGACGAACCAAACCACGCGGTCGAACAGTGCCACGGTGGAGGCCACGAGAAGCTGACGCACGCTCATGGCGTCCCAGTTCATCACCCCCTTTCTTTGAGTGCGGAAGTGGTTTGTGTTTGATAGACATTTTGGACCATATTGAGTGCTATTATGGGACCGAAAAAGACCCCACCACAGGCGGAGATCATTGAAAAACACGAACGAGGTGTGCGTTTGTGTGACTCAGCGTCCCAGTACCAGTACGCTAAGTCTACCACTGCTCCCATCCTTAAGAACAAGGAAGCTATTAAGGGTGCGTGTGTGGCTAAGGGTGTTTCCAAACAGTAGGCGTTTCCAAACACTCCTTCCAAACAGTAAGTCCCTCCCTCCCTCCTCCTCCCACTCCATTCCATCAAGCCATCAACTACCATCACAAAGGTAAATAAAACCACTTTATTATACAGTACAGTTTATTTATTTAATTACAATACAATAGCACATTTATTATACATAAAATAAGGTATATTTTTGTGTAGTTTTAAGGCTTATTTAGTAGAAAATTGTTTTATGGGGACCTGGGAACGGATTATTCTCATTTTAATGGTTTCTTATGGGAAATAAATGTTCGGAAGACGAACTTTTCGCCTTACACACACTTTCTGGGAACCAATTATGTTCGTGAGCAGAGGTATCACTGTACATATAAACCCCATCCGGAGCCATGCGAGGCGGTGTTTGTTTACATCGGTTCACCTCCCAAAGATGGCGGCGGTGCGGCCAGCCAATAACGTGTATAACGTTCGGATAACGCGCGTGTTTCGTATCAATGTCTGCCTATGATTCCAAGTGCCTTATTATCTGAATTACTGCCACCGACCTTATTGTAAATAATCGTGTCCGTACTGGGACGCAGATATTTTTACGTGGCCCTGGAACAGGGGGTTTGGCGACACCAATGGCGCTGGTTACGAAACGCTGCCATATTGCTAATCAGTAACGAAACGCCTTGGAACGACACACCGTGCACCCCAAAACAACAACACAGGTTCGGGAAAAACTTAAAGGATTACAACACAACCAAAAAAATAAAAATTAAAAAATACACTGGTATCAAAACCAAACCTTGTGAGCATCGAACGCTCTGCGGGCAGGCACCGGCCCAATTTACGTCACAAACTTGCACTTTCTAGAAGTATTCCAACATGCTGACCGTTTCCATCTGAATTTAAAGTACGGGACAACCGTGTTTGTGGTTTAATCGTAACTGAGGACCAGTTTGTTTTCCTGTTAGAGCCTAAAACAAAACAGCACCAGCCCCCTGCACCAGAGGCCAAAACAGTCAACATTGACCAAAAAAATAGTTTTCAAACAGTATGGACTTGGCTCTGAACAAAGGACGGTGATAATAGTTCAAACTAGGTTAAGTCTACTCACCGGATATGACTGAGATTGGACGCCGATGTGTTATTTCCGAATTGTTCAGAAGGAGGCCACTGTGATATTTTGATGCTGTAGCGCGAGCGAGTAAGATGGCGTCCAGTCGTCTTTAAACCCTCCCCCTGACGGTCACATGACTTGTACAACCACTTCCCACCTGTAAAGTCGAAATTACGAGTTCGTCCCATTGACTGCAACACTGTGTGTTTGTGTATATACTATACTGTATATATAATAATTATTATTTTTGTAGACTTGTATACAGAATTAATTGAAAAATGTCAGATTTTAGGTAGGGTCATTCACCAATCTTACAGCTGGGAGGTTGTACAGGTCTTCAGTCACTAGTGTTCACTTGCTGTCACCTCATAACACAGGCCCGAAAGCGAAGGGGTTCAAACAAACCGGACAAATTCCATGAAAAAGATTCGCCTTGGATGCCCCTAACATTTTTTTGCACATCATCCATTTCAGATCAAGCAAACCTAAATATTATACAAAGATAAAACACAAGTAAACACAAAATGCAGTTTTCAGTGCCATTTTCATTTTTTAAGGGGGGAAAAAACATCTGAACCTACAAGGCCTGTGTGAATAAGTAATTGCCCTCTAAACCTAATAGCTGGTTGAACCACCTTTTGCAGCAACAACTGCACTCAAGCATTTGCGATGAGAGGCGATGAGTCTTTCTTTCACATGGCTGTAATGGGATGTTGGCCCACTCTTCTCTGCAGAATTGTTTAAGTTCAACCAGATTGGATGGTTTTTGGGCATGAACAGCCTTTTTAAGGTCATGCCACAGCATCCCAATAGGGTTCAGGTTGGGACTTTGACTAGGCCCCTCCAAAACCCTCATTTTGTTCTTTTTTAGTCATTCAGAAGTGGACTTGCTGGTGTGCTACGGCTCATTGTCTTGCTGCAGAACCCAGGTGTGTTTAGATTGAGGTCTCGAACTGATGAACGAACATTTTTCGCCAGGATTTCTTGGTAGCGAGCAGAATTCATGGTTCCATCACTCATGACAAGTTGCCCAGGTCCTGAAGCAGCAAAGCAGGCCCAGATCACCACACTGCCACCACCATGCTTCACTGTTGGCACAATGTTCTTTTTATCAAATGCAGTGTTCCGACCAGATGTAACGGGATGCATTTCTCCCAAAAAGTTCAATTTTAGTTTCATCAGTCCAGAGGACATTTTCCCAAAATCTTTGGGGATGATCAAGATGATTCTTGGCAAAAGTGAGTCATGTCTTGATATTCTTTTTTTTTTTGTCAACAGTGGCTTTCGCCTCGGAACTCTTCCACGGATGCCCATTTTGTCTCGTGTCTTTCTGATGGTTGAGTCATGAACATCGACATTAAAGGACATTAGAGGCAAGTGAGGATTGTAGTTATTAAGAAATGGTTTTTGGATCCTTTGTGACTTCTCCAGTTAGTCTGTGCCATGCTCTTGGAGTAATTTTGGTAGGTCGGCCACTCCTGGGAAGGGTCACCACTGTGCCATGCCTTCTCCATTTATGGATAATGGCTCTGACAGTGGTCCGCTGGAGTCCCCAAGATTTAGCAATGACTTTACATCCTTTCCCAGACTGAGACATCTCTAGAATCTTCTTTCTTGTTTGCTCTTGAAGCTCACTGGATCGCGGTATGATGATGTGTGATCAGTATGGCCTACCTCACCTTGTCAGACAGGTTTCATATTCGGGATCTCCTGATTGGAAATGTCTGGCAGCAATCAGGCCTGGGTGTGGCCATGAAATTGAATTTCGTTTTCCACAAGAATAGGATTAATCACAATTACCTCAACTTTTAACAAGGGGGCAATTACTTTTTCACAGAGGTTCATGTAGGTTTGGAGAGGATTTTTTTCTCTTAACAAATAAAATCACAACAGGAAAACTGCATTTTTGAATACTTGGGTTATCTTTGTGTAAAGTTTAAATTTGTTTGTTTGCAGAAAAGTAAAAAAAAAATCATTAGGTAAAACTTTTGCTTCGCACTGTACATACAGAATTCTTTGTATCCTTGTTCATGAACTTCTCTCAATGTTTGTGGCACTTCTGTGGTCAGCAGGTCTGCTGATGCTTTCCCCGGAGTGTGAATCATTGGCTGTGGCGACCCCTGATAAAGAGAAACGCCAAAAGGAAATCTTATCTGGTAACGTATGATTTTGAATTTTGTATTTTGTATAACTGTCTACTTGCTTCAGTTGGACTTGGTTGTTGTCACTAATATTTTCAATTATAGTATTCTTTGTTGGTTCTGTGGTGTTTAATTAGCTGTAGTTTCATGCTTCCTTGGGGTGTGGATTGGGGGCAGGACCCAGAGGCTGTATGGTGAGAGTGTCTCCCACTGGAGACATCGCGATTGTGGTGAATGGAGGCACGGACCATTTATTTGTTTGGACTGGTCCTTTAAGCAGTGGTGGTTCGGTGGTCTTCTTGGCTTGTTTGAAGTGGCACTATCAAGCCTAAGGGCAGTGGACACATCTTTTGGACCTGTGATGGGGTTAGGCGTCCAAGCCACCACGAGTCTCCACTGTCACGTGTGCATGCCACAAGACAGTCGATCAGAGTAGGACCTGTCTATGCGATGACTGTATCCAGTTGATTGTGCAGAAGAAACCACCAAATTGATTCAATGTACAAGAAGGCAGACCCAGCAAAGCATCATGGAGCACAACCAGGGCACAGTGAGACATACAGGACACTGCTGGCCATCCACTGCATCCTGACCTATCTATCTAACTTGAGACTTTTCGAATGCCACTTTAGAAGGCGACTTTGCTTAATTTAGAAGGAAATTTGTCTAGTTTAGCGAGTTTAGGTCGCAAAGGTCACACCACTGAATTGACTTTAAAATGTGAGCAGAACAACCAGAGTGGTGTAATGATTGTTTTAACAGAACGAAGCATTTATTTAACTTCGTACACAAAGCACATAATGAAATAGAGCAACACATAACATAACAAAAAGGATGAAGTGAGGAGAATGAAAATGGAAATGCTATAACCTGATTATAGTTAATACCCGGCAATATCGGCGCCAGTGGTGTAGTGGTTAGGGTGCTGCGCTCATGATCGGGAGGTTGTGTGGTCAAAATCTCAGTTAGACCCCCGCACTGTGCTAAGACCCCTGGGCAAGGTCTCAACCACAAGTGTGCCTCCGTTCACCCAGCAGTATAAATGGGCAACAGTAAAAATACAGTATACTGGGAAGCTAACCTGCGATGGACTAGCGTCCCATCCAGGGGGAGTTGTACTCCTAGTCGCTTCACGCTATGGAAACCAGGGATAAGCACTGGCCTGATGAACCACTATGGTTTGGGTGTAAAAAGCCCAATGGACTTTACTTTTATCTTTAACCAGGCAATATTACCTAACGGATGGTGAGTGACCATTTGCTATTGTAATCAGCGAGTCAGCCTTGACAGCATGAATACAGCACATACTGATTATGTAGAACATACAGGTCAATGCAGATTGTTCAGAATAGATAAAGTGTGGTTACTTATTCTGTCTGTAACTTTCGTCACTTCACTTATCCCTTAACATCCTGAGGATGTTGTTGGGGCGCCTTCATGGTGAGACTTGGGCTGATTCGGCTTGGTGGAGCCCATCCCTCTCCAGGTCATAGAAACAGGCTGATGGCTTTGCAGCCAACTCTTTACAAAAGTCAACAATGGTTCTTTTACATGTCTCTCACCAAAGACAGTGAGAGATATGGCCTGCCTTTGATAACCCAATTAGCTGCACTGGGGGGGACAGTGACAACCTTGTGGGGACTCGAACCTCCAACCTTAGGATCAACGATCCTACACCCTAACCACTAGACCAGTGTTTCCCAACCTCTGTTCCGCGGCACATTAGTGTTCCATGAGAAATCATCAGGTGTGCCGTGGAAGATTAACCAATTTCACTTAGTGTGTAGTAACAGTGCTGTTCTGCTAGAGGGCAGTATCATTTTTGTTCCGTGGTGTGCCTCATGATTTTTCGAATGTAAAAGGTGTGCCTTGGCTCAAAAAGGTTGGGAAACACTGCACTAGACCACCACCGCCCCCTGTAACTTTAGAGAAGGGTTTTAGCTGGTGTTGGATGACTTGAAGAGGCTCGAATGAAAGTTCTTGTCGTTGAGTCTTTGAAGTTCCGTTGCCGAGTGGAAAGCAATGAAGAAAGAATTGACGAAGCTTGAAGACGTTCTTGATGCTTTGAAGCTCATAGTCTGATCATCAGTGTCGATCAGGTGTGAATCAAGTTGCTGTCCAAACTCCTCTTGCCAATGGCCAGTATGTAGATGTGGTTTCACCATAGAACTGTGATTGACTACTTTCTCAGATCAGATTGTTTGCTTTTACAATTAAAGTAAAATAACTTTTTTCACGTATATTCATTTATCAATTGCTTCCCATATCTCATCTCAGGGGGAATGAGCCTCAATTTGAAATGGGTTTGTTTATAGACGCCCATCCACTTACTGACCAGGCCCGACCTTGCTTAGTTACCGAGAACCGACAAGGTTAATCAATTTAATTCAGTTTAATTTATATAGCATTTCTTACATTTGCAGCATTTAGCAGACAGTCTTATCCAGCATGACTTAAATTATCATTTTTTTTTTTTTTTTTATATATATATACAAATGAGCACTTGAGTGGTAAGGGCCTTGCTCAAGGTCCCAACAGTGGTGCTATCAGGGATTGAACTGTGAACCTTTTGATCAGTAATCCATCACCTTATCCACTAAGCCAAAGCTGCCTCTTACAATTGACATCATTGCAAACCCTACGTGTCCATAATGAGTAAGTCCACAGTGAACGTGGCAAGGAAATCTCTGAGTTCACATGAGGAAGAAACCAGACTCAGGTAAAAATAAAAACCATGTAGCAGACCCTACACTATAGTTTCACATGAAGTTTGGTTTGTTAAAAATGCATGGAAGTTCAGTTTATAAAAATGTAGGAAAGAAAATTTAGAAATATCTACAAAAGCTATGGTCAAACATTAAAAAACGCAATATAGAAAAAAATCTAGAAAATGTAGAAAAAGCCTATCAGAACACAAGACCATAAAGAAAAACATATAAAATAAAATCCAGAGAAATTACAGAGAAGCCACGGTGAAACACAAGAAAATACAATCTAGATAGATAATCTAGAGAAATCTAAAAAAAAAAAAAAAGGGTTAATGCTTCAGTCGTCCATGGTCGGGAAGTCCATGGGAGCAAATTGGCCAAGCTCTCACATGAGTAGTGGGGCCAGTGGTGTAGTGGTTAGAGTGCTGGGCTCATGATCAGGAGGTTGTGAGTTCAAATCCCACCGAGATCCCCACTGTGCTAAGACCCCTGGGCAAGGTCTCAACCACAAGTGTGCCTCTGTTCACCCAGCAGTATAAATGGGTACCAGTAAAAAATATACTGGGAAGGTAATCTGCGATGTACTAGCATCCCATCCAGGAGAAGTTGAACTCCTGGTCGCTTCAGGTTATGGAAACCAGGGATAAGCACCAGCCTGATGAGCCACTAGGCTTATTTGTACAAGGCTTCCGTGCTGAGGGTGTTACGCTTACGGCTCTCAGCCGGACCCAGAAATGCAGGAGACGGTGTACAGTGCAACAGGAATGATTTATTTTACTCGGAGCAACACTGGAGACAAGAAACAAACACAAACACTGGTGGTGAAGGAGGGGAAAATAACAAACAATAAACACTGGTGACTCTTCTTTTTCTTTCGGCTGTTCCCTTCAGGGGTCGCCACAGCAAATGATCTGCCGCCATCTCTCCCTATCCTCTGCATCTTCTACTCTTACTCCAACGACCTTCATGTCCTCCTTCACCACATCCATAAATCTTCTCTTTGGTCTTCCTCTGGGCCTTTTGCCTGGTAGTTCCAACCTCAGCATCCTACTACCAATATACTCACTATCCCTCCTCTGTACATGTCCAAACCATCTCAATCTAGCCTCTCTGACTTTGTCTCCAAAACATCTAACATGTGCTGTCCCTCTGATGTACTCGTTTCTGATCCTATCCGTCCTCGTTACTCCCAAAGAGAACCTCAACATTTTCATCTCTGCTACCTCCAACTCTGACTCCTGTCTTTTCCTCAGGGCCACTGTCTCCAAACCATACAACATCGCTGGCCTCATCACCGTCTTGTACACTTTTCCCTTCATTCTTGCCGATACCTTCCTATCACACATCACACCGGACACTTTTCTCCATCCATTCCAACCTGCCTGCACGCGCTTCTTCACCTCTTTTCCACACTCTCCATTGCTCTGGATTGTTGAGCCTAAGTACTTAAAATCCTCCACCTTCTTTATCTCTGTCCCCTATAAACACTGGTGACTGAGACGCGGAAAACTGGCTGAGCACAGCTATAACCAGGGGCCAGAGAGAAACACAGGGTATCAACTGCGTGATGTAGGATAATCTTCTGGCACACAGGTGAACATGCAGCTTGTCTCAATAGGAGGTAGATTTGTGGAGTGGAATCGTGTGCGTTGCTGCAGTCAGCCCGATTAGGTCAGCCACGCCCCTCAGCCAGAGCCTGTACCACTGGGGAGAAAACAGAGTTAGACAACAGAACAGCCAAATTCAAAGTCCCTCAGAACACAGACCATAACAGTTGGACCACAACCAAATACGCATACGCAGCAGATCAAACAGAGCCAGGTGGCCGGTTATTGCATGTCAGAGGGGGGGCTTGTGCATGTTTTTGCCCCTCGCTAGTTGGTAGTGTGAATAAAACAAAAAGGAAATCCAATCTAGAAAAATGTGGTTTGGTAGAACACAAATTAAGTAGTCAAACTTAATCCGTAGGTGTTGTGTAGGTTTTCCTTGTGTGTGTGTGTGTGTGTGTGTGTACAGCATAGTGCTTAATCAAAGTACTGCTGAAAAAGGTGTGTGAAAATACCCAGTGACTCAGCTGTCCGGATGTCCAGAGGAAGTTCATTCCACCACCTTGGTGCCAGAAGAGAGAATTTTAATTGTAACGATACATCCATTATAAGTTGGCACATGGGCAGTTTCGGTCTAGTAATGAGGTAAAACAATTAAATTATGATATGATTTAAAACAGGTGATGTCAACAGGTGATGGCAGTCCCAAGTTAGTGTCAAAAGATGGTCTAGGCTTAAGATGAATAGTTTATAATCTATTTCTACCGTATGTTCCTTGACCTTCCTTGAAAACATTATGAGATCAAGAAAACAAGGATGAATTCATTAAAACCTAAAAAGAAACAGATATGGTGTTGAGAGAATCTGGGCATGGGTATCCGGGGACCCCCCCCTTCCCCTGGAGCCAGGCCTGGGGGCAGGGCTCAAAGGCGAGTGCCTGGTGGTTGGGCTTCTACCCATGGAGCCCGGCCGGGTCCAACCCGAAAAGGAGACATGGGTCTACTCTCCCATGGACCCACCACCTGTAGGAGGGGCTATAGGGGTTGGGTGCAATGTGAGTTGGGTGGCAGCCGAAGGCATGGGTTCTGTTGGACCGATCTTCGGTTACTGACTCTGACTCTTGGGACATGGAATGTCACCTCTCTGGCGGGGAAGAAGCCTGAGCTGGCGTGTGAGGTAGCGAGACACCGACTAGATATAGTCGGGCTCACCTCAACGTATAGCTTGGGCTCTAGAACCACCCATCTCGAGAGAGGCTGGACCTTATTCCATTTCTGGAGTTGCTCCTGGGGAAAGGCGGCAAACCGGTGTGGGCATCCTTGTTGCCCTCCATCTCGGTGCCCAAACATTGGGGTTCTCCCCGGTCAACAAAAGGGTAGCTTCCTTCTGCCTTGGGGTGGGGGGATGGGTCCTGACTGTTACTTGTGCTTATGCATCAAATGACAGTTCAGAGTACCCACTCTTGTTGGAGAACGCTCCCTCGGGAGACTCACTTGTTGTCTTGGGAGACTTCAACGCCCATGTGGGCAACAATAGTGTGACCTGGAAGGGTGTGATCGGTAGGTACGTCTTCTGTTCTAAACCCAAATGGTGTTTCATTGTTGGACTTCTGTGCTCTTCACAGTTTGTCTATCACGAACACCATGTTTGAACATAAGGGTGTCCATAAGTGCACTTGGTACCAGGATACCATAGGTCGCAGTTCAATGATCAACTTTGTAGTCATGTCACCGGACTTGCGGCCGCATGTTCTAGACACTCGGGTGAAGAGGGGAACTGAGCTGTCAACCGATCACCACCTGGTGGTGAGCTGCCTTCTAGACCTGGCAGGCCCAAGCATGTAATTAGGATCTGCTGGGAACGTTTGGCGGAGTCTCCTGTCCAAGAGGCCTTTAACTTCTACCTCCGGCAGAGCGACAACCACGTCACAGAGGCGGCGGGTGAGATGGAATCCGAATGGGCCATGTTTCGTTCCTCCATTGCTGAGGCGGCAGCCCAAACTCGGCGGTGGACACCTGTGGTGATGGGGGCCATCCAACAGAAAAAGGAGGCCTATCGGGTCTTATTGGCCTGTGGGACTCCTGAAGCAGCAGACAGGTACTGGCAGGCCAAACGTGCTGCAGCCAAATCTGTCACAGATGTAAAATCTCTGGCGTGGGAGGAGTTCGGTAAGGGCCTGGAGAGTAATTATCAGTTGGCCTTAAAAAGGTTCTGGACCATCATCCGATGCCTCAGGAGGAGGACACAGTTCTCCACAAACACTGTTTACAGTGGAGGTAGGGAGCTGCTCACCTCAACTAGGGATGTCGTCGAGAGGTGGAAGGAATACTTTGAGGACCTCCTGAATCCCACCAATGGATTGGATGAGATCTGCCCCGAATATCTCAGGGCTCTGAGATATCTCGGGGCTCGGAGCCAGTGTTTGGTATGTATTGATAACAGCAGATCGAATTCATTTCCAGTGAGGGTTGGAGTCCGCCAAGGCTGTCCTTTGTGACCGATTCTGTTAATAATTTTTATGGACAGAATTTCTAGGCACAGCCGAGGTGTTGAGGGGTTCTGGTTCGGTGGACATCGGACCTCGCCTCTGCTTTCTACGCATGATGTTGTCCTTTTGGCTTCATCAAGCCAGGACCTCCAGCTCTCATTGGTGCGATTTGCAGTCGAGTGCGACGCAGCTGGGATGAAAATTATTTTCTGCCGCCCCTCTCCCTTCAGGAAGAGGAAAACACCCCCCACACTATAAATAGTATCATTTGTCCATAAAATTGTTAATGTCTAAGTAATCTTCTACATAACACTGCATCCTCATTAACATTATGTAATGCAAAAAAAGAAGAAATATAGATCAACTTCCAACAAAGAATAACTTTATTAACAATTTTTTTAGTCTTTAAACAAAAAGATTTAAAGTGCATCAATTCGCCTGAAATTAGAAAAAGCATCTTTATTTAAACTGTAAACATTTTTTTACCAACAATTTGGACCATTCAATACTGAAAAATAAAATTAAATAAAATCAATAAATAATAAATTCAAATTGATCCGCAACATTAACTAAGGAGCACAATATATAAAACACTTTAACCTACAAAACAAAAATGAATAATACAATTTGTATTTTTTTTTTCTCAAAATAATTAAGTCCAGATTAATGGTATAATGAGCCCGTTTTGCAGTGCACAGCTTTTCGAAGCCGGGTTTAAAGTACGATACTGAACTCTCAGCTCCTGCTCAATGCTGAACTGGGACCTGGACTTATTTAGATAGTGACGTCATCCAGCACGACAGAGACCGTGTGTGCTGCAGGTCGGATCAGTTCCTCTGCTGTGCTGTGGGTTTTTTTGCACTGAGCAGTTTGGTGAGCCACCTTATCTGATGTTAACAGAGTTCGCTGGTTTGCTGGAGTAGCATTCACAAAGCGGGATGGTAGTTGGCAATACTCGGCAAGTTTTCACTGAAAAAACTCAAGTGGCTTATCAGCGTTGTTGGGGTGGAATCTCTTTAAGTGACGCTTTAATTTATTTGGCTTCATGCTGTCTGATGCCAATGTTTTCAGACACAGTAAACCCAGCGGCCTTTCCTCGTTTCTCACCGTACTCACAGTGAAACCCTGAGTGCTACATCCGCTTCATCATACCTCCTCGACTTAGCTTTCGGGAGACTTTCGTTTCTCTCACTGTCTCTGTCTCTCTCTGCCACTCTTTTCGTCCCTGTTAAACATTTTTTCACAGTGGCTTTATTAACTTCACTTCCTATTTTACCATTGAGCTAATTCTCTCTGGGCACACTCTGACAGTGAGGGAGCCACTGCCACCTACTGTAGTGGATGTAGAATTACACTTTATTCTAGTACGGTAAAAAACAAAGCATGTTCCCTGGGGTCACACGCACCCCCCCTGGTATCACACCGCACCCCCCTTCCCAGGGGGACACACCCCAGTATTTGAGAACCACTGCCTTCGAGATAAGGTGAGAAGTTCTACCATCTGGGGAGAGCTTGGAGTAGAACTGCTGCTCCTCCGCATTGAGAGGGGCCAGTTGAGGTGGCTCGAGCATCTGGTAAGAATGCCTCCCGAATGCTTCCCTGGTGTGGTGTTTCAGGCATGTCCAACCGGGAAGAGACTCTGGGGTTGACCTAGAACATGCTGGAGGGACTATGTCTCTCGGCTTGTCTGGGTACGCCTCGGTGTGCCCCAGGAAGAGCTGGAGGAAGTGGCCACGGAGAGGGACGTCTGGACATATTTGCTTAGGTTGCTGACCCCGCTACTCGACCCCGGAAGAAGAGGAAGAAGAAGATGATGATGATGATGATGAAGTACAGTATTTCACTGACTGTGAAGAGTGTCTGGAAAAAGAATTTTGCAGTTTATTCTCATATGTTTTACTGTTGGATCGGCCGTAGCCTAAAGGTTAGAGCAGCAGCTTTTAGACCAAACAGTTGCTGGTTTGATACCTAAACCAGAAGGAAAAATGTGTGGTGGTGGTGGTGGTTGGGGGGCGCTGCACCTTCCCTTCCTCCACATTAGTGACTGAAGTGCTGTTAAGCAAGGCACCTTACCCCAAGTGCTCCCCGGCTGCCCCCAATGTGTGAGAGAGAGAGAGAGAGAGAGAGAGAGAGAGAGAGAGAGAGAGAGAGAGAACATTTTGGATGGGTTAAAAGCAGAGGAAAAAACCTATTTTAATACACTGAAAGATAAAAAGAATGACAGATGAGTGCTGCTGATGGAGAGGAGATGATGTCACAGTTAATGGTTATAATCCAGGAAGATGTCACAGAAAATGGTTTCTCTGTGGAATTTTTATGTTATTCTAGGGCTTGCATGGGTTTCTTCCGACTACCCTGGTTTCCTCCCATAGTCAAAAGACATGTCCATTAAGCTAAACAGCTGTTCGTAATTACCCCTTGGTGTGAGTGTGAATGCAGTGGCTGTGTGTGTGTGTATGTGCTGACCTTGCAATGGACTAGTGAGCTGTAAAGAGTGTATTCCTACATTTGCCCCTGGTCAACTGAGATAGGCTCCATCCTCCCTGTTACCCTAATTAGAATTGAGCTTAGAAAATGAATGAATGAATGTTTACACACAATGTATACAAAAAATGTGTGATGCAAAAAACACTACACACACACACACACACACACACACACACATTATCCTCAGCACTGGGAGGAAAATAGGCCAGGTTTTCATTTTGGTTGTATCCTGATTGAACAAAGCCGAAAGGAGAAATTTTGAAACAAAAGATTGTCTTCTAATCCCTATCTGCGTCATGATACATCAGATAAAATTGCTATCACAGCCTTGGAATGATTTTATTTCTTCGTTTGTTGTGCCTGGAGCATATGCGTCGTACCCAAAGATGCAGGAGACCATGTAAGATGATTCCACTAATTTATTTTGCACTTTTGGAAAATCTAAATAGCTGGAAATTTAATCGAGGGAAACTGGTCGAGCACGAGGCAGGAAACCAGGAGTCAGAGAGATAGCAGGGAAACGGAATTGCTGGGAAGGACAATCTTCTGATATCAGAGGGAAGCGCGCCGCTTACATTTATAGCTCGTTGATTGCTGATTGCTGAGTGGAAACAGGTGTGCTCTCTGGACCTCGCTGACATGCAACAGCCACGCCCCTCGCCAGTGCCTGCAATGAATGAAGAGAGAGGTAATGCCGCCAGCCAGCACAGACCATAACATCGTTGTGCATAAACTTCTTGCTACATGCAAACTTATGGATAATAACTCTCGAAATGAGTCAGCAAGTGGGGAGATCTGTTTACTTTTTCCATTGGATTTTTGAGGGGAAAAATAAGTACGTAATTAAAAAGAATGCATCACAAACAATCTTTCAATCGGCTTTTTCCCTTTATCATGGGTTGCCACAGCAAATAATTTGCATGTTTGATTTGGCATAGGTTTTTATGTCGGATGCCCTTCCTGACACAACCCATTAGCAAGGGACAGAAACACGCTGACGGCTATGCAGCTACTCTTTACGAAAGTCAGCAAAGGTTCTTTTACATGAACCTCTCACCAGAGACAGTGAGAGACATGGCCTGTTTTTGATAACCCAGTCAGCTGCACTGTGGGGGGACAGTGACAACCTTGTGGAGAGTGAGACTCAAACCCCCAACCTTAGGATCAGCTATCCAGCGCCCTATACTGCTAGACCACCACTGCCCCCTAGTCATGACTTTGAATATAGTTTATAATATAAGTGTAAATGCAAGTATATTATCGTACACTGAAATACACCGCAGAATCGAGTCATGCTTATGTTTGTCAGTCTGAGTATTCCCAATACGTACCTATATTCTCCTGTACCAATGTTTCCCAGTATCTACATTCCCCATTACATCTGTTCCCCAGTACCAACGTTTCCCAGCAACTGCGTTCCCCAGTATCTACATTCCCCACTAGCTACGTTCCCCAATATCTATGTTCCCCAGTACCTACATTCCCAATCACCGACGTTCCCCATTACCTTCACTTCCCACTATTTATGTTCCCTAGTCTCTATGATCCCCACTACATATGTTCCCTAGTACTTACATTCCCCAGTACCTATGTTTATCAAATATCTACGTTCCCCAATACCTGTGGTCCCCAGCAGTGACGTTCCCCAGTACCTAGGATACCCGCTACCTATGTTTATCAAATATCTATGTTCTGCAGTACCTGTGGTCCCCAGCAGTGACGTTCCCCACTACCTATGTTCCCCACTACCTATGTTCCCCACTTAGTATGTTCCCTACTAGCTACATTTCCTACTACCAACATTCTCCACTATCTACGTTCCCCTGTATCTACATTCATCATTACATATGTTCCCTAATATCTACATTCCATAGTACCAATGTTCCCCATTACATTCCCTAGTATCTACCTTCCCTACAACCTATGTTCCCTAGTACCTACTATATTATCTTCTGCCTACGCTTCCACTACATACATTCCCCACTACCTCTGTTCCCCACTAACCTGTGCTCGCCATTACCTAAGTTCCCCAAGACAAAATAATAAATGCATTTCTTTTTAAATTAAAATATTAATAGAAAAAAAATATTTTTTCAGGGAATCAAATATAGAAACAATTATAGCAATTTAGATGTTGACCCCTGAAAAAGAAGAAAAAGCCGAAAGGAAAAGAAGGTGTTTGCAGAGTCAATTAATTCTTGGCTGTACCACTCATCTTCTTCTTTTCCTTTCGGCTTTTCCCTTCAGGGGTCGTCACAGCGAATCATCTGCCTCCATCTCACCCTATCCTTTGCATCTTTTTCTCTTATTCCAACGACCTTCATGTCCTCCTTCACCACATCCATGAATCGTCGCTTGGGTCTTCCCCTAGGCCTTCTGCCTGGTAGTTCCAGCCTCAGCATCCTATTACCAATATACTCACTATCCCTCCTCTGTACATGTCCAAACCATCTCAATCTAGCCTCTCTGACTTTGTCTCCGAAACGACTTACATGTGCTGTCCCTCTGATGTGCTCATTCCTAATCCTATCCATCCTCGTTACTCCCAAAGAGAACCTCAACATTTTCATCTCTGCTACCTCCAGCTCTGCCTCCTGTTTTTTCCCCAGGGCCACTGTTTCTAAACCATACAACATTGTTGGCCTCAACACCGTCTTGTACACTTTTCCTTTAATTTTTGCCGATACCCTCCTATCACACATCACACCGGACACTTTTCTCCAACTATTCCAACCTGCCTGCACACGCTTCTTGACCTCTTTTCCACACTCTCCATTGCTCTGGATTGTTGAGCCTAAGTACTTAAAATCCTCCACCTTTCTTATCTCTGCTCCCTGTAATCTCACCGTTCCTCTTGGGTCCTTGTCATTCATGCACATGTATTCTGTCTTACTGAGGCTAATCTTCATTCCCCTCCTTTCTAGGCCATACCTCCACCTCTCTAGGTTTTCCTGCACTTGTTCTCTGCTCTCACTACAGATCACAATGTCATCTGCAAACATCATAGTCCATGGGGAATCTTGTCTAACCTCGTCTGTCAGCCTGTCCATCACCATAGCAAACAAGAAGGGGCTGAGAGCTGACCCTTGGTGCAGTCCGACCTCCACCTTGAACTCTTCTGTCACACCGACAGCACACCTCACCACTGTCTTACATCTCTCATACATGTCCTACACCACTCTAACATACTTCTCTGCCACTCCAGACTTCCTCATGCAATACCACAGTTCTTCTCTCGGCACCCTGTCATATGCTTTCTCCAGATCCACAAAGGCACAATGCAGCTCCCTCTGACCTTCTCTGTACTTCTCCATTAACATCCTCAAGGCAAACACTGCATCTGTGGTGCTCTTTCTTGGCATGAAACCAAACTGTTGTTCACAAATGCTGACTTCTGCCCTTAGTCTAGCTTCCACTATTCTTTCCCATAACTTCATCGTATGGCTCATCAACTTTATCCCTCTGTAGTTGCCACAACTCTGCACGTCTCCCTTGTTCTTAAAAATGGGCATCAGCACACTTCTCCTCCATTCCTCTGGCATCCTCTCACTCTCTAAGACCTTGTTAAATGTTCTTGTCAGAAAATCTACTGCTACCTCTCCTAGACACTTCCATACCTCCACCGGTATGTCATCAGGACCAACTGCCTTTCCATTCTTCATCCTCTTCAATGCCCTCCTCACTTCACCCTTACTAATCTTTGCTACTTCCTGGTCCTCAAAAGTAACCTCTTCTACTCTTTTTTCTCTCTCATTTTCCTCATTCATCAGCTCTTCAAAGTACTCTTTCCATCTTCCCAGCACACTTCTGTCATCAGTCAATACATTTCCCTCTCTGTCCTTTATCAATCTAACTTGCTGCACGTCCTTCCCATCTCTATTTCTCTGCTGTGCCAACCTGTATAAATCATTTTCTCCCTCCTTACTTTCCAACTGAGCATACAAGTCATCAAACGCGCTCTGTTTGGCCTTTGACACTGCTACCTTTGCCTTACGCTGTGTCTCCCTGTACTCCTGTTTACTCTCTTCGGTTTTCTCAATGTCCCACTTCTTCTTAGCTAAGCTCTTCCTTTGTACACACTCCTGCACTTCCTCATTCCACCACCAAGTCTCCTTATCTACTTTCCTTCCAGATGACACACCAAATATTCTCCTACCTGTCTCCCTGATCACATTGGCTGTAGTTGTCCAGTCATCTGGAAGCACTTCCTGACCACCCAAAGCCTGTTTCAAGTCCTCCTTGAAGACAACCCGACACTCTTCCTTTTTCAACTTCCACCACTTTGTCTTCTGCTCTGCCTTTGCCTTCTTCACCTTCCTCAGCATCATCCTGCACATCACCATCCTATGCTGTTTTGCAACACTCTCACCCGCTACTACTTTGCAGTCACTGACTTCCTTTAAATTACATCGCCTGCACAAGATGTAGTCTACCTGTGTGCTCCTACCTCCACTTTTATAAGTCACCCTATGCTCCTCTCTCTTCTGGAAGAAAGTATTCACCACAGCCATTTCCATCCTTTTTGCAAAATCTACCAACATCTGTCCTTCTGCGTTCCTGTCCTGGATACCAAACCTACCCATCACTTCCTCGTCCCTCTGTTTCCTGCACCAACATGTCCATTGAAGTCTGCCCCAATGACCACTCTTTCACCTCTGGGGGTACTCTGCATCACTTCATCTAACTCCTCCAGAATCTCTCCTTCTTTCTCGCTCACATCCTGTCTGTGGGGCATAAGCACTAACAACATTGACCATCACACCTTTAATTTCTAACTTGAGACTCATCACTCTGTCTGACACTCTTTTCACTTCTAGAACATTCCTGGCAAACTCCTCCTTCAAGATGACTCCGACTCCATTTCTCTTCCCATCCACACCGTGATAAAACAGTTTAAACCCTGCTCCTATGCTTATAGCCTTGCGCCCTTTCCACCTGGTCTCCTGAACACACAGTATGTCCACCTTCCTCCTCTGCATCATGTCAGCCAGCTCTCTACCTTTTCCTGTCATAGTTCCAACATTCAAAGTCCCTACTTTCAGTCCTAGACTCATGCCTCTCCTCTTCTCTCTCTGGCAACGGACACGCCTCCCGCCTCTCCTTCTTCGACGTCTTCGACCAACAGTAGTCCAATTTCCATCAGCACCCTGTTGGTTGACGGCACTGATGGCGGTCGTTGTTAACCCGGGCCTTGACCGATCCGGTATGTGATTTTTTCTTGTGATTCGCATAGTTTATTTGGCATTTGTTTTACGCCGGATGCCCTCCCTGACGCAACCCTCTGCATTTATTCGGGCTTGGGACCGGCGTGAGGGAGAGACACTGGTTTGTGCCCCCCCCCTCCACTCATAAAGGTTTTAAACCACAGGAGTCAAAAGGCCTATGGGCCACATTCACATTTAGCTTTACAATTCATTTTATATGACCTTTTCCAGTTTAATTTTTTGTGAATTTATAAAGATTAGGATTATCATACATTATTGGCATCATCCATTGCCGTGAAACGTAATTCATTTGTTCTTTTAATAGGTGGTAGCAACCTATTTCAAATAAACAGTTATTCATTCGTGACTCAAGAAAGATTGCAAACTAGCTAAGGGTGAACAAAAAAAAATTGTTGTTTCGGTTACTCAACTGCCCCGCCCAAAAAGGGTAAAAAAAATTTTTTTCGCTCTACCTTACAAACAATCTACCTCATAGCCTCCATGAACCCACCAACAAGATCTGCCAATTTAAAATATAGGAATTAATTACGTTTAAAATTTTAATTCATCAGGAATTAATTATTTTTCTGAACGGAATATTCATACATAGTGTGCATCAGCTCAACTTGTCTTCTGTGAAATTCACCTTCAACTAACATCTAATTTGCATTATAAACAGTGGTAAAATAAAAAACTTTTTTTTTTCATAGACAGATCTATATATCTACTGAATATATCTTTAAATCACATGGCCAAAAAATTAAAAATGCCAATACATGAAAGAGGGTGTAAGTTTTTAGACCATGGGAGGAAACCAGAATACCCAGAGGAAACCTATCCAAGCGCTAGAACAACATGAAGACTCCATAGAGAAACCACTTTCTGTGACATCTTCAAGGATTACAATCATTCCCTGTGACATCATCTCCTCCCCGTCAACGTCACTCTTCTGAATAATTATTTTAATCTTTTATTTTGTCTTCTTCTACTTTTCCTTTCGGCTTTTCGTCTCAGGGGTCGCCACAGCGAATCATCTGCCTTCATCTCACCTGATCCTCTGCATCTTCTACACTTACTCCAACTACCTTCATGTCCTCCTTCACCACATCCATAAATCTTCTCTTTGGTTTTATTTAGTGTATTAAATATTTTTTTTTGCAATTTACTATATTAATCCCTTAAGGGGAATCATTTTCTCTGCTTTCAGCCAATCCAAAGTGAGCACACAGACGGAGCAGTGTGCGTGCACACACACACACACACACACACACACACACACACACACACGTTGGAGGAAGTCAGGGAGAACTTGGAGTAAGGTGCCTTGCTCAACAGCATTTCAGCCACTATTGTGGAGGAAGGGAAGGTGTAGCTCATCTCACCACACAAATTGTTTGGTCCAAAAGCTGCTTTTCTAACCTTTAGGCTACGGCTGACCAAATGGTAAAATACACGAGAGTAAACTGCGCAATTCTTTTTTCTAGATACTCTTCACAGTGAGTGAAATACTTCAGATATTTAAATTCTGAAAGCAGAGGTAGTAGTGAGCAGGTCGGACTCACTGCAAGAAGATGCTGGGCTTGAGTCCTGGGCACAGGCGTGGTTGTGTGAAGTTTGCATGTTCTCCCCATGCGTGCATGAGTTTCCTCCTACAGTCCAAAGACATGTCCATTAGGTTAATATTAGCTGCTCCAAATCGCCCCTAGGTGTGGATGTGATTGCGAGTTATAAATGGCTGTGTGCTGTGTGCTGTGTGCTGAGATGGTCTGTTGAGCTGTTCAGGGTGTACCCTGCCTTTGTCTACTTTTGGGTGGATTCGGCTCTCCACAACTCTAATAGTAGGATTATGTGGTTTGGCAAATGAGTGAGTGATTCTAACAGAACTCAAACATTTTTCATTTATTCATTCATTTTCTGAACCACTTAATCCTAATTAGGGTCACAGGGAGGCTGGTACCCATCTCAGCCGACTCTGTATGAGGGCAGAGTACAACCGGGACAGCTCGCCAGGCCACTGCAGGGCAGAAACACTTGACAAAAGTCAGCAGTGGTTCTTTTACATGAACCTCTCACTGTCTATGGTGAGCCTTTGATAACCCAGTTATCTGGACTGGGAGAGGGACAGCAGTGACAATTATTGTCAGTGGGACTTGAACCTTCCTTTGACCGTTGGGATCAGTAATCCAGCACCGTTCCACCGCCACCCCCGCCCACTATAAAAAGGTAAAGTCTGTTGAGCTATTGACACCCGAGCCTAGTCGCTCATCAGGCCTGCACTTATCCCAGGCCGGTCTCCATAACGTGAAGCGACCTGGAGTTCAACTCCTCCTGGATGGGACACCAGACCATCAAAGGTCACCTTCCCAGTATATTTTTACTGGTACCCATTTATACTGCTGGGTGAACAGAGGCACGCTTGTGGTTAAAATGTTGCCCAGGGATCTTAGCACAGTGGGGGATTTGAACACACAACCTCCTGATCATGAGCCCAGCACCCTAACCACTACATTATTATTATTATTATTATTATTATTATTATTATTATTATTATGTGTTGGGACAGTGGTAGCTCGGTGCTAGGCTGTTAGCTTACTGAGCCGAAGGGCGGGGGTTCGAATCCCACTCTCACCATTGGAAGAATTGTGAAAAAAAAATGCTTTTGTTTACAACGCCTCGTTGCTGGTCCATATTTGGTTCGTTTCCGACTCGTCATGTTTAGTCACAGTTATAAAAGTGACCGGGAAATAACCGTCATGACTCAAAAACCAGAAACAAGGAAGTAGTGAGTCATGGGCTGCGTCCCAAATCCCACATGAGCCTACTAAGTAGTGTCAATAAGGTTTGGTGCGCTCGAGTGCTCATGTTTGTCACAGACTACGCAGTGACGCAATGCGCCGTTGACGACGCGACCCTGTGTAACGTTCTCTGACTGGAAAACACACAAGGGCGCGAGACGAAACAATGAGCCGTGTGAGGTGTGTAACGTGCGCGCGTGTTGCGTAGGATTAACGTTTAACTCACGGTGGAGATAATAAAGAGTTTGAGAGAGAGGTTTGACGCGAATTTCATACTTTTAACTGGAGACCGAGAAATGCAAGGTAAAGTCATTATAAAATTAATAAAACTTCCACGAACTACACATGAAATGGAAACTTAATGCTAAAGGGATTGATATATGGGGAAAGAATTCGTGAAAATTCATAATAATGATGTAGTTGTGTCATATTAATCATATAATAATCTATAAAATTTTTATATTATGGTTTAAATACTACAGTTTAATAATACACAACGTGTTTACTTTGTTGTTGTTGTTTAACTGTGTCAATTACTTGAAATATTTAAATGTTTATTCACATCAGTATAAAAGAACATTCTAGAGAGAGAGAGAGAGATGTTGAGAAACCATTAAAAAAATTCTGTTCTCTGAAATGAACTTTTTAACATTTCCTCCAATGAGGAATTTCCCTTTTCATGAAACCTCCATATGAACTATAAAAGTACCAGATATAATATTCATGTCATTGATAACTTCCATTTCAAGCCACGTGGTAAAGTTTCGACCACGTGATGCGGCTGATGTCACATGATAACGGTTTTCGCTTGAACCCCTTCTCCATTTCTTCACCATGTAGTTTCAGACAGCTGGTGATCTCTGCGGTGGTGCGGTGGCATGGTGGTTAGTACAGCCACCTCACAGCCAGAAGGCGCCCTGGGTTCGATTCCCAGCTCGGGAATTCCTGTGTGGAGTTTGCATGTCCTCCCAGTGATACTCGTGGGGGTATTTTCTGGGTACGCCAGTTTCGTCCCACAACCCAAAAACATGCACAGTCGTCTAATCGGCTGTTCCGAATCACCCCTAGGTTTGGGTGTGAACCGTTGTGTGAGTGTTGGTCTGGCAAGCTGTTCAGGGTGAACCCCAGAGTCAGCTGAGATGGGCACCAGCCTCCCCACAACTCCGATTAGGATTAAGTGTATGAAGCGTGTGTTTGATGATATGATCTAATGTGCTTTCAGAAGTCAAATTTTCTCCTGAAGACGTGTGAAGAATTGGGCTGATCCTTTCAAACGAGTCCATTCGGCCAAACGTCCCTTTCTTTCTTTTTCAGTTTTCTTTGTGAAACTGAGAATTTTTGTCTTCATAATTTGTTTTCTAGTCTGGGTATTTGAGTCATCAGGCTGTCGTTCAAAAAGATTCTCTGACTAACCGGAATACAGACAGCCAGTCTGCTCTTTTCAGGATCACGAATCTCATGGAATGACAGAGAGATGATCACTCATTCCAAAGATATTGCTGATGATTTTTGCATTCTGAGAAAAGTGCCAGGTATCCGGGGAAAAGCTCTGACCAATTGATCAAAACTCTACAGAGTCATTTCTTTCAGCCACCATGTTGTTCTGCTGTTCGGAGGCCCAGAGGAGTACGTGGCGTGGAGTTCCAGTGATTTGTATAGGATTTATAAATGACCAAAAATATGACACGCCCCCGACCCAATCAAACCGGATAGGTCACAGGTTTTCCACGGGAATGTGGGTCCAGAGCGTGCACAGCACTACTGGCGGAACTTGATATACATATTTATGAACTAATACTTTATCATTTTTAATACAGACACTCCCCGACTTACGTTTTTAATTGGTTCCGGAGAGCCGAATGTAATTTGAAAGTCAACGTAAGTTGTTACAGTGACGTATGACGTGTGACGTATGACGCTCATACTGTACTGTCTGTCTGTCTTCCTTTCGGCTTTTTCCCTTTTACTCGGGAGTCGCCACAGTGAATCATCTGATTCGCACGTTTGATTTGGCAGAGGTTTTTACGTCGGATGCCCTTCCTGTCACAACCCTTTTTAGCAAGGGACAGAAATACGCTGACGACTTTGCAGCCCACTCTTTACGAATATCAGCAATGGTTCTTTTACATGCCTCTCACCATAGACAGTGAGAGACATGGCCCGCCTTTGATAACCCAGTCAGCCGCACTGGGGGGGACAGTGACAACCCTGTGGAGAGTGGGACTCGAACCCCCAACCTTTGGATCAGCGCTCCAGCGTCCCTTACCACTAGACCACCACTGCCCCTGACGCTCATACTGTACTATACATCCATAAATAAATACCATTACCGTATCTCATAATATACCCCTAAATCAATTATTATGAACATAACATTGTAAAATAATATCAAATTTATCAAATAATATCAACATTAGTTTCAAATAAGTCACTTATTTTATACCGAGTTACTTTACATGAAGTTTAAAACAGGCAAACAATGCTTCCAATATGTGAGGCGCTCAATACCGAAAGTAGTGTACTTGCGAAAGTAGTGTACTTGCTGTGGGTTATACGGTCTTCCGGTCTTTCAAGTGCACAAGGGTGCCGTTGAACTCGTTTAGAACACAGCCTGCACTGATGTGAATCCCAGCAAAGCGGAGAGTTCTTTCTTTTGTGTCAGTAAGTAAGTAAACTTGAATAAAGAGATGCATACAAAGAACAAGTACAAATCCTAATGAATATTAATATAAAATTAAGTATACACTCTTAGGATTCTGCTAAAAGATAATAAATAGCTGTAATTGTTCTGTAATTTGTGGATTCGGGTTTTCATTTATTTAACAGCTCTCTTTGCTTAACTGAGTCTGCATGGTGGATTGTGCCGATCTGAGCAGATAGTTAATTCATCTCTGTGTATGAGACTTAACCCATGCTAGTAGGCTTACACTTCTGACCAACCAGATTTGCTTAGGGTTACAAAAGTCCGCAAAACAGTGTAAACACAAAGATCACAGAGACGACGTCTTAACGCAAGAGTAACACGCTATATAACTGATATATATATATATATATGTGTGTGTGTGTGTGTATATACACTCAGTCTGTAGTTTGTAATCAATGAATGCAGCGTCATTGCGTCATTACGTAAGGTATGTCTAAACTCAAAATTTGACTTTTTTTTTTTTTTTTTTTTGAAAAAAAAAAACGTAAAATCGAAAAAACGGATGAACGTAAGTCAACCTTGGACAGCTTTGTTGGTATCTCCGGATGTTTGCAAAACGAATGTTGGTGAGTTGGAGAGCGTCTGTATTTATATTTTATTTACATCTTATGTTTTTTTTCAATGTTTAATTGTTATTATAAGCATTTATAGCATTGGACATGTATTTATTGATATTATATACACATATACATGTACGTCAGTCGGGTGTGTGTGTGTGTGGGGGGGTGATCCTACTTCGCGGATTTCGATGGTCGCATGGAGATTTCAGTCCCAATTAACGGCGGAAAGTGAGGGATCCCTGTATTTCTACGCATCAGCATCAGATAAACTCGACCAATCGGCATCAATTGCAAATGAGTGTTGAGTTTATATAACACTTGCATTTCTACTTCAATTTCATTTACAGATTAACTGTATGATTCTAGTTGAATCCTGTATGTAAAGAATATAGATAAGATACAATGAGTAATTATAAAGAGTATTTTCTGTTGTTGTTGTTTACATACTCTTAAGGCAGTAAAAAGATGAAGAGAGAAGTTACGGCTGCTGTGAACTTCCTGAAACGCATGTCCTTGGAGCGAGGACATGCTGACAAAGACAAGGCCAAAGTGTTTGCCGCTACACTGCAAGAGCTGTTGTGCAAGAAGTACAAAGACCACTGGTACCCGGATAATCCTAACAGAGGACAAGCATACAGGTAAATAACACTTAATAGAACTAGAATATCTGGCTTTACTTCTTTATTGGTCTGGATCAGAATAGGATCCAGCCTGGACTAAAAGCACAAAGCTTTCTGTAGGACCTGATTTTATACCTTGCACTGTTTTTTCTCTTCCAAGGTGCATCAGGATAAATAAGAGCACACCATGTGATGAGATTGTTCTACAAGCCTGTGAGGCAAGCAAGATGAAACTGGCAGACCTGGGTCTTCCTCATGAACTGACAATATGGATCGACCCACGTGAAGTTTCTGCACGGTAAGTTTACTCCAGCCAAAAGAGTTGAAATGTTACAGGTCAAATATGACAAAATACCTTAAATGAAAGGGCTTGACTTTGGACTGCAGTGGTATAGAAAAGACAGATGTTTAACCATCTGCGAGAACCTATGTGTGTGTGCGTGTGTATGTGTATATATATATATATATATATATATATATATATATATATATAGAGAGAGAGAGAGAGAGGCCGCGGTAGCCTGATGGTAAAGGTGCTGATTCTAAAGTTGGGGCTCAAGCCCCACTCTAAACAGGTTGTCACTGTCTCCCCCCACCCCCCCAGTGCAGCTAACTGGGTTATCAAATGCCAGCAATGTCTCTCACAGTCTGTGGTGTGATGCATGTAAAAAGAACCATTGCAGACTTTCGTCAAGAGTAGGGTACATAGCTGTCAGTGTGTTTCTGATGGTGATGTGTAGAGTTGCAACCCCATCGCTTCTATCTTCGAATTGTAAGGTTGCATGCTATAGAAAGTACAAAATCCTATGGAGCGCCAGGCATGTAGCTGGGCTGTGGCCGCTATGAGATATATATATATATATATATATATATATATATATATATATATATATATATATATATATATATATATATATATATATATACATACAGGGATCCCTCACTTTGCGCGGTTAATATGGACCGAGACACCCAACCCCCCCGCGATCGCTGATTTCCGCAAAGTAGAATTAACATGACTGACGTATACGTACATGGATATGTATATATAATATCAACAAATACATATTCAACTCTATAAATGCTTATAATAACAATTACACATTCAAAAATAATGCATAAGATGTAAATACACATACATACAGATGTGCACCTCACATAAAAATGTAAGTAGTTTTGCTGGGTTGTTTCTTTGTTTTTGTTTATTTGTTTTTTTTTTTGCATAATTGGCCTTGTTTTGTGGCATTTTTCCTGAACCTTTTTTCTTATTTTTTTATTTTTCGATGAATATTTTTGAAAAAACCCCAATGCATTGAAGCCACAGAAACTGAAACATGAAGTAGTTACATTTTTCATGAACTCATTGAGGGCCTTGCTATTGTTCAAAGTCTACAAGAACCTGTTCCTAAACATAGATGGTGTAACTGACGTATCAATAAAAATCTACTTGACTATATACAGATCAGTTCATCTCTCTCTGAATGTTTCAGTCAGATACTATGACCAGTTATGGTGTTTTGTAGTAGTCGACTAATTTACCTTTTTAAAGTAAAGAATAACATCTTTATTCCTGTAACTCGGGGTTTATTAATTTGAAACATATACTCTAACTCAGTGGTCCCCAACCACCGGGCCGCGGACCGGTACCGGTCTGTGGCTCAGTTGGTACTGGGCTGCAGAAAAAAAAAATTCTTTCCGGATTATTAATTATCTGCGTTTGAACGACCTTTTATTTTTGAAAATGTTTTATTTTGAAAAATGACCGGATTCTCTTGGTGACATGTCGGTCATTTGAGCTCTAAAATGTAACCCACAAGAGGACGGCGTGTGAACAGAGGCGTGTTGAACGTGCTTCAAACATTAGCAAGGATTTGGGTGAGACTCAGCGTGAGCCTTCATTCTCATAGCTGGTGTACCATCACCTGCTGGTGCACCATCACCTGTGGGGTTTTTTTTTTTTTAGAAAAGCTGAAGCTCTACTTCCCAACCAACTTTATTTCAGCTGTTGAAAAATAACATTCATGGAGTGTTTATTATTATTATGCTTCTTCTTCTTATTATTATTATTAATAATAATAATAATAATAATAATTAAAAAAAATAATTTAAATAAATAAATAACTTTATATTTACAGTATAAACAATCTACGCCCCCCGGTCCACACTAAAATTGTCACGCGTTGACCAGTCCGTGGTGATAAAAAGGTTGTGGATCTAACTGCTCTGACTGACGCAACATAATTCGTAACTGATGGGATGTGTGAATTAACGTTAACATTTTTTACAACTGGGTCATTTTTTTTCTGCTACAAAAAGGCAACAAAGATTAATTTCTGTCCATTGGGTAATGTATTCAAAAATCCCTAAGACTGTACAAACTTCAAAAACATGAAACTATAAATCTTCTTTTCCTTCCGGCTTTTTTCCTTTTTCAGGGGTCGTCACAGTGAATCATCTGATTTGCATATTTGATTTGGAGTAGGATTTTACATCGGGGAGATTTTTTTTTTTTTTTTTTTAGTTTTTGTTTGTTTAGGGTTTTTTTTAACTTTTCCCCCTATTCCTCCTTAATTTCCTTATTTTTAAATTTGATGAATATCTAAAAAAAAAAAAAAAACCCGCGATGCACTGAAGCTGCATGAATTGAAGCGCGAAGTAGCGAGTGATCCCTGTATGTGTGTGTGTGTGTGTGTGTGTATATATATATATATATATATATATATATATATATATATACAGTGATACCTCAGCTCACAAACATAATTGGTTCCCAGAAAGTGTGTGTGAGGCGAAAAGTTCGTCTTCCGAACATTTATTTCCCATAAGAAACCATTAAAATGAGAATAATCCGTTCCCAGGTCCCCATAAAACATAATTTTCTACTAAATAAGCCTTAAAACTACACAAAAATATACCTTATTTTATGTATAATAAATGTGATATTGTATTGCAATTAAAGAAATAAACTGTACTGTATAATAAAGTCGTTTTATTTACCTTTGTGATGGTAGTTGATGGCTTGATGGAATGGAGTGGGAGGAGGAGGAAGGGAGGGACTTACTGTTTGGAAGGAGAGTTTGGAAACGCCTACTGTTTGGAAACACCCTTAGCCACACACGCACCCTTAATAGCTTCCTTGTTCTTAAGGATGGGAGCAATGGTAGACTTAGCGTACTGGTACTGGGACGCTAAGTCACACAAACGCACACCTCGTTCGTGTTTTTCAATGATCTCCGCCTGTGGTGGGGTCTTTTTCGGTCCCATAATAGCAAAAGTACACTCAATATGGTCTAAAATGTCTATCAAACACAAACCACTTCCGCACTCAAAGAAAGGGGTGATTTAACTGGGACGCCATGAGCGCGTCGTCAGCTTCTCGTGGTCGCCACCGTGGCGCTGTTCGACCGCGTGGTTTGGTTAGATCCAATAAAACTAGTTCGTCAGCAGAGACTATATGCTCGCAAATTTAATGTTCTTGAGGCGAAAAGTTCGTGAGCTTAAGCGTTCGTCAGCGGAGGTTTTACTGTATATTCTTTTCCTTTCGGCTTTTTTCCTTTTTCAGGAATCGCCACAACATCTCATCTGATTCGCATGTTTGATTTGGCACAGGCTTTTATGTCGGATGCCCTTCCTGATACAACCCTTTAGCAAGGGACAGAAACACGCTGATGGCTTTGCAGTTACTCTTGTTGAAAGTCAGTAATGGTTCTTTTACATGAACCTCTCACCATAGACAGTGAGAGACATGGCCCGCCTTTGGTAACCCAGTTAGCTGCATTGGGGGGGAACAGTGACAACCCTGTGGAGAGTGGGGACTTGAACCTCCGACCCTAGAATCAGTGATCCAATGCCTTTTACCACCAGACTCTACTGCCAATGAAAACTTTAAAAGAAACGATACAAAAAATATTTTAGCAATAAATTGGAAAAACTCTAAAAAATGAAAATAGTCCTTTGGCAAGTAATGGGACGCTTGGGTAACTTTTCGGGGGGAATTGTCCTTTAGAATTGTCTTCATTTCTTAAGGTCCTAAAGATTGTTCATATATATGTCATAATGCAGAAATATAGAAAGTTCTTTTTTTATGCAGCATTGTAGGTACACCCTGAACAAAAAAGGGCCAAAACCCAAATTATAAAAAAATGCATTTCTGGGGTTTCTTGTTTACTTTTGCACAACTGCATACTATATTGTACTGTATCATACGTATTGTCTGTCACCTCTGGTTTTCTTGAAGCGCTCTCTTTTTTATCAGGTGCATTAGCCATGAAGGAAATAACGATTCGGGGGGTTTTCCCAAAAAAAACACCAAAAATAAACAAAAAAACCCAAAAAATATATATATTTGGGAAAATTGCACATCAAGACATGTTAGTTTTAATTAATTCATTTTTCTTTAAGTGGTTACTTATTCCTAATTAGGGTTGCGGGGCGGCTGGCGCCCATCTCAGCTGACTCTGGGCAAGGGCAGAGTACACCCTGGACAGCTCGCCAGGCCATCGCAGGGTAGAAACATGCTGACAGCGAGGCAGCTACTCTTGACGAAAGTCAGCAATGGTTCTTATTACCAAAACCTCACAGCATAGACAGTAACCCAGTTAGCTCCACTGGTGGTGGTGGTGGGTGGGGGGGGGTGACAACCTGTTGAGAGTGAGGCTTGAACCCCTTACCTTAGGATCAATGATCCAGCACCTTTACCACCAGACACATTTGAGAAATTTAGAGGACGTGCTGCCAGTTTTTAAAACAAGTTCCTTGTTAATATCTGTGCTGCCTTCTGGCAAATGCTGTCAAGCTCTTCACATGCCCATCTCAGTCATCAACCTTAAACCTTTTGAAGAAAACTGAAGACCTAATGCTCTGGAGAACCAGAACAGGATCTGTGTTTAGGAGCAGGCTCAGATTTCTTGCTCTGCGTGATTTGTGTGCATCATTAGTGTTCAGTTTTCCGATGATAAGAATATTTTTTTTGATCTCCGACAGGTCCGGAGAAAACTGCAGGCATTTTACAGTGGCTTGTTTCAGTGGGAAAGAAGGGGATGAGGAGCTAGAAGATAAAGAGTCTGATCTGTCACGCAAATGTTTGGTGGACACATCAGACTACCACTCAGCAACCTCTTCAGATTGTGGCACGGATGATTCCAGTGATGCAGATGAAGAGATAAAGCGAGGAGAACTGGCCAGTGTAAACGAGGAGGGAAAGGATAAGCAAGGTGGTGATGACAAGTCTTTTGTAATTACTATGCGGCCCAGGGTGAGGGAGCCAAAGCCACGCAAAATCCCCCAATCTCAGGTAAGTAAGCCACAGATCGTCTGGTTTCCCTGTTACATTGGACAGAAGAGACATTACAGCCAAAGGGTTAATGAGAGTGTCAATAATATAGCAGTTAAAACTTTGAATACGATGCATCTCAGCTCATACACACCCTGAATCCCCTATATGGGCATGTCATGGTATTCTAAATAATACTCAAGGATTATTTTTGAGATATGTCAAGATTTATGATCATGGAAAGATATATTATCAAATATCAGTTGATTTTAAGGACACTCGTATTATATTATCTGGTTGAAGGATCCGCCGAAGCAATGGCAAAAGTTCATTCAAAAAACTTTTTCAATTTATTATTTTTTTCCCCCCGCCGATCTCTGGATTATATGCCGATGTGAAAAAAAAAAATCAAATCTTAATCAGACACAAAATTGTATCTTTAAATGTTATGTATAATTTTGTGTGTTCGTCTTCGAGATTGCGCTTACATCTTTATATCCAAATGAATTCTCGCATCAGGTACAGTGGTACCTCACCTTACAACAGTCCCAGCAAACGAAAAATCCAGGTTTACGAAAAACATTTTCCAAAATTTTTTGTCTCTGTATATGAAACAAGTTCTCCTTACGAAACGCGCCATTCAAAACATTCAAACAATGCACGAGTTGCTCTCCCATCGACTATCTCCCAACATCCTGCCTCGATGGCCTCCCATTGGCTAGGAGGGATGACGCAGGTCCCTTGAGCAGCAGCTTGTTTCACGAGTTTTTCGAGTGTGCTCATTGCGACTTTATTTTGTGACTCAGGCTTTTAACCTTGCATAAACATTTGTAAGATTATAACTCTGCTAAGAAGACATGATCAATTTAAAAAAAAAAAAAAAAATTCAAACAATGCACGAGTTGCTCTCCCATTGACTACCTCCCAACTCCCAGCATGCTTTTGAGCGACTCTAATGAACAGATAATGCAATGTATTGGGACATATGCAAACTGTAAAGACAAATTTCATTGAGACGTATGTAATTTGCACACTATATTTGATGATTGATTTAAAATATTATTATTTACAATTTTGAAAAAAAAGTGTCTGTGGGAAAAATCTAATATATTATATATTATATATATTATAATATATTAGATTTTTCCCACAGACACTTTTTTTTCAAAATTGTAAATAATAATATTTTAAATCTAGTGGCCTTTTTTTTTCTTACTTCCTCCGACATCACTGAATTTGTCCTAAAAAATCCGTCAACCAGAAAATAAAAAATGAGTGGCCTAACTGAAACCATGCAAATTAAATGAACAGTTTTCAAAAGGCTTTCTTGATTTTAATGTAATAATCATTATTAATTGATAATTATCATTTTACTTCATTTAAATGAAGCTTGCAGGACTTCAGTACTTCTACCACCCGACAGCAGTGTATTCTCAGTATAAGAAGAAGAGTCCGATGTTGGTCACAGCCGTTTGCAATCCCCCACAGACTCCTGTTCTTGGCTACTACGTTTTCCAGAAATCTCCACCACAATTCATCATACCTCATGCCAGTCTGCAGCCCTGGGGAGCAGCCAAGGGATAGAGGGCAGGAATGAAGATGAGTAGAAGATAGTATGGTATCTGGTTAAACAGCTTTCCAACTAAACTGTCTAGACGCTGGTGTTCTGTGTATTACTCAAATGCCTATTAGTAAATAATAAGCATTTGAAATGCATATTAGTCGAATATTTATGAATCAGATCTAAATATTGAACATAAATATGGAAATAATAGCATTTTTATTACCAGAGTGTAAATTATATTGACCCGACTTTCAAAAATATAAGTAGAAATAACAACGGCAACCTTTTAAACATGCCTGAGGCCATGTGGCACCAGTTTAAATCACCGTTTTGTTTTATATTTTTTGTTTTATATATACTTTTTTATATATAAACTGTAAGCATGTACAAAAACCATGAATATGTGCAATACTTTTTTAATGCGATTTAAAAAAACTGTTTTTTTTGTGTAATAACTAGTTAATTATGGATTAGGTGTTGCGAATACATTTGAATATTAACTTTGTTATTTTGTTATATTGAGTTATTTTGATGTATTATTTATTTATTGTTTCCTTCTTTCATTAGTGACAGTCTAAATGAAATGCAAAAAAAAAAACAAAAAACAAAAAAAAACATACATGCTGGCTGGCGCATGGCCCACATGCCAACGGTCAGATTTGCGTAGCACGAGGAGCTGGTATAAATTCTCATTAATCAGCCAATCAGAAACTCCTCAATCAAGTCCCAACCCTTTCTACATACAGATACCATGTTACTGCCAATTATGGATTAATTAGGAAAAAATATTAATAAAGATGTATAAATAACTGGGCTGTATAAAACAAAATAAATGAATATTAAATTAAAGTTTAGATATAAAGAATGATGACTTTTCATGATTACCTCATCATATTTCATTCTCATAAGAAAACAAGCTTTATCTCGTAATTAAAAATATTTTGTATTCAAAGGAAAATGGCACAAATAGAAGCAGTGGGTAATTGTAATAAAATAATGACTTAAAGAGTTTCAGGGGGTTTTATATCTGTAGTAGTAGCTTACTTTTCGTTTTAAATGATTCAAATTGAATTAATGACTGAAGCATGCAATACTTTTTTTTTTCTTTTCGGTAATTAGCCTAAACATTTCATAATCAGGCACTACATTCACTGGTGCACAAATAATTATTGTACTGCAAGTGTGATTATGATAAATCAGGTATGCTTTTAAAAAGAACAACTTAATGTTTAGAAAAAATAAAATTTCAATTCCCAATGTTCTCAGGGTTGTCAGTTTTTACTTTTATGCAAATGCATGGTCCAGATCCAAAGAGTGAAAGCTCAGCTACACTGAAAAACTGTGATCTTTGTGCAATACATGTAGCTCACTGTGACAAAATATTTCTCAGGATACTGAATGAACTGCGTGAAGATAGACATTATATAAATAAATCCAAAAGGTTTGTTTATGGTGATTATTGTGTGCGGTATTTCTTGTGCTAATGTGTTGACTCGCGTGAATTTTGCCATGTTTTGCCTGAAACAGGATCCATTTTGCCATCCCTTGAACTCCATAGCTGTTTGCTGAATGTTTTTCTTTTCACAAAAACATTTTAGAATATTTTGCAGAAAATTTCCTAGCCGTGTTCAAAAGCCATGCTTTAAATAATTAGACCTGAATGTTGTATTTATATGATTGATATTGATATGATATTGATATTTTTGCGTTTATGAATGATTATGGTCTAACACTGTAATTCACTGTCATAATTAGCTGTGGACACTAGTATTCGATTTTTTAAAATTATTTTTTTTTTTGTGAGTTCCTGTTTTCTACTTTTTCTAAATGTAATATGCCTTTTCTCTCTGTATTTATTTCTGTGTATTATTACGCTTTTCATACGAGACTTTTTAAATGATATAAAGCTTGTACATATTTTTTCTGATCAAACCACATGTATTTATATTAAAGTAATACTTTTAATATAAGATTTCCCACAAAACTAAGAGAGAATGGACTCTTTTTTTTTTTTTTTTTTTTTTTTTTTTTTTTGACCATGGCTCTATTTTGGTTAGGTGATAGGAAGTGTCGGGGGCGGGGTTACTTTTAGAGCAAGTGTTGATTGTACACATGTTATTTTTTTAATGGGAGTGTCTATATATGTGTATGTGCATATATATATAAATAGTAAAATAGGGTGGGACTGGAAGAGGACAACTTAAGAGTACATGGAGGAAAAGACTTTGGGCCATTTAATGGAGTGTGGGTATTGGATTGGGACACCACCTGTATGGTGTTGGGTGCACCGCTACACTTAATACTTTGTACAACCTGCCTTTGGTAATAACTTGAGCATGGTCATCTTCTGTTACGTTTTTTTAAAGTTGGAGAATACACAGCAGACCAACTTATGCACAGAATTTCTTCAGATCATCCAGGGCTCGCTCTCATGTACTTAACTCGTAAGTTAGTTAGCTGTGGAGCCATGGTGGAAGCTTGATTCTGTATTTAGCTGAGCATTTTTGTTTTCACTTGCCCATTTAATTTAAATCATTGTTCTGCACAAACCTCTGCTGAGGACCTAGTTTTAGGTTCCTGGTTTTGATTTAATCCTTTAACGCCCAAATTATTTTGTGCAGTTAAAAGGATTTATCCTATTTATCCTTTTCCTTATGTTTTTCCCTCATCAAAAAGGCCTAAGGAACACCCGAACACATTTCTTTCAACAAAATTATAATAACACATAATAATAATAACAACATAATAAGAGTAACACAAATTCATGAACAACACAATCCTGCGCACTCAAGGTCATCTCACAGCTGACTGAGGCACATGGGACCGAGCTGTGTTGCATCAGGCGATGCTACAACAAGTATAGAACATGCTCTGAACGACAGCTGTACATGTCTTGTAGTTATTAGCATTTTTTGAAAGAGGACCATATGGTCCTGCTAGGGGTGAAAGGGTTAAAAATGTCTGTATAGGAGCCTTTAATGTCATCAGATGGAATTCACTGATGGTACAAAAAAAAAAAAAAAACGGGTCACATTTCGCCCTGTGTAAAAATCCACACAATTAAGACCTTTATGTTTAATAAGTTATCTTTAAGGCAACAACTAAAAGTGGAACTTCTGAAGCAAGGTTTCAATGTGAATTCCTTTTGATGATGTAATGCCATGTAACCATCACGTTTTGACCACATCCTCTCCGAAGTTTTGGTATTGTCTGAAAGTGTCATTTCAGTTTTAAGTGAATGTGGCTCTTGAGGTAAATATTTCTTTAATGGAAACCCAATATCATTACAGTTGAGCAAGATGCTACTGCACTGGATAGGTTCACTTCCATAAGCATGTTATTCACACCAGAAATGTCATGCGCTTACATCAATGTGATTGGGTCTAAAGCCTGTCCATTCAAATGAGTAATGCTTAGAAAAAAACAAAAAACGAAGATAGTTAATGCATATGACACAGAATTCTGTTTCCTGTATTTAAAAAAAGTATTTATTGTATGGTCATCGCAGGGCAGAAACACTCTGATGGCGAAACAGCTACTCTTGTAGAAAGTCAGCAATGGTTCTTTTACATGAACCTCACACCATAGACCAGGGGTCGGCAACCTTTGCCATTCAAAGAGCCATTTGGACCCGTTTTCCACAATAAAGAAAACACTGGGAGCCACAAATCCTTTTTTGACATTTAAAATCAAATAACACTTCATATAATGTTTTCCCCTTTTCCCTTCATGTTAATATAAAACAACAATGTGTTGCATTGATTTAAACGACTGTAGAGACAACTAAATTACAATTCTGCTTGGAACAAAAACATTTAGATTAAAAAAAATCTCCAGCCTCCTCGCGACCCTAATTAGGATTAAATGGTTCAGAAAATGAATGAATGTGTTCGAGTCCTTCTTGTATTTTTATAAAGAAAAGAATATCCGTCCCACGAAGCGAGGGCCGGGGTGCAGCCAGATGTGCTAACGGGTTGGGTAGCCGACCTCACCATCCCTTAGTGGGATCTTTTTTTTCTTTATTCGTTATATTAATGTTGGTTTTTCTTCATAGTTTTAATTTCCAAAAACGACAGCAACACAGAAAAGTATATGAAGACTTATTTTAAGAAGGAGTCTGCTCAACATTCTTTAAAATAATATTAATGCTTAATGCTGCACTGACCGACCCATTCTCAGAGTGAAGACTGAACCACACCCAGGCTTTTATTTTGTCACTTTGAGGACAGTTATTTAATTTGGTGAGTGCTGTGTATAAACAAATCTCATCCACCACCTCTTACTTCTCTACTCCTCGCTTGCCGCGCTGCTGCTTGCCATGAGCTCTTTTAGGGCTCATTTATATTTATTTGGTGTGGGCGGGGTTATTTTGGGGGTGTGTTCTTGTGTTATTGTGGATACACACACAAAATCACCCCACCAATACCAAATAAATATCCCGTGACTGTTAATTTTCAACCCTAAAAAAGCATTTTTGGAAGGGTACCCACATCATTCAGGTGAAAGCTGGTTTAACTCTCTAACCCGTGGAAGCCCGAAGTGCCTCCAATATGAGTAAATAAGCACCTTGTGGTGCACCCATCGGCCACCCTGAAGTACAACATTATTTTGAAAAGCCACGGAGCTGCACCAGAGAGGTGAAACAGCCGCATGCGGCTCCGGAGCCTAGGGTTGCCGACCCCTGCCATAGACAGAGACATGGTCGGCCTTTGATAACCCAGTTAGTTGCACTGGGGGGACAGTGACAACTTTGTGGAGAGTGGGACTTTAACCCCCAACCTTAGGATCAGTGATCCAGCACATTTTCCACCAGGCCGCCACTGCCCCAAGGGGCAAAGGTCAACCCAAAACTCCACCCAAAGAATATTTCTCTGTCAGGTAAAGATTCATTCATTCATTTTCTAACCCAAAACCCACAAAGCATGAGGAGAACATTCAAACCCCACACAGAAACAGTTGAGCTGGGAATTGAAACCGGGCGTTCTTGGTAAAGCAATTAAATAAATAAAAATAAATAACGTTGCATAATTTTATATATATATATATATATATATATATATATATATATATATATATATATATATATATATATATATATATATATATATATATATAAATATAAAAAACCTTCATTCATTTTGTGTAACCACTTAATCCTAATTAGGGTCAAGGGGAGGCTGGCACCCATCTCCAGGCGAGGGCAGAGTACACCATGGACAGCTCACAAAGCCATTGCAGGGCAGAAACACGCTGACAGCTTAGTAACCTACTCTTGCCAAAAGTCAGCAATGGTTCTTTAACATGAACCTCACACCATAGACAGTGAGAGACATGGCCAGCCTTTGATAACCCAGTTAGCTGCACTGGGGGGGCACGACACAGTGACAACCTGTGGTGAGTGGGGTTTGAACCCCCAACCTTAGGATCAGTGATCCAGCACCTATACCACTAGGACACCACTGCCCCATATATATATATATATATATATATATATATATATATATATATATATATATATATATATATATATATATATATATATATATATATATATATATATATATATATGTATATATATGTATATATATATATATATATATATATATATATATATATGTATACACACACACACACAGTATGTAGGGTGAGCTGTCTAAGGTGTACTCCACCCTCGCCCAGAGCTGGTTGAGCTGGGCATCAGCCTCTCCGCAACCCTACTTAGAATAAAGCAGCATAGCAAATGAATTAATAGTACAATGTCTTGGAACACTTTGATGCTTATATCAGAATTTTTCAAGCTTTTTGCTGCCCGATACATAAATAAATGTAAAATAAAATAGGCTTTTTATTTAAATGTACAGTGTACACTAATATTTTAAAAGTTGATCTTTTTTTTTTTTTTTTTTTGGTCAACATTATCTATTATCTGACTTATTAAAGTTTGTATCAGATCAATTCTGATAACTCAATTAGGTTAATAACTACTGTATAAGAAATAAATGATAAATCTAATTCAATATGCAGAAATGTCCAACAATATAACAAATAAAAAAATTATGATCTATAGTATTTCACTTTATTAAATTCCTGCTGTGGACCATGCAGTGGAATCATTTCAGTGGGTAACAACATGTAACTTTTAATGTTTCTGTATTGAGTATGTTGTTGTTGTTGTTGTTGTTGTTGTTGTTGTTGTTGCAATGGAATCATAAAATGTCAAAGTAAAACATTATAACATAAAATAACTACTATTTTACTCTGATGTAGGATTTTAGCTGAGATGTGAGGTTTTTTTATTTGTTTATTTTACACTAGCCCAACACTAGAGGTTCCCCTTTACACTAATTATATTTAATACTGTACAGCCACTTCCTGCACCAAACATGCCTGATACAATTATCTGCATTCTAGTTTTGCTAATGGGGAAGCATTTATATTTCTATAAACAGTTTCCCGGACTGAAAGTGAAGAGGTGCTATTATTGGGTGGCATGAGGTAATTGTGTGGCGAGCTGTTCAGGGTGTACCTCACTTTAACCCGGAATCAGCTAAGATAGGTGTCACTCTCCCCATGACCCTAATTAGGAATGAATGAAGGTTTGGGGTTACAGAAAGCATCCCGAGTAGAAATTCTGAAAAGAGTAAACTTTTTTTTTTTCTTCCAGGAAGCATTTGAAGTCCTAAACCACTGAAATGCAGCATTTTATCAAAAGTAACATCAAGTGGCTCAGAGCAGTTCAAGCTTAAGCAGGAAAAGTACAAACAATAAACCCTGAAGATGTAAATAAAGCTATAAAATTAATTAGCATTTATGAGTTACGGGAGGTGTTTTCTTTCGAAAGAGACTCTAGACATTTATAACAGGTCATAACTATGGCTCTGTCATCAAAATGGATAATCTTATCTTATCAGGCCAATAACCTGACACTACGGTACTAAGGATTCGGCTGTTTACAGCCTTGTGCGCACTTCAGGCTATAATGGCAATTATCAGTGGCAACAAAAAATAATAAACAAACCTTTTGGAATTACCTGCATTTACCTAGCACTGTATTATTCGTTTGCCAAACCTATTACTCCTATCAGGCCTTTTTTTTCCTTTCCAGATGAACTCCAGTACTGCAGGAAGTGTTAATGATGGAACCTCAGATGATGACGATGACTCGAATTTTAATAATTAATAAATTTATGTCTACTGTAACTGTTGTAAGGGGTACAGGCTTGGGCTACCCATCCCCAGATGCCTCGAGTGTATGTTCTGGGTTAATAAAATATTTATTAATGTTACTACTACAAGTTTTCGCTGCATCCTTCACGACATTTTTACGAACTTCTTGATGACATCACCTGCAGTGAAAACTTGTTGTAAAGGGTACAGGCTTGGGCTATCCATCCCCGCGTCTACTGTCAAACCACAGGACCGGTTGAGACCGATTGCCTAGGCGACAGTTGCTTCACACCTAGGAGCCTGGAAGGGGGTGGAAAGTCCCACTTCTTTATACTTCGGGGGCACGCTGCCTTATAAATATCATATAACCTACGGCATGAGTAGAGATCTCTCTGCACATGCCATTTGTATGTGTATTGCTCTGAATAAACTCAATTCCTGAAAAATATTGACTTCTGCCTGATCGATAATAAGAAACATTGACTTCTACCCAATCAATAAAAATTCCACGACAAACTTGGCGATGAGGATGGGATCCCGCGAGAGGTCGTCAGCGTCTTGAGTTCGGGGAAAGCGCAACCTGAAGTAAAAGTACTTCATCCACAAACCTCGATTCGACGTTGAGAGAGACGTGGACCGGACACAGACGTTGATCACCGACGCTGGGATCCAACGAAAAGAAAAAGAAGAGAAAATTAAAACGGTGAGAAGTATTTATCTAAATTCTAAAAAGGCATTTTGAAGGAAGTCACTAAAGGATTTGAATTTGTTCAGAAATTATTATTTCCATAAGAGTATTGAAACACGTTGAATAGAAATAGTATATGGAAAATGCGTAAAAATAATCACAAGAATGCTGAAATATTGTTGAGTGGTTATTTTCATGAAACTACAATTTTGTAAGAGAAAAACTAAAATCGCGTGAACAAAATGGGTAGTAAAGGAAGCAAGACAGTATGACGTCAATAATGAGTCTCCTATAATGAGGTATATGAGACGAAAGTATGGAAAGGAATGTGTAGAATATGCACAAGTCTGGATTGCACAATTTGGATTCAAAGATGGAGGATCTTTGAGTAAAAATTAACTGGAAGTTTTAGAAATTAAACTAAAAGAGGAATGTGAAAGTAGGGAAAGAAAAAGGCAAGACAAAAAATTACCATATGTTGATATAGATAATGAAGACGAGTGTTTCATCGCTCTAAAAAGGAAACTGGTAAAGGGAAATTATATCCATCTCTTCCAGGGACGACCAGCGACACGTCCGTTTTCTCGGTGATCCCCAACGACGATCATCCGCGCCTTACCGCCAGGTGCCAAGTGCCCCGGCCAGGCCCGACTTGAGTGAAGAAGCGGCCGGCCTCTCTACAGGCTCCGCAAGGATGATGACACGCCAGCAGAAAAAAACAACGCGACACCTTTGGCCCGCTCATGCCCGAGAACCCCGACCCAGTCGAACAAGTCCTAGCCCCGATGGTCGAGGTGATGGGCCCAGATGGGCCACGCATCGTCTTCAGACCCTGGACGACGAAAGAGATAGTGGAGGCAGCGAAGGACTTGGGTAAAGTGGAAGAATTAGGAGGAAATCAGTTTACTAAGCTCCTTCTCTAATTCATCGACCTACCAGCATGGAACTACAGAAAGTGCTGTCACTGTGTATGACGCCAGCCTCATACAACCGAGTCAAGGACATGTTCACCGGAGAGTGGAACCACCCGGGAACCCCTGGCTGGCGGCGAGGAGACAGCGCGGACGAGGACGACGCTTCCTATCAACGAGGCATAGACCAACCGCAGAAAAGAATCATCCAGTGTTTCCCATTCCAGTGCAACATGAAGGCTATCACTGAGACGACTCAACACGAGGGAGAGAATATCGAGGACTTTCTCCACCGCCTCTCTAAGGCCTTCAGGGACAATTCTGGCATAAATCCAGATGACAATCCAACCAGCCCATACCAGGTGTTTCTGAAACAACACTTCCTGTCTAATCTGCAGTCACAGTTAAGAGAGGGTGTGCAGTCAACCTGCGTAGGGTTCTCGGACCCAAGCACCCCCTGACCGAACTGGTGAAACATGCGAAGCATGCTCAGAACAGACAGAGAGAGCACAAAGCATGAGAAGAGGAAAAAAGAAAGGAAGTGAAACACAGGGCCCAGCTGCAGCTGCTGCAAAGCCATTTTCAACCGTCCCGGGATGGCGCAACCACACCCTGGCAACATAGGCCCAGGCCGGCCTCAGGATCACACAACCCGTCGAAGCCCCCGACCCAAGCCAAAACCCAGCAGCAGTCTCAGCCCTCGACTGACAGACCGTGCCACATCTGCGGCTCCCCACATGACTGGGCTAGAGAATGTCCGCAAAGGAAACAACAGAAAGGACGGGGGAGAGGACGTCTAAGGCCCCAACAGTCAGACTGACAAAAAAAGGGGGCACCGGAAGGTCAGCAGGTGGACGACTCGTTTCAGGAACCAGATAAGTACAAATACACAACGGAAACACACACATATGCTCGATACACACATGGTACCATAATGCATCGTTTACCCAGAATGCAACTAGAAGTCCATGGCATATCAATTACGTTTTTAGTAGACTCAGGTGCAACTCGCTCTGTGGTGCACTCCAAATTTGTTTGTCTGCAGAACAAGTTGAAAAATTTGATGTTGAAAACAGTTATCCCCATGTTTCCCTCTCCAAACACCCACGTGACGAGTGGTTGGACTTGGGACCATGGGTAAGAAGCTGTACAGAAATAACTGACTGGGCCCCGACTGATGACAGCAATTTATACTATTCCAACACTCTGAATGTATATAGACAGGAGACGGAAATCAGAATTTACTGATCAGTGAAAGAAACCTAAACTTAGTAAATTGATCAGGGACAAAGACCGACCGTATTTTTACCACTGTCGAAGACGAGGACCTGACTAAAGTGCCTGACACGCTGTGGGCAAAAGACAAATATGACGTAGGTTTAATTAAAAACTGTGAACCTGTTGTGATCACTCCAAAAACCACGTATCGCCCAAAGAGACCACAGTATCCTCTCAGTCCAGAAGCAATAGCCGGAATTAAACCAGTATTCCTTTCACTACTTCAGAAAGGTGTAATCATGCCATGCGATAACTCTTCTGTTAACTCCCCCATGCTACCAGTTAAGAAATATAGCGAGCCCCCAGCACCGCCAGAATGGAGGTTCGTATAAGACCTGCAAGCTGTCAACAGCGCAGTGCAGGCGAGGACACCATATGTGCCAAATCTTCACACCATTTTGACTCAAATTCCTGCCACGGCCGCGTAGTTCTCAGTGGTTGATCTATCTAACGCCTTTTTCAGTGTACCGGTACACCCAGACTCACAATTTTGGTTTGCGTTTCAGTTTGAGGGCAAAGGGTACACCTTTACTAGATTGGCTCAGGGCTTTACTGAAAGCCCCACTATCTACAACTGTGCACTAAAACGGTCACTGGATAAGATCTCCCTCGCTCCAGGAGCAGTCTTATTCCAGTATGTTGACGACGTTCTTGTGGCAGCTCCCACGCAAGACCAGAGTAGGGCTGACACTATCCCGCTTTTGCGCCACTTAGCGGCTGATGGCCACAAGGCCAGCAAGACCAAATTGCAATTCGTACAACAAGAAGTCACATTTTTAGGACACGTACTCACACCCAATTCTCGGGCAATGTCGAATAAACACATTACTGCCATACAAAACATACCACAGCCACGAACTGTGAAACATCTAATGTCATTTCTGGGAATGTGTTCGTACTGTCGGAGTTTCATACCCAACTATTCTGTTCTAGAGAGACCACTGCGATCCATGTGCCATGGCCCAGGAAGACAGGCGTCATAATTACTCCAGTGGACACCGGAAACAGAAGGAACGTTCACTGAGCTCAAAAGGCAATTGCAGACCCCTCCAACCTTGGGGCTGCCAGACCCAACAAAGCCGTTTGTTCAGACAGTGGATGAAAAAGGAGATTGTATGGTTTCAGTTCTTATGCAACGTCACGGTGACAAGCTACGCCCGGTGGCGTATTTCTCTGCTAAATTGGACCCTGTAGCCAGTGGCTTTCCACCCTGTCTGCGCGTAGTCGCCGCCGCCGATAAGGCTTTGTCTTGTTCCAGGGACATAGTGGGTTGGTCAGACCTAACCCTTTTGGTCCCACACGCAGTGACAGCTATCCTGAATGAAAACGGGACAACCCACTTGTTGGCTGCGCGCCTTTTGCGCTATCAAACAAACTTATTAGACCTACCAAACATCACTATCAAGCGTTGCACAGTTCTGAATCCAGCCACCCTCTTGCCACTTCCTGATGATGGCACACCGCATTGTTGTGTAGCGGAACTGTCAGTGTCATGCACCCCACGCCCTGACTTATCGGTTGAACCCCAAACAGAGGCAGCTCTCACATTGTACGTCGACGGATCAGCATCATGTGACTCAAACACAGGCCTGTGTCGAGTAGGGTATGCTGTGTGCGACAATGATTCCGTAGTCCGCTCAGGGTCGCTCTCTCCACATTTCTCCGCTTAAGCTGCTGAGTCAGTAGCTCTAACTGAAGCGTGCAAATACGCAGGAGGGCAATCTGTAAATATTTTCACTGACTCTAGATACGCTTTTGGCGTTGTACATGACTTCGGCGCCATGTGGAGGCACCGAGGCTATATGAAATCGGATGGCCACCCCATTTTAAATCACAAACCAATGGCTGCCTTACTAGAAGCCATTCTGTTACCATCTTCTATAGCCGTATGCAAATGCACTGCTCATACTAACGCTTCTCACCCTATTTCCACAGGAAACGCGAGAGCTAACACTGCAGCAGATGAGCCACAACCGCGTTCTGTTTTCTACTCTGACTCTTCGCCACAACCGCTCTCTGACCTGTCAATTTCTGCTCTCCAGACCCTCACATCAAAACTGGATGAGAAGCTGTGCTTAGCATCTGGAGCGAAGCGCTCCCCTGATGGGTGGTTTGGTCCTGACGGTAAACCCTGCCTGCCCTCAGCCCTATTTTCACACTATGCCAAGTTGACCCATGGGTTAGACCATGCGTCAAAACGGGGGATGTATACAGCACAAACACAGCATTGGTTTACCAAAGGCTTCACCGCCTATGCACAAAGACACTGTGAAAAGTGCTTCATCTGCCTCCAGAATAACCCTGGAAGAGCTATAAAACCCATAGCTCAGGCAGCACATGCAACCCCAACAAAACCATTTGACCACATCATGCTCGATTTCATCGAGTTAACACCATCTGAAAACAAAAAGTACTGTCTGGTCATAGTGGACATGTTCTCAAAATGGATAGAAGTCTCCCCAGCAAAAAATGCGACTGCTCACATAGTAGCTAAAGCACTTCTCACAGAAATTATTCCGCGATGGGGCATTCCGGCAAAAATTAGCAGTGACAATGGTACACATTTTGTAAATGACGCCATCAGTAACCTCACGGCTCATCTGGGAATTGACATGAGACACCACATAAGACACCAGGCGGAGCTGTGGAAAGAGAAAATGGCACGTTAAAGACTAAACTGATGAAGTGTTGCGAGGAAACAAAACTGCCATGGACAAAAGCACTCCCCATAGTGCTGATATATATGCGCAAGCGAGATAGAACTAACCTAAGTCCTTTTGAAATCCTGTTTGCTTCCCCTCCACAGATAGGATGGGAGCCGAAGGAGCCGCTTCAGACCCCTCATTGTGAACATTCCATTCTATTGTACTAACCTGACTCAGACTCTTACAGATATCTATAGGCAAGTAGCCTGCGCTCTACCTGTCCCAGCCCAGCAGCCGCTCCACCAGCTACAACCTAGAGACTTTGTACTCATAAAGAACCACCGGAGAAAGAACTGGAGAACTCAGCGCAGGTTGGGACCCTTTCAAGTTCTTCTGACAACGCACACGGCTGTAAAGACAGTAGAGAGAGCCACTTGGGTCCACGCATCCCACTGCAGGAAGGTGCCGGACATGCCAAGTCCCAACAATCAGCTCGGAGCCGTGCTCGAGCTGCAACAACAACGCCCAAAAAAGGATGTGGAAAGGAATAATCTTACTCTTGACCCTGGCGAGAGTCCAGGGAATAGATGTCGGGCACAGCAAGTATGAGTTGGAGCAGTATTTGCCGCCTCGCTCACCCTTTGCGGTTGTTGTATCCCCTGCATCCGTACCCTGCTAGAGAAACTCATCCAGAAAGCATTAGGGGACCCGCAGGGTCAGTACGTACAGCTTTCTGTTAATCGACCCGTTCCCTTTTGTACTGACTCCGACTATGATTGTGACGATGGTGATAATGAGGATAGTGTGTAAACCTGAGGCTAGTTTATAAATCTCCCTTGATTTCCTCACTGCAAAGCTTAGCTCACGACTAAGTCCATCTGAGGCTACAAAAACAGCCAGCAACACACTCTTGTGTTTTCAATTGCACATTGCATATGATAGCTTTTCTTAAACCGATGAGGTGTGAATTGTCCTGATGTCCTCTTTACAATGTGTAATCTGTTGTATTCTCTTTTTGTATATTTTCTTTTTGCATCTTCCCTTTTGTATTCTGTGTGCAATTGTGTGTATTTTTCTTTATGTCAGGATGATCATATATGATCTTCTTCTTCTTCCTGTCCTTTCGGCTTTTCCCTTCAGGGGTCGCCACAGCGAATCATCTGCCTCCATCTCACTGTATCCTTTGCATCTTCTTCTCTTACACCAACGACCTTCATGTCCTCCTTCACCACATCTATGAATCGTCTCTTTGGTCTTCCTCTAGGCCTTCTGCCTGGTAGTTCCAACCTCAGCATCCTATTACCAATATACTCACTATCCCTCCTCTGTACATGTCCAAACCATCTCAATCTAGCCTCTCTGACTTTGTCTCCAAAACATCTTACATATGCTGTCCCTCTGATGTGCTCATTCCTTATCCTATCCAGCCTCGTTATTCCCAAAGAGAACCTCAACATTTTCATCTCTGCTACCTCCAGCTCTGCCTCCTGTCTTTTCCCCAGGGCCACTGTTTCTAAACCATACAACATCGTTGGCCTCAACACCATCTTGTACACTTTTCCTTTCATTCTTACCGATACCCTCCTATCACACATCACACCGGACACTTTTCTCCAATCATTCCAACCTGCCTGCAGATGCTTCTTCACCTCTTTTCCACACTCTCCATTGCTCTGGATTGTTCAGCCTAAGTACTTAAAATCCTCCACCTTCCTTATCTCTGCTCCCTGTAACCTCACCGTTCCTCTTGGGTCCCTGTCATTCATGCACATGTATTCTGTCTTACTGAGGCTAACCTTCATTCCCCTCCTTTCCAGGGCATACCGCCACCTCTCTAGATTTTTCTGCACTTGTTCTCTGCTCTCACTACAGATCACAATGTAATCTGCAAACATCATAGTCCATGGGGAATCTTGTCTAACCTCGTCTGTCAGCCTGTCCATCACCATCGCAAACAAGAAGGAGCTGAGAGCTGACCCTTGATGCAGTCCCACCTCCACCTTGAACTCTTCTGTCACACCAACAGCACACCTCACCACTGTCTTACCTTTCTCATACATGTCCTGCACTACTCTAACATACTTCTCTGCCACTCCAGACTTCCTCATGCAATACCACAGTTCCTCTCTCGGCACCCTGTCATATGCTTTCTCCAGATCCACAAAGGCACAATGCAGCTCCTTCTGACCTTCTCTGTACTTCTCCATTAACATCCTCAAGGCAAACACTGTATCTGTGGTGTTCTTGCTTGGCATGAAACCAAGCTGTTGTTCACAAATGCTGACCTCTGCCCTTAGTCTAGCTTCCACTATTCTTTCCCATAACTTCATCGTATGGCTCATCAACTTTATCCCTCTGTAGTTGTGACAACTCTGCACGTCTCCCTTGTTCTTAAAAATGGGCACCAGCACACTTCTCCTCCATTCCTCTGGCATCCTCTCACTCTCTAAGACCTTGTACGATCATATATGATCAAAACGGGGGAAATGTAAGGGAAAAATACAAACTCAACTCTTATGTATGAAATGAACTTTGTTACTCTCACTTAAACATTGTCACCCTCACTTGAACTTTGTTATTCTCCCTTAAACAGGAAGCTTCCACTTCTTTTACATCTTGTCAGCGTCTACAGTCAAACCACAGGACCGGTTGAGACCAATTGCCTAGGCGACAGTTGCTTCACACCTAGGAGCCTGGAAGGGGGTGGAAAGTCCCACTTCTTTATACTTCGGGGGCACGCTGCCTTATAAATATCATGTAACCCACGGCATGAGTAGAGATCTCTCTGCACATGCCATTTGTATGTGGATTGCTCTGAATAAATTCAATTCCTGAGAAATATTGACTTCTGCCTGATCGATAATAAGAAACATTGACATCTACCCAATCAATAAAAATTCCATGACACAGCCAACTCTGAACAACGGCGAGGTGCAATCTGAACAGCTCAACAGGCCAATACACACAGCCATTCACACACACACACACACACCTAGATGTAATTTGGAACAGCCTGTCAGCGTAATTTGTATGTCTTTGATTGTGGGAGGAAACTAGAGTACCCAGAGGAAACCCGCACAAGAGCGACGAGAACTTTGCAAACTCATCACTTGTCAAATTAAATGTTGACTAGTCCTGCTCAGCAGAAGTGCTTCAGAAGACTATATTCTTAGGAAACGCTCTCTGTCTGGTTAATGTGTCGGGATTCTGTCTGGAAAATCCCGAAAGGTGGATGCATTTACAGGGATCCCTCACTTTCAGCGGTTAATCGGGACCAAGATCCACGACCACCGAATTCCACGAAGTAGGATTGACCCCCCCCAACCCTCCCTGACTGACGTATATGTACATGTACATGTGTATATAATATCAATAAATACATATTCAATGCTATAAATGTTTATAATAACAATTAAACATTAACAAATAATGAATAAGATGTAAATAAAATATAAATACACACACATACAGACGCGCGCGCACACTCACGCAGATGCGCGTGCATGCACTCAGATGTAAACCTCACATAAAAATGTAAGTTGTTTTGATGGGAGGTTTTGGGTTGTTTTTTTGTTTTTGTTTGTTTAGGTTTTTTTTTTTTTTTTTTTGCAATAATTGGCCTTGTTTTACGGCATTTTCCTTAACTTCCCCCTATTCTTCCTTAATTTCCTTATTTTTTTAATTCGATGAATATTTAAAAAAAAAAAAAAAAAAAAAAAAAAACGCGATGCACTGAAGTCGCATGAATTGAAGCGCGAAGTAGAAATGAATCCTTGTATTTGTTTATTGGTTTTTTTAAAGTGATTCCATCATTCCATCAGGTGATTTCGATGCTTAGGGTATTTGTCCTGCTGCATCACTCAGCTTCTTCAAAGCATTGTGTGGCAGGCCCTGATACTAACTCGGAGAAGCTCTTGACGATCTGGGGAATCTGGTACAACCTCAGAGCGGTTGAAGCTCTGAGAGAAAAGTACAGCCGAATACTAACACCCACCCCCCACCTCCCCAACATACTACTGAGATGGTCTTTTCATCTTCACTTATCCCTTAACATCCGGGGATGTCGTTGGGGCGCCTTCATGGCGAGACTTGGGCTGATTTAGGCATGGCGGCGCCCATCCCTCGCCAGGTCGTAGAAACACACCGACGGCTTTGCAGCCTACTCTTTACGAAAGTCAGCAATGGTTCTTTTACATGCCCCACACCATAGACAGTGAGAGACATGGCCCGCCTTTGATAACCCAGTTAGCTGCACTGGGGGGTTAGTGGCAACCTTGTGGGGACTCGAACCCCCAACTTTAGGATCAGCGATCCTGTGTCCTATACCACTAGACCACCACTGCCCCATTCTTTTTATGTACCGTTGTTATTCCAGGCATAGCAATGGATATTCTCCCTGAACAATTCAACCTTTGCTTCTTTATCGTACAAACATTTTTAGGAGCACTGAGATCTCACGAGGCACGACTCCCATCAGCAGATGCTTCGAGCGAAACTCAAAACATCTGCACGTTGTTATATAAGTCAAATCAAAGTTAAAATGATTCGACTGCAGGTTTGCTCAGTCCTTACTCCAGGTAGCCGTGTAGTCTTGCAATCCACCAAAATTAAGGAAACCACATAGAGACCGCTATTAACTAAACTTTATTGCCTGTAAACTTTATTCGTACATTCATTTTGTAAGCCGCCTAATCTTAATTAGGGTCACGTGGAGGCTGGCGCCCATCTCAGCCGACTCCGGGCGAGGGCGGGGTACACACGGGATAACTTGCCATGCCATCACAGGGCAAACACTCACACAACCCTTCACACTCACACTCCCTCATAAGGGGTGAATTGGATCAGCCATAATGCTTTTGGACTGTGGGAGGAAACTGGACCACTAGAGGAAACCCATACAAGCACGGGGAGGACATGCAAACTCCACACAGAAACACCTGAACTCGGACCTGTAAATTCTATTTCTGTATTTATGTTCAAAGTTGTTTTAGAAGAAAAATCGCAGGATTGTGTAAACATGTACTGCATGAAATTAGTGTACAGTAGTGTTGAAGTTTGTACCCAAAAATAATAAACAAATATACACCCCGAAACTGTGACTTCTCACTGCTGCTGATATAAACTATTTTTCTAAAATAATTTTAAATATTTATGGGGATTTTTTTCTGGTTTCAACAAATACGGCTTTGTTTTCCTTTCGAATCGAGTTCGACTTAAGATCTCATCCTCACGTTGTATGCCCCAGACTTTGATAACCAGGGACATACAAGGTTTATAGGAAAATGTTTCTCAAGGCCTTAATTGAAATTCTTTAAAAAATTATTTTTAAATTCTTGTAAAGTTTCTTTCCAACTTAGCCAGTTGTAAAAAAAACAACAACAAAAAAAACCAACAACAACAGTGCAATACAATACTTGACTAAATTAAGCTGAGTGATGGAAAGTCAAGTAAACGGATGGTGCTGAATGGAGCCTGGATTGAAGATGAGCTGTACTGTTGGTATCAGTTGGACATTTGTAAACGGCAAAGTTTTTAAAACCTTTTACAAAAATATTATATGACGGTACCTTGAACTCATGTCAGAATCAGAATCAGAATCAGAACACTACTTCATGGTTCTGATTTACACTTGTTCACATTCGTAGCACTTGACACTAGCACTTGACTTTACTTCGTAGCCCTTATCTAGAGTGACCTACTTTTTTAGCATATATATTTATTGTGTGTGTGTGTGTGTGTGTGTGTGTGTGTGTGTGTGTGTGTTCTCCAGATGTTACTCCTGTTTCCTCCTACAGGCCGAAAAAAAAATCAGTCGGCTATTTGGCTGTTTCAAACTTCCCCTAGGTGTGTGTGTGTGTGTGTGTGTGTGTGTGTGTGTGTGTGTGTGTGTGTTGGCCCTGTGATGACCTGACGAGCTGTTCAGGGTATATTCCACCTTTGCCCACTGTTAGCTGACAACAAACAACTCAGTGATTATGAGAGTTCAACCCCAACCCTCAGTCCACAGTGACCATAATAATTTTAAAATGAATTGTATTTAATCGTTATATTGCTGATGCGTAGTAATGAAGTGTAGAAATGTTTTCGTTCCAGGGAGGCAGAGACTCTATGGAAATGGTATGTTCAGCAGTATAAACATCTGGATCGATTTCTTCTACACTTGACTGATGAGGATCACAGCTGACTATCGGAAAAGCACAAAGATCATTAATGACAATGAAAGGAGGGTTACGGGCACAGGGTTCAAGTGTTTTTATTATTATTATTATTATTATTACCTGTTATCAAAAGCAAACACAAAACTCTATATTTGACCTGATAATGAATTGGTTTCTCTGACAGGTTTGGGACAAATATGTTGTTCAGTACATTTTCTGTAACTGCTTAATCCTAATTTGTGTCGTGGGGAGGCTGGCACCCATCCCAGCCAACTTCGGACGAGGGCAGAGTACACCCTGGACAGCTCGCCAGGCCATCACAGGGCGGAAACACGCCAATGGTTTCGCAGCCTACGATTTACAAAAATCAGCAATGGTTCTTTTACATGCCTCTCACCATAGCCAGTGGGAGACATGGCCGGCCTTTGATAACCCAGTTAGCTGCACTGGGATGGACGGCAATGACAACCTTGTGGAGAGTGGGACTCGAACCCCCAACCTTTGGATCAGCCATCCAGCACCCTATACCACTAGACCACCACTGCCCACAAATATGTTGTTTATTTCTAAATATTATCAGCATGAAAGTTTGCAGGCAGTGGTGGCCTGGTAAAAAGGTGCTGGATTACCAATCCTAAGGTTGGGGGTAACAAGCCCCACTGTCACCGTTATTGTCATTGCCGTCCATCCCAGTGCAGCTAACTGGATTATCAAAGGCAGGCCATGTCTCTCACTGTCTACGGTGTGAGGTGTAAAAGAACCGTTGCTGACTTTTGGCAAGAGTACCTGCATAGCCGTCAGCATGTTTCTGCCCTGAGGTGGCCTGGCGAGCTGTCCAGGTTGCACTCTGCCTTCGCCCGGAGTCGGCTAAGATGGGCACCATCCTACCTCCTGCGACCCTAACTAGGATTAAGTGGTTCAGAAAATAAATTAAAGTTTGTTTATCTCATTTGTGGTTTATAATATAAATAGTCAAGAACTCAATAGTGGATAAAATGACCACTTGAATCAGGAGCAACACAAATATTTATCATGACACCTTTGCAAAAACTCCAACCTTATCAATCTGTGAATTTCCTGAGCATTTATGAGTTGTGGAAAGTTTCTGTTGTGAAAGAATCCAGAACTAGCCGTCTAAATCACTGTTAGAATAATTATGTCTCAGTTGCCGGAATGAGTGAGCTTATCAGGTCAATAACAAAGTAGATCAATGTGGATTTCCTCATCGTTGTTGGCGAAGCTGTGTGTGTGCTTGTGTTGGGACAGAAATCAGAAAATATCAGAGAACATGTCATTTAAATCAAGTGTGCTGTTTTATTCTGGGGTCGGCTACTCTACTGGGTGTTTTTCTTCGTAGGTGCAAACCTGTGAATTAACTAGTCCTCCACTAGAGGGAGTCCTTCACACAACCCTAATTTACTAGATTTCCCGGCTTTATTTGACATTAGGATACATAATTTATATTCATTCATTCATTTTTCTGAACCACTTAATCCTAATCAGGATCACAGGGAGGCTGGCGCCCAGCCCATCTCAGCTGACTCCGGGCGAGGAGAGGTGTACACCCTGGACAGCTCGTCAGGCTATCGCAGAGCTAACACTCACCCAGCCATTCACACCTTGGGGTGATTTTGGAGCATCCAATTAACCTACTGTGCATGTTTGTTGGACCATGGGATTAAACTGGAGGACCCAGATGAAACCCACACAAGCATGTGAAGAACATGCAAATTCCACACAGAATCTAGGACCTTCTTTCTGTGAGGCGGACGTGCTAACCGCTACGCCACCATGCCACCTAACTTCAAAATCATTTTTTTGGCAAAAAAAGAGTTAATATCACCAGCAGTGAAAAATCATCTTCACCATGTCTGACTGCCCATAGTGGAGGGTCCACTTGGATCTTTATCAGCATGAACAAGAGGCTTCCAAGATGAGATCTTCAGCCAGCACACCAGGATGGACCACAGAACCCAGGAAAACAGAAGGATCAGGATGATCAGGATCCCTGGCATCCCAGAAGCAGCATGTGTAGTAGGGTGTTTCAAAGTTATATTTATCCACCATTTGAAAGATGAGCTGATGCTGTTCTTCATCATGAATGAGGTCAAGGTTGAAGTGAGTCGCTCACTTCACAGCTCGTTCAGCCCAATCATTGACAACATGTAGTGCGAAATCTTTTCCCTGGGAAAGAATGTAGTCTTGGTTAGTGCACCATGGTTGAGGATCACTCTTGAGGAACTCAGTTGAGAACTCAACTTGAGAGCACAGAAGAGCCTGAGAGATATTCTTGTCACAAACTCAGCTAGTTGCCGCTCTCTGAATGCGTAATTCTCAGAAAGATGAAACCTTCTCACATCTTTGTTCATCTCAGGTTGTTCTAAGGAGACTGCAACCTCCATTTTCACCTCCACTGCAATCTCGTCAGAGAAGAGAACGAAGCCGACCAAATCTTCACTAAGATACCATTGATGACCTCGAGGTTGTCAGTGCTATCTTGGAACATTTTTGACGACTTCAGAATAGTTTTCCATGGCTTGGAGAAATTGTAGGTCGTTGGCAGGTGTATTGAAAGTGTCATCTGCGGTGAACCAGGCTTGTACATACAAGGTGACTCTGAGCTCACCAGGCCATCGCAGGGCGGAAACACGCTGACGGCTTTGCAGCTATTCTTTACGAAAGTCAGCAATGGTTCTTTTACATGAACCTCACACCATAGATAGTGAGAGACATGGCCAGCCTTTGATAACCCTGTTA
>CM045728.1:117197297-117224797 GCA_024760905.1 Plotosus lineatus | reverse complement strand
TGTGAGTGTGAGTATGAATGGTTGTGTGAGTGGTGGACCCGTGAAGGCCTGGCGAGCTCTCCAGGGTGTACCCCGCTCTCACACAGAGTCGGCTAAGATGGGCGCCAGCTTCCTCGCTACCCTAATTAGGATTAAGCAGTTCAGAAAATGAATGAAAAACAAACACTGTATTCTCGTCAATGATTAAACCAAACATTAAACGATATCTAAAATCAGAACACAATGTGACACAATGAATAAAATTAATCTTTATGATCTTCAAACCTCCAAATGGATCAGGAAAAAAAAATCTCAGCCTGTAATTATCCTTAAGAATTATTGTAGTCCAACTTCTCAGGAAGTGCCATCATATGAGTAACAGCAAGGGATACCATTCATTCATCCATTCATTTTCTGAACTGTTTAATCCTAATCAGGGTCACAGAGAGTCTGGCGCCTGTCTCAGCCAAATCTGGGTGAGGGCGAGGTACACCTAGACAGCCCGCCCGGCTATCGTAGGGCCAACACTCACACAAAAACAGATACCAACATGTTGAATACGACGACTTGATTGACATTTGTGAATGAATGAAGCCAGAATAGAAAAGTTTTTCTCTAAATAACAAAAGAAAAAAATGTAATTACTGTTTAACTCAGTGTGGATGGACCATCGATGGCCTGACGAGCTGTTCAGGGTGTACTGTAGACCTCTTCAAATTTAACTGTTTTCATCAAACATATGCAAACTGATATTTTTCCCATTCTCCAAGGTCTAAATTAACTAAATATACCAGGTACTTTGATCTTGGACTTTGGCTAAACCTGCCCCGAGAGCCATATAGTTTTATTGTTGACGTTTTTCAAAAACGCTGCAAAATTCGGGAAATTATGTCTTTGTTTTCATTGTAGCTTCACAGAGGTTGATGCTATCGCATCAATAAAATTTTCTTGCATATGGTAGTAAACACATGAACACCTGTGTAAATTTTAACGAATAAATACCTATTTTTTGTGCTTCGAAAAGATGACATACGATACATAACTTTGTCTCAAAAAGTCTGTGACAGTTTGTTATGCAAAAGGTATGTCAGTGCATTGCTATCATACTACTATGTTGATTTTTTGCATTGTCCCATTTGTTTGTGCATTAAAATTAGTTCAAATTTACACAGGTGTTCATATGTTTTGTTGTGTTTACTAAAATATGCAAAAAAATTCTATTGGCTCTTCTATCTTCTCTTATATTCTCTCTCTCTCTCTCTATATATATATATATATATATATATATATATATATATATATATATATATATATATATATATATATATATACACACACACAGTGGTACCTCACCTTACAATAGTCCCAGCAAACGAAAAATCCAGGTTACGAAAAACATTTTCCAAAATTTTTTGTCTCTGTATACGAAACAAGTTCTCCTTATGAAGCGCATCAAACGCGCCATTCAAAACATTCAAACAATGCACGATCTGCTCTCCCATTGACTATCTTCACACATCCCGCCCCGCTGGCCTCCCATTGGCTAGGAGGCATGACGCAGCTCCCTCCCATTGGCTATCTCCCAACATCCCACCCCGCTGGCCTGCCATTGGCTAGGAGGGATGACACAGCTCCTTCCCATTGGCTATCTCCCAACATCCCGCAGGCTCGTGGCATGCGGTTGAATGATATCGCAAAGGAATATGGCGAAACCCGTCTACCATTGGTACGATATTGAAGCAGAAGGAGGTCTTAAAAGTTATGCTTTTATAATTTTTAAAGGGTTTAGGGGGTGGTATTGGGGGCCTTGGAACGAATCACACGTTTAAATGCGGTTCAATTTACGAAAAATCCAGGTTAAGAAAAAAGCTCTGGAACGGATTAATTTTGTAAGGTGAGGTACCACTTAATTTTTTTCTTCCCCCATCTTCTCCCTAATTTATTCATATCTAATTCCCTCCCATCATGTATTACCTTCGCTATCGCACAACCACCACCAGTCAGGGAGGGGTGCAAGCATGTACACGCCTCGCTATACACCATGCAATGCTAGTCACCCACCTCTTTTTGAACTGCTGCACCAAGCATATTTGGGGGCGGTCTAACACACTCGGAGGGAAAGCATTGTCCGCTCCCTTGTACGAATAAGCTCACTGAAGTCCATGATTGGCTGGTGATCCTTATAAGTGACAAGGAAGTGAGCAAATGCCATCCCTCACTCCTGTGAGAGGCCAGTCAATTATCTCCCATGGACTCCTGCTCACGGATGGCTGCAGCATTAACCCGGACTCGAACTTGCCATCTCTGGGTTAATCGTGGCGCATCTTGTCAATGCACATCCTTCCCAGTATATTTTATTGGTTCACGCTTATTCTGCTGGGTGCACAGAGGCATTCAAACCCACGACTTCTTGATCACCCTACACCACCGGCTCCACACTTTTTACTCATTTTCACACTAAAAATTGTACTTTATCAGTTCTAATTTGGATACAGGAAGGCTTGCTTCACCTCCTTTGTGGGGATTTGAAATATTGGTCTGGAAATTTTGTTGAAATATCAAAACTCTAATTCGTTGTATTCCCTTGAACACTGTAATACATATATACAGTACTTACTCAAAATAAGATGCCACATTGTTTTCTGGATGTGTCTTATAAGGGTACCAGTAAAATGCATGAGTAACATGTCCCGAAGTGTGAGCTGATTGGTGATCATTATTCTTGTCATTCCGCCACACTAAAATATCTGGTCCATAACTATGCTTTCTTGTTAACCGAAAGGCAAAATTAATTTATCTAAAAAGCTTTTATTTTCAGATACACTCAGCCTACAACCTTGTTTTATTAATTTGGTACTACACGACTAAACACCAAAGCAAAATCAAGAGGCATTTGAGAGTCTTGTACATGTAGACTGATCTGCTGGCTCCAGTGGCAATCCACCAAGCAGGGACTCAGGAAACCAGATATCCTGAATGCTACTGAATGCCTGTACAGCCTGTATACTTTGTCCTTGAGTGTGTTTGGCCAGCAGACAGTTATGTTTGCATCCTCTGTGATTTTTCAAAATGGAAACAAGCCCTACATTTTAAACTTCGTAATAAGTATTATGGTTTGGATGAAAAATTAGTGAGGTATGTAGACTCAACAAAAATATAAACTTATAAACACTTTTGTTTTTGTTTCCGTTTTTTTCATGAGCCGAGCTCAAAAACGTAAAACTTTTTCTACGCACACAAAAGGCTTTTTTTCTCTCTCGAATATCGGTCACAAATCTGTGTTCGTGAGCACTTCTCCTTTGCCGAGATAATCCACCGACCTCCTTCTTCTTCTTCTCCTCCTTTTCCTTTCGGCGTTTTCCCTTTATTAGGGGTCGCCACAGCGAATGAATCACACGTTTGATTTGGCGTAGGTTTTTACGTCGGATGCCCTTCCTGACACAACCCTTTAACAAGGGACAGAAACACGTTGACTGCTTTGCAGCTCACTCTTGACGAAAGTCAGCAATGGTTCTTTTACATGAACCTCCCACCATAGACAGTGAGAGACATGGCTGGCCTTTGATAGCCCAGTTAGCTGCACTGTGGGGACAGTGATAACCTCGACTCGAACCCCCAACCTTAGGATCAGTGATACAGCACCCTATGCCACTATACCACCACTGCCCTTTCTGGAAACAATAAAAGGCCTCTTTATAATGTGCAGTTTTATGGTTTGCTGTATTGTTTGGGGGGGGGGGTCAGTACTTGTAAACCAGTCAGTACTTGGTGTGACCACGCCCTTGTTTTCAAGTTAAAATTAAGAGTTATGATGACTCTGGTTTTAAAATAGTTTTTGAACCAAAGTGGGTCAAAACACAGTACAGGCTTACAAGATACAACAGAGCTTGCACGTGGTCCAAGCCTGCCCCACGTACACCCACCAATTAAATACAGTACATATAAATGACATATAAATGACTCTCTACTTTTTTTTACACTTTCCAAAGACATTGGGCTTTTATGTTGACATGTTGGCTATGCTATTACATTACATTTTACCTATTACATAGCTCTGTGATTGGTTTGTTATTGTGGTTTCTATTTTTTTTTTTTAAGTTTTAGAACTGGACCATAACATGTATTTCAAGGTACCCGTCTTCTCTGAAATCATGGTTTACATAAGCTTGATGAGTAGGTTTTAATATTCCTCTCATGTTTCAAAGTGCTCAACATTCTCATATGCTGAACAGACATATTTTCCTAACATCTCGATGGTCAACAGCTAATCAGTGTTTGCATGAGATCGCTATACTTTCCAGTAATTATATTTTTGTGGAAGAATGACCAAATTATTTCAAAACATCTTGAGCTGCATGGATCAAGTTTCTACTTGGATGCTAAACTCATCCTCGGGCTGCGATCGCATATTAAAATAGAAATTTTCTCCTGGTAAAAAGTTATGCAGGAAATGGGCAAAGATCTATCAAAGGTTTTTCCATATTCAGCCTCCCATTTTATGACAGACCACCCATGATCGTATCACACCTTTTCCACATCATTTAATACAGAATTAGTGCTTGTTTTAAGAATGGATTTGAGGGTTGACCTTCAGACGCTGATTTTCAGGTGTTGTCCTCTCCACTACATACCATGCTAATTGGAGCGACTGAAGCAGCCCTTGTTCTCCTGGAAACCCATTTATGCGGGAAAACTGACTATTTATGGTTGTTTTTCCACATTTCACCCTCCCCCTTTTGCACTCTTTCAACCGCCTGTGGTCATATTGCATCTTTCCACATCATTTACTGTATAATTGGCACCTGGTTGAATAATGACATTTGTGGACTGACCTTCCGTGAGTCAGAGGATCCAGCACAGAATTTCAAGTTTGATTTTCACTATGATGATCAAAGAGGCACAAAAACAACCGAATGTTAAAGTCTGTCTCGCAAGTACTCGAACTCATATATGTTTAGTAGGCCAAATAACACAATGTTGTCAACGATACATTACAAAATTTGTTTTGACATTCATAGGAAATTTTATAGCGGACCCTCCACATATGTAGATTAAACAATGTGTGTAATTGTTGATATGGTTGTATTTTGTATATAATGTATAATATTATATATATACTTTAATAGTATGAATTATTATTATCAATACCATTTATCTGTCAGGGAAAGATAAAACCAGTCACAGTAAGATGTAGCATACTGCTGGGATTATTAATAATAGTGTAAGCCTGATAAATACAGGGATCCCTCGCTACTTCGCGCTTCAATTCATGCGGCTTCAGCGCAACGTGTTTTTTTTTTTTTTTTTCATCGATTCAATGTATCAGATTCGTATATTCATCGAATTAAAAAAATAAGGAAATAAAAGAAGAATAGGGGGAAAAGTTAAGGAAAATGCCACAAAAACAAGGCCAATTATGCAAAAAAAAAAAAAAATGTAAACAAACACAAAACAAAAAACAACCCAAAACCTCCCATCAAAACTACTTACATTTTTATGTGAGGTGCGCATCTGAGTGCGTGCACGCGCGTGATTCTGTATGTGTGTATTTATATTTTATTTACATCTTATGCATTATTTTTTCATGTTTACTTGGTATTATAAGCATTTATAGCATTGAATATATATTTGTTGATATTATATACACATATACATGTACGAAGACGTCAGTCAGGGGGTGGGGGGGAATGAGCCTACTTTGCGGAATTCGGTGGTCGAGTGGGATATCTCGGTTCTAATTAATCTCGGAAAGTGAGGGATCCCTGTATGAAGAAAAAGTCATTTGTTATTTACATGGGCCAAAAAAATATAAATAAAAAGTCAAAACTTGAACTTAATAAGCAAAGACTTACATATCTTTGATTTGAAGATTACTTATTCAAATATCAGGGGATTGTATAAAAAATGATATCGGATAATTACTTATTCAGTATCATATACACTGCCCTACATAATTATTGGCACCCCTGGTTAAGCTGTGTTCTTCAGCTTTTCATAAATTACATTTTTTTTTTCTAAGTAATATCGGACCACAATGGAAAAAGGAAGAAAATCCAAGCTTTAATTCAAGTGTATTTATTCAGTGGGTAAAAAAATCCCACATTGAGAAATAATTCTTTTACATAAAATAATGTGTGCCACAATTATTAGTATTCTTGTTGTCTGTGCCATTCCCTTTTGCCAAAAGAACCCCCCCAAAACCTAATCATCTCCAATGTTTCACAAAATGGGAGAATACAGAAAGAGGGATCTTGGGCTGTTTCTCTCTGCACAATCTCTCTAAATCATCCAGCGACCTGGTCCTCTCCTCTGCACTCTCCTCTTCAGCTCACTCCCCAAAACGGAGGTCTGGGGACTGAGACGAATATGGGAGGATCTTGATTCTGTGTCTGGTGAACCTTTTCTGTGGGTAGATTGTAGATTGGCCACATCCTTATGGTCATTATCTTGCTGAAAGACCTAGTGATGGCCCATCTTCAGCTTTAGGCCAGAGGCCATGAGGTTTTGATTTAAAATGTCCTGGTATTTCAAAGCGTTTATGATGCCATGCACTCTAAAAAGGTTCCCGGGGCCTCTGTAAGAGCATCACCGATTCTACCCCATACAGTACTTCAGAGTGGGCATGAGGTGCTTTTCTGCATAATCATCTTTTGCGTTCCACCAGACCCACTTAGAGTGTTTGTTGTCAAACACTTGCTTAGGCTCCTCACCAGAGGCTACAGAAGATGCAGAGGGCGTTTGAGTGGCATCATAGGGCTTAAATAATCATTAAAAACACTTTAAAAAAGTGAATTCACAATTCAAGCAATCACATTGATGACATGTGCGCGAAGAAGGAAAAAAGAGGTGTATGCATCATCTGCAACCAATCAGCAGGAGAGAGAAACATAAGGGCTCAGCCATGGGCTAAATCTGAATCATGTGCCAGTAACTTCCGGGTTTGCCGCTAATCCGCAAGTATGAGGGGACGTAAGCGCTGAACCGCGAATGGGTGGGCGGTTACTGTAATAGTGTACCCTTCAAGTAATGTGAGCACTGTACAAGCCTCTGAAGGCAATGTTGTCATCCGGGATTATTTAAATAAACATTTTTTGGCAATATTTTTGGCTGAATGTTCTGAATGATCAGGTTATGCCATCATTGGCGTGTTTTCTTAGCAAATGATTGTCACACAAGTTTTTATGATCAAAGAGTAAAAATTCTTTTAAATCCATTGAAAATCTTTATGATTTGCTGGAGAAGACTTCATGGCGATCTCGAAGAAAAAAAATTTCACTGAACAGAAATGTTTTGATATCACACCAGGTTAAAATTTTGAACCCTATGAAAATGGTCAGTGCGACAGCTCTTCAAGGTGTGATCACTCGTATTTAGCTGCAGACTAACGAGCTGTTCGAATCTGATGCAGGTGTTAGTGTTGGGAATGGAAATTTACAGCATGATTCCATAATTTTTTCCTCAAAATTGAGTGATTCCATAATTTATTCCCAGTGCTTGGTATAAAAAAGTAACTGTTACTGACTACCACATTTTTTCTTCTTGATTTCTTTTAGTGTTCCTTAAAGCCAGAAAGTTGCCATTTGAAATGACTTTAATTTTGCGTCATGTCCGTGTTATGCTTTTTTTCTGCAAAATTAAACTGAATAAACATCCTCCAAGATTGGTCTGGTCTGGTACCTTCTGAGTCGTAGGACGACTCTTGGCGAACCTGCCATGAAGGATAACGCCTTGATTATCATCTACATGGAGGTTTTCTTGGCAAGGATAGTGCAGTGGTTTGCCATTGCCTTCTGCACGATGCGAAACTACGGGCAATTTAGAACAGCCAATTAGCCTACTGTGCATGTTTGTGGACTGCGGGAAGAAACTGGAGTACCCAGAGGAAACCCCCGCGAGCATGGGGAGAACATGCAAACTCCGCACAGAAACGCCCAGGCTGGGAATCAAACCCAGGCCTTCTTGCTGTGAGGCGTAAGTGCTAACCACTACGCCGTCAATATATATATATATATATATATATATATATATATATATATATATATATTTTTTTTTTTTTATAAGCATATATGAAAAGCCTCAGAAGACTCATCCACCATTTTATTTGTCAATCACATGGCCTTAAGCCTAGCTGTGATTGGTCTCTTAAACCTTTGGAAGGTTTAGCTTTAAACCATTAACTATGGAAATATATCAACTATTGAAAAGAAAAACTTCGGCACTTTTTTCTATTGAAAGTATTGAGATACAATAATTAGTCAAATCGAAGAAGTGGTGGCCTGGTGGTAAAGGTGCTGGATCACTGAACCCAAGGTTGGCATTGCCGCCCCCCCAGTGCGGCTAACTAGGTTATCAAAGGCCGGCCATGTCTCTCTCACTGTCTATGGTGTGAGACATGTAAAAGAACCATTGCTGAGTTTCGACAAGAGTAGGCTGCATAGCCGTCAGTGTGTGTCTGCCTGAGCTGTCCAGGGTGTACTCTGCCCTTGCACAGTGCCCTCACCCAGAGTCGGCTGAGATGGGTGCCAGCCTCCCCGTGACCTCAATTAGGATTAAGCAGTTCATAAAATGAATGAATGAATGAATAAATGAATGAATTAGTCAAAATTAGCCTATTTTTCCATCTCATGACAGTGACTGATGCTTGTTTAAACACAGACGTATTTCTTCAGTATTCAGATATGACTGATGTAATGAATGGAAACGGGTTTGAAGTTAATAATGTATCATAAAAGTTAATGACAAGCCAACCCAGGAAAGAACATGCAAAAAAGTCCCCAGTGTGATACCATGACAGCACATGTTGTAAATGTACTTGTGCATTATACATTAATGGCTATTTAAACCTCATTTAGATTATTTACCTACAGGCATATTGTTCTAACAGCTGTATTGTATTAAAAAACAATTCAACAAACCTTCAGTAAACCATTGTAAGGTCTAGATATTTTTAAAGGCCGCAAATAAATAAGCTTCAGCCGTTTACATTAATTGGTTATTAAGGCCCTGTTACTTTCTAAACCCCTTTATCTTTAAGAGGCTGGAGCTCATCCCAGCACCCCTGCACAAAAAAAAACAAAAATGAAAAAAAAAAAAAAAAACAGTCACATTATCGGACAATTCAGGGTCGTCCACTGTGGGAGGAAACCAAAGGCGATCCACGTCGGCAAGGGAGTCGTGCAAATTTTACATCAAAAACCTTGGTTCGACCATTGAGTTCAAACCCAGAACCTTCTTGCTGTGAGGCCATAGTGCGAAAAAGTGCAGTGGCGCCCTCCCTTCTAATTCATGATTTAAAAAAAAAAAAGAAGTATTTAAAGTCTTTGTCATTGTGAAGCAGCACTTTTGTTCATTTTTGCATTTTTCATCCTTTGGACTCAAAAATTGCAGGATGCAACGTAAATGATTATTTTTGGCTGATGATCTTGGTAAATGCAGTTTGGATGTCCAGAAAATGTGTTGGAAGTCAGCATTGACGTTGCTGTGAAAATCATGCTGTGTACATCTACCAATCTAGAAAAACGACTGGTAAGGTAACAAAATATAGTTCTAGCTTTCCTGTTTGATAGATTTAGCTTATTTAGGCAGAACATAAGCAAGTCATTTGGGTTGCAGTGCTGTTTTAAAGATGTGCTGGAATATGTCATTGTGGTGGGTCAGTGGTGTCTTTTATCAACCTAGAGCAGCAAAGCTAAAACATTGGTGCCTTAGCCACAGTCTCAGAGTCAGAGCTCTACCATCAGGGGCAGGACTTTCTGATTAGCAGAGTTGTTTTGTTCTTGGACTGCTATCTCGCTTTTCTATCCTTTATTCTCTTTCTGCTGGCTACTGCAATAAATAAACTGTCAGTTCTTCAAGTAGCATAAACTAAGTTGTCAATCAGGTAATTTAATCAGGGATCTTTTGCGCTTCGGCTATTGCTGATTGTACCAGTCCAACCTTGTGCGCTTGTTGTGGCTGTAATTATATGCAGAGCTGTCCAGCATGACTCTTTGTCATTGTCCTTTTTGTCATATCTGGAAACCGATGTAGCCGTGTCCCATTCCATGTGTTTAGGATGCACATAAATAGAAAATTACAGCAAAGTATAGAAAGTGATACTGTCTCTGACATAATACAGTGGTACCTCACTTTACGAAAGTCTCACCGAACGGAAATGCAGGTTACGAAACGCATTTTCCGAAAATTTTTGTCTCTGAATACGAAACAAGTTCACGTTACGAGAGCGTCATTCAAACATTAAAACGCGCCATTCAAACAGTGCACGAGCTGCTCTCCCATCAATGACGTTCAAACATCCCGCCCCGCTGGCCTCCCATTGGCTAGGAGGGATGACGCAGCTACCTCCCATTGCCTATCTCCCAACATCCCGCCCCGCTGGCCTCCCACTGGCTAGGAGGGATGACGCAGCTACCTCCCATTGCCTATCTCCCAACATCCCACCCCGCTGGCCTCCCATTGGCTAGGAGGGATGACGCAGCTTCTTCCCAGCTACCATAATGCTTTTTGTGTAAAAGACAGAGTTTCATGTTTTATTTCTTGACTCAGGCTTTTAACCTTCCATAAACATTTGTAAAGATTATAACTCTGCTAAGAAGGTATGGTCAACACATGTGCGCACACATGTGCGCACTCACACACACGCACGCACGTGTGATTTCCGGTGTGAGTGAGAAGAAGAAACGGACTTGAGTGATATCGCAAAGGAATATGGCCAAATCCGTCTACCATTGGTACGATAATGAAGCAGAAGGTGGTCTTAAAAGGTATACTTTTATAATTTTATAAGGGTTTAGGGGGTAGTATTGGGAGCCTTGGAACGAATCACGCGTTTTATATGGAAAATGCTGTTCAATTTACGAAAAATGCAAGTTACGAAAAAGGCTCTGGAACGGATTAATTTCACAAAAGTGAGGTACCACTGTACTGGTATAATTTACACAATACACTGGTCCACTGACATAATTTACAAAATTTCCTCCGGGATCAATGAAAAGTGTTCTGATTCTGATAATGTAATGTGGAAATGTGTATTAGTTTAACATACAAAATACAGGTTCACTTATTCTATAAGGTTTTGTGTGTGTGTGTATGTGTGTGTGTGTGTGTGTGTGTGTGTGTGTGTGTGTGTGTGTGTGTGTGTGTGTGTGTGTGTGTGTGTGTGTGCATATAAGGATTGCTTGATGTCATCTGTCAAGTATGGTGGAGGAAATGTGATGGTCTGGGTAGCTTTGATGGATATGTGGGAGAGTTGCAAAGGGATCATTAACAAGAAACGGTATCACTCTATTTTGAAACAATGTGACAGCCATTGGACAGCAGTTGATTGCACCCACTTTTGTCCTACCTAAGAACAATGACCCAAAACACTCCACACTATGAAAGAACTATTTACAGGAGAAGCAATCTTGACATTCTATCAATAATGAAATGAACAGCATAATAAGCGGTTCCCAACCCAGTTGAGTTATTGTGGTAGCAGCGTCACAGTACGGTACAGAAGAAGGGCCCATCTAACGAGTCCAACTTGTCGGAGGTCCTTCAGGAAGCATGGGGTGAAGTTTTTTCAATTTATCTCGACACCGAGATTGACAGCTAGAATGACTTGAAAGCTAGAAATGTCTGCAAGGCTGTAACAGCTGCAAATAAAAGATTTTAGATAGAAGTAAAGTATGAAGAACAAAAATATTTCAAGTAGAAATTATTTTTAACTTTGTCGATTATGCTGTCAAATCTTAACAATTATTTTAAAAATGATATTCTTAAAATATGCTTTTTCTATTGAAAGCAAAAGGACATAACACCTTTCCTTTGTTTTTGTTGTTGTTGGAAAAAATAATCAACCTTCTTAACAATTTTCAGTTTTTTTTAAAAATGACCAAATAAATTGATACATGGAGTGTTGAATATTAAAAGTGTACAAGACGGTGATGAGGCCTGCAATGTTGTATGGTTTAGAAACAGTGGCCCTGTGGAAAAGACAGGAGGCAGAGCTGGAGGTAGCAGAGATGAAAATGTTGAGGTTCTCTCTGGGAGTAACGAGGATGGATAGGATCAGGAATGAGTACATCAGAGAGACAGTACATGTAAGACGTTTTGGAGACAAAGTCAGAGAGGCTAGATTGAGATGGTTTGGACATGTACAGAGGAGGCAATTCAGAGTAATGGAGAGTGTGGAAGAGAGGTGAAGAAGCGTGTGCAGGCAGGTTGGAATGGTTGGAGAAAAGTGTCCGGTGTGATGTGTGATAGGAGGGTATTGGCAAGAATGAAAGGAAAAGCGTACAAGACCGTGTTGAGGCCAGCGATGTTGTATGGTTTAGAAATAGTGGCACTGAGGAAAAGACAGAGAGGCTAGATTGGGATGGTTTGGACATGTACAGAGGAGGGGTTGTGAGTATATTGGTAGTAGGATGCTGAGGTTGGAACTACCAGGCAGAAGGCCTAGAGGAAGACCAAAGAGAAGATTTATGAATGTGGTGAAGGAGGACATGAAGGTCGTTGGCGTAAGAGAAGAAGATGCAGAGGCTAGATTGAGATGGTTTGGACATGTACAGAGGAGGGATAGTGAGTATATTGGTAGTAGGATGCTGAGGTTGGAACTACCAGGCAGAAGGCCTAGAGGAAGACCAAAGAGATTTATGGATGTGGTGAAGGAGGACATGATGGTAGTTGGTGTAAGAGAAGAAGATGCAGAGGATAGGGTGAGATGGAGGCAGATGATTCGCTGTGGCGACCACTGAAGGGAACAGGTGAAAGGAGAAGAAGAAGAAGAAGTGTTGAATATTATTTTATATTTCACTCAAAAAAAAAATAGGCAATGTCTCAAAACACCCATCATTCTCATCCTTTGTTATAATTTTATTAATATATATTTCCATCTTCTTTCTCCAGGGCTCCATTTATGCCCTTTGCATAAACTGCCTCATCTCAATCTCCACTGGTTGTCTGCTTATCCTTATCATTGCCTTCCATTATAAAGACATCCGGGTAAGTGTTTTCATATAATCTAAGTCTCCTGTATGAAGCATACAGTATACTGTACATACAGATTGTTATGTTTACTTGATGTGTTCTAGATGTACAATGAATTTTTTTACAATGATAGAAACTTTCATTTATTTATATCAATGTCCATTTTCTTTGCTGTAGTGGGGTATATACCAAAATCATGGTTGATATGAAAAGGGCTGTATATTGCTAGTTTGAATCTGCTCTGGCATTTTCTGTTTGTCAGTAATGAATATCGGTTTACATGAATTAATGCTAGCTGCTGATATATCACATCGGTGCCTTGATGACGTGGCTTGTTCTATTTTTGTCTCCGGAGTGATCATAGTCAGTGTACACAGCACTTTAGCGGTAATTGATATCATAATATAATACTTTGAACCAGCTTATAACGTCAGATATAGGTTTTCTCTTCTGCATGAACCTTCTGAGTCACGGTGGGCTTTATTTTTCCCACCTCTATTGGTTCTAGTGTTTAAATCAGTGGTCCCCAAACTACGGCCCGCGGGCCGGATGCGGCCCATCTCCACATTTGTCCCATTCCCCTGAACAATAACAGAGACGCATTATGATTATGTTTTTTTTAGTCTGGCCACGCAATCAAGACTAATACATTCCTGGAACATGACATTCTATTCCACCCTTCTGCCGTCTGTGCCCCTATCTGAAACACACCCCCCAGAAAAAAAATCCTAGACTGTCTGCTGTCAAATAGAACGGGATAATAGTGAAAAGGTTATGGAGGAGGAAAATTTATTCAGAATGCAGGGTATTTAACCTGCAGTGGACAAATGGTTATTTTTTTGTTCAATGCAAAGAAAAGGTTGTTTGTATCATCTGTCAAGAGTTGGTGGCGGTATTCAAAGAATACAATCCGCGCCGACACGCTGAAACCCGTCACAAAGACGAGTATGATCGCATGCAAGGCCAGATGCATGTAGACAGACTCTCAAAGCTAAAAAGTGGACACGTAGCTCAGGAGAATACATTTGTACGCCAGGTTCAGATGAACCAGTCATCTGTTCGGGGCAGCTTTCGGGTTGCTCAACTGATAGCAAGCAGCGTTTTTTTTTTTTGTTTTGTTTTTTTTTATTATTTCCTGACTTTTTTCTGTGAAGGTCCCAGAAAAGGTTACTAATATCTGATTATGTGTGGCTTACTGGAAAACAATAAATGTTTACGTTCAGGGAGCCCTGCGATCGTGCACTTTTTCTGTTACAAACTGACCTCGGCCCCACCATCAGAGAAGGGAAAAGTTATGTGGCCCTCGCAGGAAAAAGGTTGGGGGACCCCTAGTTTAAATTAAATGAAACAACCATGTGTAGCTGCTGCAGAAGATTAAGAAGTTCGATAATCCTCTCCTTTGTTTCAATTGATATCTCTTGTGTTGGAGCCATGATTCATGTCAGTCCACTTGGTGCAACAGCTCTCCAAGGTGTGATCACTCCTGATTAAACTGCGGACTAACAAGCAGATCGAATTTGATGCAGGTGTTAGTTTTGGGAATGGAAATTTACAGGATGATTCCATAATTTTTTCCTCAAAATTGAGTGATTCCATAATTTTTTCCTGCTTGGTCTAAAAGGTAACTGTTACTGACTACTACTTTTTTATTTCTTGTAGTGTTTCTTAAAACCAGAAAGTTGCCATTTGAAATGACTTTAGTTTTGTGTCATGTCTGTGATCTGCTTTTTTCTGCAAAATTAAACAACTGAATGAACAACCTCGGAGACTGGTGATTCCATAATTTTTGCCAGGGGTTGTATTTATGTTGACAAGATTTTCTAACAGAAAAAGTAATAGAGAATGGGAATTTGAATTAAATAATTTGTTTACTGAAAATTAAGTAGGTTAAAGAGATAAATGGTTAGAAGAAACAGCATCAGAATAACCTTTAGCCATAACCTGGGTGTATTATGGGAAAGTCCATGTCATGAGAAAGTAATCTGGGAGTACAACAGAGCGATAAAGCAAATGCAGCATTGTTTGCTGCTTTATCTGGCATGCCATGAGTTTTTGCAAACATGACAGAGCGCACATGAAATTACAATACATTACTGCGATAAAGAATTGGCATTTTTAATCTTCTTGATAATTATTAAGCGTCGTTCAATACACCTTTAATTCTGCACAAGGTAATATTGTAAAAGAAGTAATAAAAATTAATAATTATACAGAAATTAATGATTTAACTTCTGATCAAACATTCCGAGACAATACACTACCATGTTTACGATCAGGTGTAACATTGAACACCAACAGAGGGTAAAAAAAATGAACTTCAACATATTATACCTTTAGCATTATTCCAAGTAAATGTGCAGGTCTTTTCTGTAACAATATATTTGTGCACAAAAATAAAAAACAGAAAAAACCCAGACGTTTTCTAGGATAGAGAAACGACAACTAAGTCAGTTTGCATTTTTTTTTAAAGAAAAATGGGAAATATGATGTCTATTCCACCTTGGTTGGCCATCTCCCTTAAATAAAATAGCATCACAGACATTTGTACAGTGCTACCTCACCTTACGAATTTAATCTGTTCCAGAGCCTTTTTCTTAACCTGGATTTTTCGTAAATTGAACCGCATTTTACATGTAAAATGCGTGATTCGTTCCAAGGCTCCCAATACTACCCCCTAAACCCTTTAAAAATTATAAAAGTATACCTTTTAAAACCTCCTTCTGCTTCAATATCGTACCGATGGTAGACAGGTTTGGCCACATTCCTTTGCGATATCACGAGCCCGCTTCCTCTTTTCTCTCGCACCGGAAATCACACGTGCGTGTGTTTGTGTGTGTGTGTGTGTGTGTGTGTGTGTGTGTGTGTGTGTGTGTGTGTGTGCGCGCGTGTGTGTTAACCTTGTCTTTTTAGCAGAGTTATAATCTTACAAATGTTTATGGAAGGTGAAAAGCCTAAGTCAAAAAACAGTAACTCTGTCCTTTACATGAAAAGCATAATGGGAGATGCAGTTCCATAATAGCCAATGAGAGGGAGCTGCGTCATCCCTCCTAGCCAATGGAAGGCCAGCGGGGCGGGATGTTGGAAGATAATCAATGGGAAAGCAGCTCATGCATTGTATGAATGATTGAATGGCGCGTTTGAATGTTTGAATGGCGCGTTTGGCTTGTTTCGTAAGGAGAATTTGTTTTGTATACAGAGACAAAAATTTTTGGAAAATGTTTTTCGTAACCTGGATTTTTCATTTGCTGGGACTATCGTAAGATGAGGTACCACTGTACTTCATAATAATTCTTAGCAATGTCAATGGCAGGTAACTGGACGGCTCTGGAGTTTCAACGTAAGGCTAGACCACTGAATACATTGTGTACATGGATGTAAGTTACTGGATGGAAAATAAAATTAAATTGCGAAAATACTGGGAAAAGATTTACTATATTTAAAAAAAATAATAAAAAAAGAGGAACGTTTCCCACTAGCAACATATATATATATATATATATATATATATATATATATATATATATATATATATATATATATATATATATATATATATATATATGCTTATTTATCTAACAACAATCACCTGATCTGGGAAATGAACCTTACCTGGAAATCTCTTAAATTCAATACCACCGGTACCTAGGGACAGTCTACAAAAGACTTAAATTTTCCATAGACATCATTCAAAAATTATCAATTTCTCACAAAAAAAAACTGAGCCAGTATTTTTCCCACCCAATTTGTTGTGATTCATTGACTCAATTCATTCTTTCTTTCTTTCATTCATTTTCTGAACCGTTTAATCCTAGTCAGGGTCAGGGGAAGGCTGGCGCCCATCTCAGCCGAATCTGGGCAAGGGCAGAGCACACTCCGGACAGCTCGCCAGGCTATCGCAGGGCAGAAACGTCGAAAGTCGACGAAAGTCAGCAATGGTTCATTTACAGCCTCTAGACGGTGACAGACATGGCCAGCCTTTGACAGTTAGTTGCACTGGGGATGACTAAATTCTGTCCTTATTTATTGTGTGATGTTTTATCTTAATTGTCCCATGTATGTTCATGACGCAAATGAAAACAATTAAAATCTATTTTACACAGAGTATAAGCATTTGATTACACTATTAGATTCACAAGTGGTATAGAATAAATAAAAAATTCGACTTTTGGTTCGGCGACCAATGGAGTGAGACGCAAATATTACTGGTCCTGTTTCGAAGTTCGTACTTTTTTCACGTTCACGAACTAGGTTTAACAACTGGAAATATACCAGCTGAACTTAAATCTAGCGGCAATTCCCCCGGGTTAACGCAGCAGTCGACCTCTTTGTAGTGACTCATCTCTCCATCAGGATGACCCTGTAATCAAGTTAAATCCAGATGAGGCGTCAAGCTTCGTGGCAGAGTAGCTTTCCTCTCTCCGCAGTGAAATGGTGACCATCTTTAAAAGTGACCTTCATGAGGCCCTTAACGAAAAAAAGAAAACTTGTGCCATTAAAACGGAATGACATTCCATGACGTATGAACTCTCCACAGCCATTATGAATGCACAGATCGATGTAACAGCATCATGAGACACTGTGACCGGCATGGAAAGTTCTCTCTCTCTCCCTCTCTAGTTGTACTGACGATAGTGTTACACTGCAAACTAAGATGAGCTCTCTTGCGGCGGAGTTGGCAAAAATGTAAAATAGGAACCCCTTCTGGATCGAGTCCACCGAACCCTCCAGTTGAAGCCTGAAGAGCTCCCTCACCCCATCATTGCATGGCTCCATTATCATACCGACTGTATGGGTATTCTACACCGTGCTGCAACACAGCAACGAATCAAGTTCAGTGGCTTGTTTATCCCGATTTTTCCCGATTTTAACGTGAAAACAACTTCCTGAGTTGCATTTAAGTTTATCCGCCATCAGCTCCTTGAGATTCCAAGGATGCGCTTCGGCCTGCTCTACCCTGCGTGTCTGTCTGTCATATAATGGTGTTCAGAAAGACTTTATCCGCATTCATTACATTTTTAAAGAAGGAAAATATTTTGAGCAGTGAACTCTTGTGACATTAAACAGGAACAGGAAAACACTTACTAACTTCCATGCTCACAATTCCCGTTGTGCACACCAGGTTCGCATTATTTTTGTAATCTGTGCATGTATAGCCTTGATACAGAGTGTTCTTTACGAGTTTTTTGGCTGAAATGGGCACCGGCGTCCCCGCAACCCTAATTAGGATTGGAGAGGTTCAGAAAATAAATGAATGAATTATTTTGTGATTGATCACTTCTTCTTCTTCTTTTTCTTTCGGCTGTTCCCTTCAGGGGTCGCCACAGCGAATCATCTGCCTCCATCTCACCCTATCCTCTGCATCTTCTTCTCTTACACCAACGACCTTCATGTCCTCCTTCACCACATCCATAAATCTTCTCTTTGGTCTTCCTCTAGGCCTTCTGCCTGGTAGTTCCAACCTCAGCATCCTACTGCCAATATACTCACTATCCCTCCTCTGTACATGTCCAAACCATCTCAATCTAGCCTCTGCATCTTCTTCTCTTACGCCAACGACCTTCATGTCCTCCTTCACCACATCCATAAATCTTCTCTTTGGTCTTCCTCTAGGCCTTCTGCCTGGTAGTTCCAACCTCAACATCCTACTACCAATATACTCACTATCCCTCCTCTGTACATGTCCAAACCATCTCAATCTAGCCTCTCTGACTTTGTCTCCAAAACCTCTTACATGTGCTGTCCCTCTGATGTGCTCATTCCTGATCCTATCCATCCTCGTTACTCCCAAAGAGAACCTCAACATTTTCATCTCTGCTACCTCCAGCTCTGCCTCCTGTCTTTTCTTCAGCGCCACTGTTTCTAAACCATACAACATCGCTGGCCTCAACACGGTCTTGTATGCTTTTCCTTTCATTCTTGCTGATACCCTCCTATCACACATCACACCGGACACTTTTCTCCAACCATTCCAACCTGCCTGCACACGCTTCTTCACCTCTTTTCCACACTCTCCATTGCTCTGGATTGTTGAGCCGAAGTACTTAAAATCCTCCACCTTCATTATCTCTGCTCCCTGTAACCTCACCGTTCCTCTTGGGCACTACTCATTCTCACCGTTGGTAATAATAATGTGTTTTGCTGTATTGTGATATTTCTGATGTGGAATATTCGCGGTGTACAGCGTCCTTTAAAGAGATTGTATAGTCATACAATTGTATAGTCATACAATCTAGGGCTGACTGGATATTTTTTTTATATGAAACACACCTGTATTAAGGAGCAGGTTATATTAAAATTCCAGTGTGTCATTCAAATTTCAATTCTAAAGCCAGAGGGGTTGCTAATTTAATTGGCAAAACAATTCAATTTAATATTTCCAAAATAATCTCTGATAAAAATGTTAGATGTTATAAAAATGTTTACTTATTGCAGATTTTTTTTTTGTCTCATGTTCCGACAAGCTCTCGACTAACATCACTAAGATCGATCTGCATATTACTATAAAGCCGCTCCTTCTCCCAACCCATTTAAACAGCGGACAGTTTTGCAGACTGAGCTTGATTTATTCGCAGTCTCTGAGGCAGAACGCTTTCTATTACCCTCCCACTCCACGGATTATGAACCAAGTCATCTCCCATTTAATTCCCCGGATTAAAGCCGCATCCGGCCTGCTGCACACAGACCCTACAGTCATTCTGTCTGTTCAGCATTTTACCCCGCATTGTATAAATCTCCACCCCCTGCTGAAAATACTGACATGACTAATATTTTAGAGAATATTAACTACCCTGTAATGGACTTTGCAACTATAAATAAACTTAATTCACCAAGAAATACTCAAAGATATTAAAGCCGTATCTAATAGGAAAAGTAAGAGAGCTCCTGAACCCGGTGGTTTCCCAGTGGAATTTTTCGAAAGGTTCCAGTGGGAATTGGCCCCAACCCTGCATTTTGTTTATACTGCATACCTTACAGCAAGGTTCTCTTCCTGCTACTTTCAGACAAGTTTCCGTACATCTGCTATTAAAAAAAGATAAATATCCAGAGCTCTGCCCTTCTTAAAAACCGATTTCCTTGAAAATGTAGACGTGAAGGTTCTTGCTCAGGTCTACATATAGCTACATATTTGTAAATAATTCTTCGATCTCTTTTGCAGAAGAGCAAACTATGGTGTTACTAACTGACGGCATCTATGTTATGATTTTCAAACTCTTGAGTATTATTAACTCTTACCTAGAGATTGGGGCATTCAAGAGGGCAATTGATTTATTTATTGACAATTAATTAAATTAATTAAAGAGACAGAATACATGTGTATGAATGAGAAGGAACCAAGAGGAACGGTGAGGTTACAGGTAGCAGAGATAAGGAAGGTGGAGGATTTTAAGTACTTAGGCTCAACAATCCAGAGCAATGGAGAGTGTGGAAAAGAGGTGAAGAAGCGTGTGCAGGCAGGTTGGAATGGTTGGAGAAAAGTGTCCGGTGTGATGTGTGATAGGAAGGTGCCGGCAAGAATGAAAGGAAAAGTGTACAAGACCGTGTTGAGGCCAGTGACGTTGTATGATTTGGAAATAGTTGCGCTGTGGAAAAGACAGGAGGCAGAGCTGGAGGTAGCAGAGATGAAAATGTTGAGGTTCTCTTTGGAACAAAGTCAGAAAAGCTAGATTGAGATGGTTTGGACATGTACAGAGGAGGGATAGTGAGTATATTGGTAGTAGGATGCTGAGGTTGGAACTACCAGGCAGAAGGCCTAGAGGAAGACCAAAGAGAAGATTTATGGATGTGGTCAAGGAGGACATGAAGGTAGTTGGTGTAAGAGAAGAAGATGCAGAGGATAGAGTGAGCTGGAGGGAGATGATTTGCTGTGGCGACCCCTGAAGGGAACAGTGAAAGGAAAAGAAGAATTAATTAAATATCCTTTCAGACCTTCACTGGGATTTTCGGGCTCGTCCATTCTCTACATCTCCAATCCAAAGAACTCAATTCTGGTGATTCTTTCTACTGTAGACGGGATTAGCAATTTAGAAAATCAAGATCTCGAAAAGTGGATCGCTTCCAGCTCACCTCAAGGCCTTGCTACTAACACAATCAGTTCTTCCCTTCAAGCTTCCTCACTCTGGTTTAAATATCTGAGGATCAATATCACTAGGACTTTATCGTCTCTCTTTTCTGCTAACTTCTCAGCTGTAGTTTCTAAAGTTGGACTTTCCAAGATTGAAACGTCTGCCATTTTCACCGATTGGTGGATTGGTAGAATTAAAACTGTTAGATTGAATGTCCTTCCTAAATTCCTGTTCTTGTCTCAGTGTCTCCCTTTATTCTTACCTCTCTCTTTTTTTTTTTTTTGTGGTGTGGCAAGACCCCAAGAATTCGTAGATCTGTTCTTCAGTGCTGCAAATTCAGTGGCGGACTCTCTCACCCTAGTTTCCAATTGTTACAGATAGGAAAATTTATAGAGGATGGAAATAGCCCCATGAAACCAGCAAAGCACGACAGACCACGACATAAACTCTATACAATTTAATAATATGTACAAAATAAGACAAAATAATTCCTTACATCTTAGAGCTAAACAAAATACAAATTTAACAAGGGTCCCATAGTCACCAAGCACCTGCAGCAGAGTAAATTTAGAGACGGCACGTGTGGTGGCGGGGAAAGGCTTGGAATCCCGCGTGTGGAAAGAAAGAAATGACGAAAGAAACAAATGATGAACATCTTCGCGTGGGCTGTGGGTGAATGTGGCTGATGGACTTTGGTGATGAAGTCCCGGACGACAATACTGGGGTGAAGCGCGTTCCATGAGCCGCCTTGGATGACTTGCCCTTTTGGTGATCCGCCGCGATGAGTTTCCTTAGATGATCTGCCCGAAGAGACACGAAGAGACTGGAGCCAGTCGGCAATAGGCTCTTAATATAGATTCCCTAAAGTTCGGGAAAGTTCCATTCTGGAAAATTCCACATCACCTGACTCGCCACCAGGGCGCATGCGCAACTAGGTCCCCTTTGGACAGTTGAGTCACACCATGTGTCTCTCTTTACAGCAAATTAACTGAACATAATTACACTCTACGTTTATACATCAATTATTTTTATATTTACATTTATACAAATATTTACATGCCCATACACCAATGTTATTATTGGGCGGCTAATATTCAAACGATTTTTTTACGGCTTAATTCCCCACGTTTGCTTTGGTGCAGACATGTAGTGTGACTTTCTCTTTGCGGGCTTTAATCACCACTCTTATTCCAACCAGCCCCTCTGACTTTACAAATAAGCAAGTCGTGAGGTCGTCACTCAAAATTTGGTACCATTTTAGGAAATACTACAAATTTACCTCAATATCTTGTGAGAAAGAATCATTTATTTGCAAACTCATCATCAGGCTGCTCATTCCATATTTGGCATGCAAGGGATTTGAAATTCATTCATGCGTTTTCTGAATCACTTAATCCTAATTTGGGTCATGGGGAGGATGGTGCCCATCTCAGCCAACTGCAGGGTACACCCTGGACAGCCCACCAGGTTATTGCAGGGCCAACACTCACAACCATTCACACCTAGGAGAGATTTGGAACGGCCAATTAACCTTCTGTGCACGTTTTGGACTGCGGGAGGAAACTGGAGTACCCGGAGGAAACCCACACAAGCACGAGGAGAACATGCAAACTCCACACAGAAACACCCAAGCTGGGAATTGAACCCAGGCCTTCTTGTTGTGAGGCAGACGTGCTAACCACTACGCCACCTACAGTTTCACAGATTTATCTCGCAAATTTGTTCTCTCGTCTTCTCATATTTTTAGATTTTAGATCAGATTAGTCACAGTGTTAAATCTCTTTTCTCTACTTTTCCCTCTCTGTCCTTAGACTATTCATGAGAATAATTTTTTAAATTCAGATTTCCTTCAGAAATATTTCATTTCAAAGCTTTTATAGTAAACTCCTCTCTTTAGTTTGTTCTCCAACGTCTAAAATTAAAACTGCTTGGGAAGGAGCACTAGGGATTATTTTAAATGATGAATGGTGGGAAGTGGCCTTTAAAAAAATTCGCACAATCTGCGGCCATCTTGCACTCATACAGTTGAAAGGTTTTTTATAGGATTCATTCTTCCAAAGCTCAACTATCGCAAATTTACTCTAATAGCCCCGGCCTCTGCGACAAACGCCACACCTCCCATTGTAATCTTACTCATATGTTTTCCTCCTGCTCATTGGTTTACAGGCAGAGAGACTGAAATGTCAGATCAAAAATAGTTTCAATCAGTCCAGCACCACCACCCCAACATATTGCCATATCCAGTCTACCAGAAGAACAGAAACAACTTTCTGCAAAACAGTTGGATATTTTTTTCTTTTACTTCCCTATTGGGAAGATGTCAAATTCTGATCTTCTAGACGTCACCTTATGCTCCCTCCAATGCTCAGTGACTCAGAGAAAAGATTTCTTTCCTGAAGCTTAAAAAGATCACTCATTCAGTAAGAGGTAACAGCAAAATGCTTTGAAAAGGGCCCCTTACATCTTATCCAACCACCCGCCTCTTTTCTTTTTTTCTTTTCAATTTTCAGTTTAAATTTAAATGTAGGTTTATTTGAGTGTTATTTTTGTTTTATATATATATATATATATATATATATATATATATATATATATATATATATATATATATATATATATATATATATATATGTATATATATATATATATATATATATATATATATATATATATATATATATATATATATATACAGTCGGCCCCCAAGTTATGAAGACCCCTGTGTACGAAATCCCCGGTTTACGAAAAACATTTTCCTGAGTTTCCGTCCCCGAGATACGAAACAACCCCCTCTTACGAAAAGAAATTCAAACGCGCCAATCAAAATTTCACATGACACGTGAGTTGCTCTCTCATTGGCTGTCTCTCAACATCCCGCCCCTCTGGCCTCCCAGACAGAGACAGAAGGAAGTTTCACGCTTTAGTTTTTTTAAGTTGTTTTAATTCAGTAAATGTTTAATAAATGTGGGCGCATTTGAGCTCATCTGGGATTCCGATCCCTCAAGGAATCAAATAAAAGTTGAGTTTGTCAAGCAGGGAATGCGCTTTGAATTCCTCATCTTGTGGGCGTGGCCCGCAGCGCGCGGCGAGAGATAGAGAGAGAGAGACGGAGAAAAAAAGAGAGAGAGAGAGAGAGAGCGAGAGCGAGAGAGAGAGAGAGAGAGAAAGAGGTGTGTGTGTATGTGCATTAATAAAAAATGTTTAATAATGGTTTAATTAATAAATATGTTAATTAAATGGTTTAATATGTTAATAAAAGTTTAAATGGTTTAATAAATAATTTTCTTTTACTTTTAACACATATTTCATACAAAATTGGTGTACTTTTATCATTTTTAAAGGGTTTATGGGATTTTTCCAGTCCAAAGACTGGAGCCTTGAAAGAATTAGGCGTTTAACTTGTAAGATGCCACCCCTACTTATGAAATCCCTGCATTACGAAAAGGGCTCTGGAACGGATTAATTTCGTAAGTTGGGAGCTGACTGTGTGTATATATACATATATATATATATATATATATATATATATATATATATATATATATATATATATATATATATATATATATATATATATATATACACAGGACAAAGACTTTCTATTGAAACTCCATTTATCACTACAGATCTGTTTCGAGGGGTGGTGAAACCATCCTCTCTCTTCAGGTGTATATATATATATATATATATATTTGTGGGAGGTTTTGGGTTGTTTTTGTTTTGTATTTGTTCAGGGTTTTTTTTTTTTTTTTTGCATAATTGGCCTTGTTTTTGTGGCATTTTCTTTAACTCTTTCCCCTATTCTTCATTAATTTCCTTATTTTTTAATTCGATGAATATTTAAAAAAAAAAAAAACACGATGCCTGAAGCCACATGAATTGAAGCGTGAAGTAGCGAGGGATCCCTGTATATATCTATATTATGCATATATATATATATATATATATATATATATATATATATATATATATATATATATATATATATATATATATATACATATATTACAGTATACATATATATATATATATATATATATATATATATATATATATATATATATATATATATATATATATATATATATACTAATTTGGGTCATGGGGAGGCTGGTGCACATCCCAGCCAACTTTGGGCGAGTGCAGAGTACACTCTGGACAGCTCGCCAGGCCATCGCAGGGCGGAAACATGTTGACGGCTTTGCTACTCTTGTCGAAAGTCAGCAATGGGTCTTTTACATGCCTCACACCATAGACAGTGAGAGACATGGCCGGCCTTTTATAACCCAGTTAGCTGCACTGGAGGGCACAGTGACAACCTTGTGGAGAGTGGGACTCAAACCCTCAACCTTTTTGGATCAGCGATCCAGCGTCCTATACCACTAGACCACCACTGCTCCTATATATATATATATATATATATATATATATATATATATATATATATATATATATATATATATATATATATATATATATATATATATATATATATATATATATATATATATATATATATATATATATACACACGTTGGGTGACAGGGAAGAGAGTGTATGCCGTCCCTTTCTTCTGTGAGAGCTCGGGCCAATCAGCTCCTATTGACTCCTGGAAAAGCAGAAGTCTTGTAAAAAAAAATGATATTAACCTGTTTTAATATCTCATGAAAAATATAAACTCATTTTCATTTGATAACAGCGATGCTTCTGAAGAAAGTTGTGACATGGACAACAAAAGGCGAGAGAACCTTGAGGTGCTATACGGAAATACATAGAGGACGATTTTGCATTTACCAGTGTGTAAAAAACTGGAATAATGTGCCTCAATATATTATTGTGAAGACTTTGAATATCTCAAAATTTATGCTACGTAATGCTATCAAAAAATTTCGAGAATCCGGAGAAGTCTCTGTGCACAATGGACATGGCTTCAAGTGGCACTGTATTAAAAATGTAATTCTGTGATTCTGTCAAGGAAATCATTGCATATTCTCAGGAACACTTCGAAAAATCACTGGCTGTGAATGCAGTTTGCTGTGCAATCCACAAAGGAACATGATTCAAAGCTCATGTAACATGGACTGAGAAAGAGAGGAAACCTTTTCTGTAGTCAGATGAATTTGGAAAACATGGATCCTCTGGTCAAAAGACGAGAGGGACCATATATACCTTTTATCATAATTTACACAATTTCCTCCAGGATCAATAAAGTATTCTGATTCTGATCACTGTTCAGTTCATAAGTCAAAATCTACACAAACTGTGTTAAAAATGTTAGACCGAGAAACATTACAGTAGACCCCCATTATCCGCGGGGGTCCGGTTCTGGCCCCTCTCACGAATCAAGATAATCCACGAGTTCTGTACCCGGAAGTAAAACCCTATGTATCATATTACATTTGCGAATAATCAACAGGAAGTAAAACCCAATGTATCATATCACATTCGTAAACTATATAAACAGTCTTACTCATTAATACAGTATTAATGTAGTAAAATGTAGTAATTAAGTAACACTTAAGAACACTTTTCTGTTCTTTATATATTATATATGTATAATGTAGTAATGATTAAGTATATATATATATATATATATATATATAAATAAAATCAATAAATATCACAGTACAAAATAAAAGTTTTTACTGTTTTTACTTTACAAAATTAAATGTGTGTGTGTATATATATATATATATATATATATATATATATATATATATATATATATATATGAAATCAATAAATATCACAGTACAAAATTAAATGTGTATATATATATATATATATATATATATATATATATATATATGAAATCAATAAATATCACAGTACAAAATTAAAGTTTTTACTTAGTCATTACTACATTATATATATAGACTATATAAAGAACATAAAAGTCATTACCTTTTTCTGGCGCTTAGCCATAGAAGACGCACAGCGTTTGAGTGGCATCATAGAGCTTAAATGGTAATTAAAACACACTAAAAAAATGCACATTGACAACTTGTGTGAGAATGAGAAAAAGGGGCAAAACCACGAATAGTCAAGAGGCCTACTGTATTCTGATTCTGTTCATTTTGTTATGTAATTAGTAGATTTTGCAGACTGGTATACGCTTTTTGGACATTGCTGCCTGCAATTATTCATTCATTCATTCATTTTCGCTTAATCCTAATTAGGGTCGTGGGGAGACTGGCACCCATCCCAACTAGCTCTGGACGAGGGCAGATTACACCCTGGACAGCTAACCAGGCCATCGCAGGGCAGAAACACGCTGACGGTTATGCAGCTATTCTTTACAAAAGTTGGCAATGGTTCTTTTACATCTCACACCATAGACAGCGAGAGACATGGCCAGCCTTTAATAAACCAGTTGCACTGTGACACTGACAACCTGCTGAGGGTGGGGCTTGAACCCCCAACCTTAGGATCAGTAAGCCAGCACCTTTACCACCAGGCCACCACTGCCCACCATTGGTGGCTGCAATG
>CM045728.1:117034797-117192297 GCA_024760905.1 Plotosus lineatus | reverse complement strand
TGAAGACTTGCTTGGAAGGTTGCACAGGAAGAACATAAAATCTGACTTCAATCCTATTGAACATGTTTGTTTGTGATGAACTACAATAACAACTGTCCCAGGTTTCCCCTCCTAACCTCTGTGCCTTTCCCACAATGTCCCCACAGCTACAGTCTAGTGAGCAGCCTTTCCAGAAGAGAGAAATTGATTATAACAGCAAAGAGGAACGAAAACTAGAGTCCAACGAGTGTCCATACACTTTTGTCCATATCGTTTACTTTAATAAATGGATTCATTTGGTATGTTTGGAAGCTGTGGTATATGTATTTCCCCGGGCACACACTTTTAATGAACAGAATTGGACTACTTGGGCTAATTAATATTAATACTTGTGTTCAAATTCTTTCAGTCCAGAACACATAGATATCACCTGATACTGGATTTCTTCCCTGATCACTGTCAGGGGATTTTTTTTTGTAGTCATTCAAGTCATATGATTGACTGGGAGCGACACAGTGCCAAATTGGTTAGTACGTCTGCCTCAGAGCAAATTAAAAAAAAAAAAGAAAAAGTACTTGGGTTTGGGTCCAAGGTTCGGCAAGGGCGTTTCTGTGTAGAATCTGCATGTCCTCTGCGCTTTCCTGCGTTTCTTCCAGATATCCTGGCTTCCTCACATACTTCAATGACATGCACATTAGGCTAAGTGGCTGTTCCCAATTGCCCCTAGGTGTGAGTGTGACTAGTTGTGTGTGTTGGCCCTACTATATACTAGCAAGCTGTTCACAGTGCACACCAGCTTCCAATTGGACAATTGAAATCTTCGTAGATAATATACTAGTATACTTTATATACTCTAATTTAGAAATTTTAGGATGTAGGAGTCACATTGTCTTGAGGGGCACTTCAATAAGCTGCAGCATTATCATCCTGGAGATCATAAATTTGAATCAAAGGTAATGCAATGCACGCAGCTGTCAGGGGAGGGGTGGACGGCCTATATTTACCTCCCCGTCACTTAGAGTCATGGGCTTCTGTGAGCTCATGCATTCGATTGGGAGTATAGCCTTCACGTCCGAGTTTGTTGTTATATGTCTCAGGGAAAGCTTGCTGGATGCCTCCATGGTTGGTGATAGGGAGACATACTTGACGAATAGAAATTAGCTGCAACTTAGGAGAAAAGGGGAGGAAAATAAGGTGAAAGTTACAGAAGAGGGTAGTCACGTCATCTATAAACACAAGGGAACAATTTCCACTGACAGCCTAACACATGCTCGCGGCATAACATTACATCCACTGCGCTTCTCAGATAAGGCAATGTCCTCCCCATCGCTCTGGGACAAGCTGATGATTTTTGTCTCATTTATTCAGCATGTGGGCAACTTTTATAGATGCGTTTCCTTCAACAGGGGAAGAATTATTCAAGCATCCACTACAATTGTTTACCATTTTTATTCCAGCCTTATGCTGTTCAAAAAAGATCTATCAACTCAGCAATTACTTATAACACATAATAATGATGGTATCTCTGAGTTTGTTGAGTTTCTAACCTTATTTTGTCTGCTTTGCTGGCAGTAAGAGCAATTTGGGTTAGTTTATAGCAGGGGTCGGGAACCTATGGCTCACGAGCCAGACGTGGCTGTTTTGATGACTGCATCTGGCTCTCAGATAAATCAGGTGGCCTTTCTTAACAGAATAACTAATACATAATTTCGCTGTCCTTTAAATAAAAATGCAGAAAAAAGCCATCAAATAAGACATAAATATAAATAAATCTCACGCATTTCAATCTATACATCTATTTTCAATGCCACTTGTCGCTGTGGCGCGCAGCGGAGAGCCAATCCTTTCTGTACTCCAGTGTGTGGGCGGGGCCGATACCTTGAAACTCTAATTTTATTGGACTATATGCAACATCCTGCTTGAGTTGTTTTTGAGTAAAGAGGTACATTTCCCTCGTTTTGATCAGTTCATGTGCAAGAAGCCAAGCAGAGCTGGCAAGCAAAACACAAAAGGACAGAATGAAAAAAACTTCGACCCGCAGACCAGCTGAGTGCCAAAACTTGGGACGCGCTTCCTGTCACATAAACACTGCAGTGCGTGAGTCCTGTCATATTGACCATGTTTGGCTCCACATGCGCACGCGAGCAGTCCTTCTCACACCTGAAAAGCATCAAGACCAACCTGCGGTCACATGTAATAGATGGAAGCCTAAACGCCTGCATGAAGTTGAACTTCAGCACGTATCAACCAGACTACAAGGCCATCAGCAACACCATGCAGCACCAGAAGTCACATTAATAGTAAGAAGTACTTTTCTTAGTAATAAATAACTTCGTTATAACAATGTTGTTTAAAATAAATTCAGAGTCGTATTATAGTCTAAAATTGTTGGTCTCAGTATTAAAAAATATATTTGGCTTTCAGAGGATTAGATTGAAAAAAAAATTTTGGGGGGCTCTCTTAGTCAAAAAGGTTCCCGACTCCTGGTTTATAGCAACAGACCCCGAATGTCACATTGGAAATCAATTCTATATATGTTATGTGATTACATGGAAATGACATGAAGATTGGAATAATGCATATCTGTCCACGGAACAACAGAACAAACCACCATCTATTTGTTTCCTGAAAAGGAGGAAGAGGATGGAGTGATGATGGGAATAATTACACATATAAAACCCCAATGACCTGATTTGGATGAAAATACTCAAATTGTAAAACTCTGTTCTTGTTCATTGTTTAATTTTTTTTTATTCTACTAAAACTGTATGACATAAAGCTGAAAAACAAAGAAAATCATGCCAGATAGTTTTATATATTAGTGTGATCTAATAACCAAAATTCACATGATAAAGAAAAAGTAAAGATAATGAAAAGACTTACAATAGCCTGGTTACACAAGTAATGTATGGAAAAGGGACTTTTTACACCCGAGCCCAGTGGCTCGTCAGGCCGGTGCTTATCCCCGGTTTCCATAGCGTGAAGCAACTATGAGTTCAACTCGTCCTGGATGGGATGCTAGTCCATCGCGGGTTACCTTCCCAGTATATTTTACTGGTACCCATTTATACTGCTGGGTCAATACAGGCACACTTGTGGTTAAGACCTTGCCCAGGGGTCTTAGCACAGTGGGGGTCTAACTGGGATTTGAACACACAACCTCTTGATCATGAGCGCAGAACCCGAACCACTACACCACCGGCCCCTAACATAAGTATGTAGTAGATATTTAAACATGATGTGAAACACGCAACTGATTTTGCAATTGTACACCATTATTCGTTCATTTTCTGAACCACTGAATCCTAATTAGTGTCACGAGGTGGCTGGCGTCCATCTCACATCTCACTCGACTCCGGGCCAGGTATACCCTGGACAGCTCACCAGGCCATTGCAGGGCCAACACTCACACTTAGGTAGTGATTTGGAACAGCCAATAAACCTTCTGTGCATGTTTTTCCAACTGTTGGAGGAAACTGGAGTACCCAGTGGTAACCAACTCAAGTATGAGGAGAACATACAAACCCCTCACAGAAACACCTGATCTGGGAATCAAACCCAGGACCTTCTTACTGTGAGGCAGACATGCCGCCAATTATTTCTTGCAAAAATACCCACACCTATTAAACTGCATCTGGATTCTTTTTGAAACAGCCCTTTTTTCATGTCATTCCATGGAATATTTCTCCCGGCTTGGCCGTTCGAACCCATTCTTTTTTTGGAAGCCTTTCCTTTGTTAGTCTGGATTTGTGCTTTGGGTTGATACTCGTATCATTCTTGAAGCAACACTTTTTCATCTTCCTCTGTTTTAAAGAAGTCCACAGATTTTATATCCATCTATATTGGCGGAATGATGCTTAAAGCTGTTTATCTTGAAATAACCCCAGTCTCAGGTAAAGAGAAGCAACCCTACAGGGCGATCTTTACTGAAATTCGATCACACATGATTTATCCTGATTTCAGTTTCAGTTCTCCATATAGAGATATGCATTTTGAAATGTGAGTTTTCAGAGCCACTGTCGCAACCTGTGTTATCCACAACAGTATATTAACTTTGTCAATTCTGGCTGGTGTGTCCATGTGTAGGCAGGTCGAGGTGGAGACGGGAGATATGGGTACAGCTCTTTGGCTCATCATAATCACCTTCCTCACAGTAGGTTATGGAGATGTGTCTCCCGAAACCAACTGCGGCAAAGTGGTCTGCCTCTTTGCAGGCGTCATGGTAAGTTCAATATCTACTAGACTTGTTTGCACTGTTTACTTGTAGGTGGGGCGGTAGTGGCTTAGCGGTTAATGCACCGCGTTACTGATCAGAAAGTTGGCGGTTCAAATCTTGGTACCACTGTTGGGACCGCAAGCAAAACTCTTCACCCTTAACTGATCAGCTGAGGCACTCTGGGTAAGGGTGTCTGCCTAGGGCCTTATATGCTGGGATTATTCAAAAAATATTGGCGATTTAGTGAAGTGAATAAAGAGAAGTCTTTACAGGGACGGAACATCAAAGTATACTATTGTTAGGAATGACCACAAGACTGAGAACTGATTCTGCCCTGCAATGACCTTGTGAGCTGTCCAGGGTGTACTCTGCCCTCGCCCAGAGTTGACTAGGATGTGCGCCAGCCTCCCTGCGATCTTAACTTGGGATTAAGGGGTTGAGAAAATGAATGAATGAAAGCTGTTGCCTTTTAGCGACAGCGAATCCAGAGAATTACTCTGAATGTGCGCCTGAATATGTGTGAACGGAACTTTGAGAAATTGCTGTCTACCATCATTTACACGCGTCAGCTCATAGATACCCGTTTTTTTATCTTTTAAATCACGCGGGTGAGCTCCTTGTTGTATACTCGGCCAGTGTTAATACATGTGCATGGACACAAACCTGTCCCTGTGAAGGTGTATTTGCACACTTATTTAAAATTTTACTCTAAACTACAAGGAAATGTGAGAAAAACAAACTAAAATATATGTACATTTACATATTTTCACTGTGACAGATTGTTTTGATGAGCTTTATATCAATAGCATGGGTTTTCGACTGAGTTACAAGAAAGAAAAAAAAAACCCACACTACTGTATATAAAGGGCGTCTGTCAAATCTCAAAGTGCCACGCCCCCACTCTTTAAAAGATGGCCACCATCCAGAGAGAAAACGGAATTGATGCCCCAGATTTAAGGGTTTTTGCTACCCGTGACCTAAATTATATGGAAAAATTGACAAATCTGTATTGTAGTGGTGGATTTTTTTCTAGCAGTGCTTAATTTGAGATGGAATGACTCTACAACGACGAGCTCATCTGTGTGATTTACAAAAAATATTACAAAAACACAACAACATTGAAATCCCGTTTTCGTGTGCTTTTTGCTGACGTGACTGTGTAGTATATACACTAAAACAATTATGCGCCTTAGGCTCAGTCTTCTTCTGGCTTTTTTCCTTTTTTTAGGGGTCACCACAGTGAATCATCTGATTCGCATGTTTGATTTGATATAGGTTTTTACGCCGGATGCCCTTCCTGACACAACCCTTTTAGCAAGGGGCGGAAACACTCTGACGGCTTTGCAGCTACTCTTTACGAAAGTCAGCAATGGTTCTCTTACATGAACCTCTCAATATAGACCGTGAGAGACATGGCCAGCCTTTGATAACCCAGTTAGCTGCACTTGGGGGTGGGCAGTGACAACCTTGTGGAGAGTGGGACTTGAACCCCCAATCTTAGGATCAGTGATCCAGCGCCCTTTACCACCAGGCCACCACTGCCTGCACCTTAGGCTCAGTGCATGTTTGATATACTATTTCCCTCTACATACAGTCTGAGAACATAGAGGTGAATATTATTTGTATAAATTGTAATGTTATGAGAATGGAAGATATTTTGTCCGTGACTTGGTTTTATTTACTGGAAATGGGGTGGCTGTTGCATAACGGTTAGATAGAGAAGCAGTTTCAAGACCAAAAGGTCACTGGTTTGATTCCCAAACCAGCAGGAAAAATATGTGGCAGTGGGGGAGTGAACTACACCTTCCCTTTCCTGCACATTCCTGGCTGAAGTGCTCTTGAGCAAGGTACCTAACCCCCAACTGCTCTCCGGGCACCCCAATGTGTGTAGCAGCACAATGCTCTGAGGATGTGTGTGTGTGTGTATGTATGTGTGCGCGTGTGTATGTATGTGTGTATATGTGTGTGTGCGCGTGTGTGTGTGTGTGTGTGTGTGTGTGTGCATGTGCGTGTGTATGTGCGCATGTGTGTGGATGTATGTGTGTGTGTATGTGTATGTATGTGTGTGTGTGTGTGTGTGTGTGTGTGTGTGTAGGCGTGTGAGTATGTGTGTGTCTTGTACACAGCGTGAGTATGTGTGTGTCTTGCGCAGTGAGTATGTGTGTCTTGCCACAGTGTGTGTGTGTGTGTGTGTGCGTGTACGTGTGTGTGTATGTGTGTGTGTGTGTGTGTATGTATGTGGGCGCGTGTGCGTGTGTGTGTGCCTGTGTGTATGCGTGTGTGTGTGTGTGTGTGTGTGTGTGTGTGTATGTGTGCGCATGTGTATGTGTGTGCGTGTGAGTGTGCGTGTATGTGTGTGTGTGCGTGTGTGTGTGTGTGCGTGTGCAGTGTGCGTGTGTGTGTGTGTGCGTGTGTATGTATGTGTGTGTGTGTGTGTGCGCGTGTGTGTGCGCGTGTGTGTGTGTGTGTGTGTGTGTGTGTGTGTGTGCATGCACGCACTCTCACATTGGACGGGTTTAAATGCAGAAATAATAATTTCCCTTGCGGGATTAAAACAATAAAGCAAAAAAAAAAGAAGCAAAATTTTTTAAACTGTCATCAGATTTCTATACCGCTTATCTGTCATAGCTGGAATCAATCCAGGTTATAGTCAGGGTAATGCACAGACAAACATCTATTCACACTCATTAAATTTATAGAAATTAGTTAAATCATTCATTTTCTGTAACCGTTGAATCCTAATTAGGGTTGTAGGGAGGCTGGTGCCCATCTCAGCTGACTCTGAGCAAGGGCACAGTACATCTTGGACAGCTCGCCAGGCCATCGCCGGGCAGAACCACACTGAGGGCTATGCGGCTACTCTTGTCGAAAGTCAGCAATGGTTCTTTTACAGCCTCACACCACAGACAGTGAGAGACACGGCTCACCTTTGATAACCCAGTTAGCTGTACTGAGGGACAGTGACGACCTGTTGAGAGTGTGGCTTGAACCCCCCAACCTTGGTCTCAGGTATCCAGCACCTTTACCACCAGGCCACCAGTGCCCAGAGAGTTGAATCGATGTACATGTTTTATTTCGACTGTGGGAGAAAACCAGAGTTCCTATGCAAGCACAGGGAAACCATGTAAAGTCCACACAGTCAGTTATTAAACCTGAACCTTGAGATTTCTTGCTATAATGCTATAATGTACATATTTGGACAAATATACACAAAATTCCTGACAAATTGTTTCCCAGGGCAGGACAGAACGAAATGACAATGAACAAAAGCTATAGGAAAGGGGGAGCGTAACGGATCAGGCGCTGGGTTACTGATCCGAAGGTTTTCAGGTCGATCCCCATTATCATCACTGTTAGCGCTTTGACTTGTGTGCTGAAACAGGGTGGGTTGGATCTAAAACATACTCAATATGGGGATGTTCGGTAAAAATGTCTGAGTTTTTCCACATAGATCAGAATTACCTGTTGCAGAAAAAGTCTCGGTGCAGTGTATCTCAAATTACATTTCACATGGATGTGAGCACCGACCTCATCACCTCATTCCTGATCAGAGCTGATATGCAGATGATGCCATCATACCATAAGAAATTGAGGTTGAGCCAGGACTGCAAACCTTCCTGGCCAAGTGGAAAATAATCTTTCACACCTCTCACTCTTCCTCAGACTGTGTTTTTATAAGTACTTGTTTTTTAGAAAAACATTCCATGATTGCCATTTTTAGGTAGTTTATAGCATTTGGCATCAATGAATCCAGATGGCGTGCAAACATGTCTTGGAAAATTAAAGGCAGAAATGTTTCCTAATCCATTTGAGACAAAACAGTGGGCTTGTTATAGATATTGCGGGGAATATAGGAATTGCCCACTAATATGCAAAAAAAAAAAAAAAAAAAAAAAAAACAACAACACATATTTCATTTCCAGGCAGTGATGGCCTGGTGATAAAGGTGCTGGATCACTGATCCTAAGGTTAGGGGCTTGAGTCCCACTCTCCATAAGGTTGTCACTTTCCTCCCAGTTTAGCTAACTGGGCTATCAAAGGCCAGCCATGTCTCTCACTGTCTATGGTGTGAGGGACGTAAAAGAGCCATTGCTGACTTTCGACAAGAGTAGCTGCATAGCCGTCAGCGTGTTTCCGCCCTGCGATGGCCTGACGAGCTGTACGCTGCCCTTGCCTGGAGTCCACCGGGGTGGGGGTGGTGGGGGGGGTTGTTGTTGTGTATGACCCTGGGGAACATGCTTTTCTGGAATCATGTACGAGAATTAAGTGTAATTGCACCTCCACTCCACTAGTTGGCAGTAACACTCTCATTGTAGCGGTTTTTCGCACCAGCAAACTATTGTTTGAAATGCATTGGTGCACTTTAAATCTTTTCAATCGCAGATTAAAAACAATTTCCATTAAGTTTTTCTTTGTTGTAAGTTGAACTATATTGCTTTCTTTTTTGTTTTTAATATTAATAAAGATACAGTGTTATGCAACGGTGTACTAATAACAATTTTATAGACAAATAATACTATTTATAGTCGCTCGCAGGGCGGTAGGGGGCGTGAAATGTTTTTTTTCTTCCCGGGGGGGGGGGGCACAGAAAATAATTGAGAAGCACCGAGTTAAACGCATGAAGCTGTCCAGGGTGTACTCTGCCCTCAACCAGAGTCAGCTGAGATGGAGGCCAGGCTCCCCACGACCCTAATTAGGATTAAGTGGTTTGTAAAATGAATCAGTGAATGAATGAATGAAGAGGGCAGTGGTGGCCTGGTGGTAAGGTGCTGGATCACTGATCCCAAGGTTGGAAGTTCAAGTCCCATTCTCAACAGGTTGTCACAAAGGCCGGCCATGTCTCTCAATGCCTATGGTGTGAGGTTTGTTTGTGTAAAAGAACCATCGCTGACTTTTGACAAGAGCAGCTGTATAGCTGTCAGCGTGTTTGGGTTTGCGTCCCAGGCTCCAGCATTTCTGTGTGAAGGTTGCATGTTCTCCCAGTGCTCACCTGGGTTTCCTTCAGGTACTCTGTAAATCAGACTGATTGTTCTGATTGTGTGTGTGTGTGTGTGTGTGTGTGTGTTGCCTTGCACTAGTCTTGCAAGCTGCTCTGTGTACCCTGCCCTCACCCAGTGTTGGTGTAGATAGGCTTCAGCCTCCCAGCGATCCTAATAGTTGGATTAAGTGGCTAGGCAAATGAAAGCGTGAATGAGAATGTATAGTATCACAAATATGAAAAAAAGTGTTAATGTTTGCCAACTGCATGAATGGAGAACAATGCACATTGAATGTTGTTGTCAGTGTTACCATGACAACATGGAGCACAGGAGACCAGTCATAGCAGTCATACTTCTAATAGTGCCGTTTTCCTTCAATGTAATTTATCTATCTGTGTCAGTAACAAAAATTAATTGGCCATTTTCACAAACACAAAATTTAAAAGCGAACGGTGCTTCTTTTCCTTCTTTGTAAATAAAAACTGATATAAACGAGCAATGCAGTGTAATCCAACATCACAGGTAGTAGATGATTTTTATGCCAACAGGTAACAGGTGCTGCCCCGTTCTGTCAGCTTCCACCACAAGTAGCATTTTCTCCCTAATTTATTCATATCAAATCCCACCCATCAGGTATTACCGTCCCTATCACATGACCACCACCGAACATGGAGGGGCGAAAGCATGCACACGCCCCCTTCTGTGCCTTTTTACCAACTGCGACGCATGCATGTTTCGGAACAGTCGAACACACTTGGAAGGAAAGCGTTATTTGCCCCTCTGTACGAATGAGCTCACAGACACCCATGATTGGCTGGCGATCGCTGTGAGTGACAGGGAAGTAAAGCTTAATTTTAAACTGTGAAATATTTTGTATAGATTGAATATCAGATTTGAATTTTTTTGACAAATTTCACAAAAGTAACAAGAGTCCATGTTTATTCTTCCCCACAATGATCATGACCGCCAACAAGTCATCAGAATGAATTTGGTATTGTTTGTCTTCTTATATTGTGTGATTCATACAAGATTTATAATCCAATGCAAAATAGAAAAAAAATCATCAGCGTGAACAGACATCCAAAATCTTCCAGGAGAAACCTGTGATAAGACTTTGCATAATTTAATAGGTGATTACCAACCCGAAGAATATCTGTGATGCTGATTCATCGTTCAGCCGAAGAGTGGGTGTGGTTTGATAAGTGCCAGCTGTTTTGGGGAGGGGTTCACATAAGTCATATCCTCTGCCCTGAGTGTTAACAGATCCCAGGAAGGATGCACTTCCTATGCTGTAGCAATCTGTCACATACGTATCTGTGCAGAGGAATCATCGCTCGTAACTGTTTCAGGCATTTTAAATTGTTATTATTGTTCAAGGTATTGCTTTTCAATGTCCAAATAAAGAAGAGAAGAAGCAGGACATTTAACGTTTGATTCATTTTTCACGGCTGGGCTCATGTGTTGTATGAATGCTGAATGATATTGACTGAAATAATTGCTTGGTTATGTTTCGCTGCACTATATGACTCTCTTTTCCTCTCCTTCATTAATGCAAGCCTTTGAGAAGAAAAGGTAAACATAATCTACACTACGAACCATGAATTGTGTTTGAGTGTCTTTCATTTCTGAATTGATATACAGGGATCCCTCGCTACTTCGCGCTTTCGTTCATGCGGCTTCAGTGCATCGCGTTTTTTTTTTTTTTTTTTTTAAATAATAATCGAATTTAAAAATAAGGAAATTAAGGAAGAGTAGGGGAAAAGTTAAGGAAAAAGCCACAAAAGCAACGCCAATTATGCAAAAAAAAAAAAAAAACCCTAAACAAACAAAACAAAAACTAACCCAAAATCTCCCATCAAAACTAGTAACATTTTTGTAAGGTGCGCATCTGAGTGCATGCGCACATGTCTGTGTGTGTATTTATATTTTATTTCCAGCTTATATATTATTTTTTAATGTTTAATTGTTATTACAGTGGTACCTCTCCTTATGAAACGAATCTGTTCCAGAGCCTTTTTCGTTCCCTGGATTTTTCGTAAGTAGAACAGAATTTTACATGTAAAACGCATGATTCGTTCCAAGGCCCCCAATACTACCTTTTAAAAATGATAAAAGCATACTTTTTAAGTTACTTACTTCGTGTTGACCATGTCTTCTTAGCAGAGTTATAATCTTACAAATGTTTATGCAAGGTTAAAAGCCTGAGCCAAAAAATAAAGTTGCAATGAGCACACTCGAAAAACACATGAGCTGCTGCACAAGGGAGCTGCGTCATCCCTCCTAGCCAATGGGAGGCCAGCGGGGCGGGATGTTGGGAAAGAGCCAATACAAGGGAGCTGCGTCATCCCTCCGAGCCAATGGGAGGCCAACGGGGCGGGATGTTGGGAGATAGCCAATGCAAGGGAGCTGCGTCATCTCTCCTAGCCAATGGGAGGCCAGCGGGGCGGGATGTTGGGAGATAGCCAATGCAAGGGAGCTGCGTCATCCCTCCTAGCCAATGGGAGGCCAGCGGGGCGGGATGTTGGGAGATAGCCAATATGCAAGGGAGCTGCATCATCTCTCCTAGCCAATGGGAGGCCAGCGGGGCAGGATGTTGGGAGATAGCCAATGCAAGGGAGCTGCGTCATCTCTCCTAGCCAATGGGAGGCCAGCGGGGCGGGATGTTGGGAGATAGCCAATGCAAGGGAGCTGCGTCATCCCTCCTAGCCAATGGGAGGCCAGCGGGGCGGGATGTTAAGAGATCATCAATGAGAGAGCAAGTTGTGCATTGTTTTAATTTTTTTTTAATTGACCATGTCTTCTTAGCAGAGTTATAATCTTACAAATGTTTATGCAAGGTTAAAAGCTTGAGCCAAAGAATAAAGTTGCAATAAGCACACTCAAAAAACTCATGAGTTGCTGCTCAAGGAAGCTGCGTCATCCCTCCTAGTCAATGGGATGACAGCGGGGCGGGATGGTGGGACATGTAGTCATTGGGAGAGCAAGTCATGCATTGTTTGAATGGTGCGTTTGAATGTTTGAATGGCGCATTTGGCGCGTTTCGTAAGAACTTGTTTTGTATACAGAGACAAAAAATTTAGGAAAATGTTTTTCGTAAACTGGATTTTTCATATTCTGGGACTATTGTAAGGTGAGGTACCATTGTATAAGCATTTATAGCATTGAATATGGATTTATTGGTATTATATACACATGTACGTACAGTATACGCCAGTTGGGGAGGGTGATCCTACTTCGCAGAATTCGGTGGTTGCGTCGGGATCTCGATCCCAATTAATCGCGGAAAGTGAGGGATCCCTGTATCTTGTTGAGAGGGTTTAAATGCTGCAATGCTTTGGTAATCAAAGTTATAATTTGATCTAATAACCTGCTTTATATCTACTATGTGTGCATATCTGACAGGGTGTAGCGTGCACTGCTATGTTAGTTGCAGTTATGACGAAAAAGCTGGCACTGAATAAAGGAGAGAAACATGTTCACTGCTTCATGATGGATATCCAGATCTCCAAAAAGGTAAGGACAGTCTTTTTATAACACAGTGGTCATAGAGCCCACCTACCACGTGAAATAAATTATACAGTGGAACCTCGGTGGTTGAACATAATTTGTTCCAAAGATGTGGTCGATTACCGATTTCTTCAAAGAGTGAAACAATAGTTCCCATGAGAAATAGTTAAAAGTGGATTAATACGTTCAGATGAACATTTACTTCCACCAATACAGTTGTATACACAGGGATCCCTCGCTACTTCGCGCTTCAATTCATGTGGCTTCAGTGTGCGTTTTTTTTTTTGTTTGTTTTTTTTTTAAATATTCATCGAATTAAAAAATAAGGAAATTAAGGAGGAATAGAGGAAAATTTAAGGAAAATGCCATAAAATAAGGCCAATTATGCAACAAAAAAAAAAAACCAAACAAACACAACACAAAAAACAACCCAAACCCCCCAACAAAACTATTTACATTTTTATGTGAGGTGCACTTCTGTGTGCGGGCGCGTCTGTATGTGTATGTATTTATATTTTATTTATATCTTATGCATTATTTTTGAATGTTTAATTGTTATTGTAAGCATTTATAACATTGAATATGTATTTATTAATATTATATACATATACATGTACATATACGTCAGTCAGGGGGGATGGATCCTACTTCGCGGAATTCGGCAGTCGCGAGGGTGGGGTCTCGATCCCAATTAACTGCTGAAAGTGAGGGATCCCTGTGCTTTGAAAACAAGGTGTATTTATGAAACGTGTTAATATACAAACATACATTAATGTATAAAAGTGTCAAACATAATAATAGCACATAATAATTCACCTAATTATGTACTGTATTTGTTTACATACTTTACTGGTTGCGATGTGTCAGCATATGTGGATGGATGGGGAGGGAGAGATGGGGGACGGGTTATTGCTTTGAGGGGGCGTGGCGGTTTTTCACTTCTCTGTCTCTTGATCGCAATTGATTCTTCACGTTCTCACGACTTTTTCTCTTTTCCTTTCCAGTAGAATTACTGCTGCTTTTCTTAGGACACAGGGTTAAGTGTTAAAGTAGCCGTAATGTAATGAATAAACACAATATGCAGTACAAGTCTCTCTCAATGGCTGGTCAAAGTACTGAACACTGAACAGCGTTCAACACACTCGGCTCTGCTCTGTTCCAACTCTGATCATTAGTTCGAACATCAAGGCAGATTTTCCTCATTTTTTTGATTGAACTCCGATTTGTTCGACCACTGAGGTTCCACTGTACCTACCTAATATTGCCTTTCCTTTACACTGTTTGAGAAGTCAAGATACCAATTGTTGCACTTTTAAAACTGTCATTTTTGTCCGTTCTTTTTTGATGTAAGACTTAAGCTACAAGATACAGTTGCTTAACAGTGTCTTCACCATACTTTTTTAGTACGAGACAAATCTATACAGGCAGCAAGCCAGTCAACCACATTAAAAAGTCATGCCGTTGCAGCTCATATAGAATTAGGCCTGGCAATATCCTGATGAAATAACCATGGACTTCCCAGGAAGAAGTGTTGCCATGACGGCAACAAAATCCCAATACAGTGAGTTGTCGACTTACGACCTATGCGAGTTACGTCTGATCGACTTTATGACCGCAAAAGTTGTGAAGCATGATTCATGGCAGTGCAGTGCGAGTGTTGCATACGACAGTTGTTTGCGCTGCCGGCAGCGCCAGCATCTTAAAAGGCCAAGCAGGAGATGATGCAGCTTCACTTTCAAACTGCTCAGAGCTCAGAGCAAGTCTATTCATCTACTTTCAATGCCACGTCATTGTGGCGCGAAGCGGAGGGACAATCCTTTCTGTGTGTGGGCGAGTCCGATACCATGAAACTCTAATTTTATTGGACTGACACACTGCAGTGTTTATGTGACAGGAAGCGCATCCCAAGTTTTGGCAATCAGCTGCTCTGCGGGTTGAAGTTTTTCCATGTCTGTCCATTTGTGTTTGCTTGCCAGCTGTGCTTGGCTTCGTGGAAATGAGCCGATCAAAACGAGGGGAAATTTCTCTCTTTACTCAAAAGCAACACGCGCAGTCTGTGGCTGTTGTTATAATCCAATAAAATTAGAGTTTGAAGGTATCGGACCTGCCCACAACTGGAGTACAGAAAGGATTGGCTCTTCACTGCGCACCACAGTGACGTAGAATTGAAAATAGATGTATAGACTTAAATGCCCGAGATTTATTCATCCGTTTTTGTTTGGCATGAGTGTATTTGAATGGAAGGTTGACATACGACCAGATCGCTTTACGACTGGTCTGCCGGAACCAAAAGCAGTCGTAAGTCGACGACTCACTGTATATCCCATCATGTCAGTTGCACTTTCACACACATAAAACTCATCCATGCCATGGGCATTGATGCAGCCTCATGCCATCACAAGCTGCCTTTTTCATCTTTTTCTGTTGATAAATCTGGATGGTCAGGGTTGTTTTTTTTTTTTTTTTTAATATTTATTTGGCAGGGAGAACTCAGTGTCAATTTTCTTTCCCTGGAAAAACAAGCAAACGGTGTACTGTGGACTCATATTTCCCCAGCACACAACTCCACTGATCTTTAATCCATCTAAGATGAGCTCATGTCCACATAATTTATGTTTGGCTTCCTCCAAAGTCATTGGAATTACAGCGTAATGTAGTTTCAGATTTCATTTCTGAATATAGTGGCAGACTGTTAATTGGCAATGGTTTTCTTTAGTACTCACAAACCTGTGGGACTGTAGTCTATCAGTTTCTCAGGCAATGCCACCTAAGGGGTCAGAGGTCATGCAAGTAGTCGTAAGTGCTGCCCTTTATGCACATTGATGTGTCCAAATTCCCAAATTTTTTCAAACCATTATGTACTGGAGAGTTTGAAAAAGCTAAATTCTTTGCAATCTTATAATAGAAAAGGTTCAAAGAAAATCTTTGCTCAAAGGAGTGAGACACAACCCACTACTTTGAAGCTTCTTTACTTTATAACAGTTAGAATAATTGTAATTACCAACAGATAACACGTTATTTTTATTTATCCTTCATAGGCATTAGTGATACAAAAATGATTATCCATAGGAATAACATTAGCTATTGTTCCCCGGTAGTTGTAACCCACTTGCTTAAACATAACAATTCATCCATTCATTCATTTTCCGAACCGCTTAATCCTAATTAGGGTCGTGGGGAGGCTGGCGCCCATCTCAGCTGACTCTGGGTGAGGGCAGAGTACACCCTACACAACTCGCCAGGCCATCGCAGGGCAGAAACACGTTGGCGGCTATGCAGCTCCTCTTGCTCAAAGTCAGCAATGGTTCTTTTACACGAACCTCACACCGTAGACAGTGAGAGACAAGGCCGGCCTTTGATAACCCAGTTAGCTGCACTGGGGGGGGGCAGTGACACCCTGTTGAGAGTGGGGCTTGAACCCCTAACCTTAGGATCAGTGGCCCAGCACCTTTACCATCAGGCCACCACTGCCCTCAACATGAGCACATAAAACCAACCATAGGACTGAACTGAGTAATGAAGTGGCCCAGATGAACCAGGTGTTATTTACACACCACCCATGTTGTGGGTTCTGTCTTTTTCAGATATAAATGTTTATTTTAAAAGGGCAGTTGAGAGGTCAGCATAGTGTAGGAAAATGCTCAGTGTGGTCAAGCCAAAAAAAAAAAAAAAAAGGTTGCTGATCTTTTAATGGTTTCCAAAAGGCGTCAAAGGCAGGAAACAATCAGGTCACTGTCAGGAAAAGAACTTGTGTCAGTCTGAGTGTGCAGTGGACAGGAAACTGCATGCACTGATGTGTGTGTGTGTGTGTGTGTGTGTGTGTGTGTGTGCGCGCGCAAGTGCACCCACGTGTCCCCGCCAGTGTGTGTTATGACAGAGGACGGGAGAAGGTGGGGCATTTAGATGCTGAAAGGATGGGTGCACTGCGTTACGCTTCTCTAACAGGATCCATCTGTTTGCTTATCAGTGGGAAGGAGAAGCCTGAAAATAAACACACTTGGCGGAAGATACTGGGAGAGTTTCCATACATGAAAACAGGCTGATAAAAAAAAATAATTAAATAAATAAATTAAAAAAAAAAAAAAAAAAGAGGGAAGTGTGTTTCACCTCAAGTGGGAAAATGTTGGCGGTGATCAGGTGTTTCATGCTAAAAAAAAAAAAAAAATGCCCTACACAAGTTACATAAGATGATTTCCCATTATTACTGATAATGCTGTTGCATGCCTGGGGTTTCATTAATGGTTTGCCAACTATCCCATCCTGTCACAGGGTGCAATTGTTGTGTGTGTGTGTGTGTGTGTGTGTGTGTGTGTGTGTCCGTCCTGTGGACTTTAGATGTCATTGTCAGTGATTTACACTGATGGTTTTGAAGGGAAAACATCTGGATGCTCTAATAATATCCAACACCACACCACAGCACAACAGTGCCAGTAAGGGTGTGACATCATAATGAGCAGCCTGAGTTAGAACAGTGTGCTCAGCAGGATAGCCCGGCCAAATATAGAATCAATTACCAGAAAAAATGCAAACCTCAGGAATGTCTGTAACCTGCATACAGTATAGTGTTGCGAGTACATGTTTTACTCATAAAATCAATCAATCGGTACAATTATTTTCTGGTCAGGTACGTGGTCTTCCAGAACCAAGCATGGTAACACCGGGCGCAGTTCACCCAGAATGGGATACCACTTCATTACACCTCATTATTCACATACAGTACACTCATTTCCACCCTAGGGGCAATTTAGCATTGCTAATCGACCGACATGGAGACAACCCACACAAGCATTAGGAAAGCATGTGAAACTTTAGGATCAACACTAGGACCACTTCAGCTCTAAGGTGCCAGTGGGCCATGCCAGATATCTGGATTTCCAGATTTACTATTTATTTTGTAGTCACCTGACCATTAAATCCGTTAAACGAGGTTCTTCTATGCTCAAACAATAATGCCTTCTGAGAAGGCCTTGCACCAGATTTTGGAGTCTGTTGTGGGGATTTGCCCATTCAGCCACAAGGGAATTAGTGAGAGCAGCCACTAACGTCAGGGGTAAATGCCATGAGTGTGGTTTGCAACCCATTTAATCCCAAAAGGTGTTTGTTGGGACCGTGTCCACCTTGCAGCAAGAGGGTCTGGGCTCAGCGAGGGTGTTTTTGAATGATGTTTGTATGTTCTCCATGTGCTTGCGAGGGTTTACCCAGGGTACTCCAACCACAGTCCAGGAATATTAGAATGGCTGTTGAGACTTTCTCCCATGTGTGTTTCGGAGTGTGAATGCTTGTGTGTGTATTACCCTGTAATGGTATCATGGGCTGTTCAGGGTCCACCCAGCCTTCATCCATTGTCAGCGGAGATAGCCTCCAGCTTCAAAATTACCCGAATAGTAGAATTACGGGGTTCACCTAATCGGTGAGTGAGTGTTCTGTGAGGTTTAGGTCAGGGCCGTGTGCATGCCCATCAAGTTCATCACACCAACCTTGGCAAACCACGTCTTGGTTGAGAGGTATGTGGAGGTTATTGCCATGTTGGAATATGTTTAGGCCCCAGAACTCCAATGAAGAGTAATAGTATTGCTATAGCTCACAGTGGAACCACAACAAAACAGGTTACAAGACTTGGATGGCCTGGCGGGCTGTCCAAGGTGTACCCCACCTTTGCACAGAGTCGGCTGAAATATGCACCAGCCTCTTTGTGATCCCAAATAGAATTAAAATGGCTTAGAAAAAAAATGAATGAATGAATGAATTAACCCCCCAAAGGAATTTATTGCCTCTGCATTTAATCCATCCAAAGTGAGCACACACACTGAAAGCAGTGGGCTGCCACATATTGGGACACCGGGAGAGCAGTTGGGGGTTAGGTGCCTTGCTCAAGGGCCCTTCAGCGCAGTTCACTCCCTGCCCTGCCCCGCCCTGCCCCGTCCCGCCCCGCCACACATTTTTCCTACGGGTTCAGGAATTGAACCAATGACCTTGAGGTGCCAAATCTGGTTCTTTAACCATTAAGCCACAGCTGCACCCATTATGCCCCCATAACACTGTCGTCTCCGACAAAGCTGGTGCCACCTACACCAGCTTTTAGTTTTAATGCGGACATGGCACTGCTTGTGATGCAATAACTCCACTTATGCATGACCTGCATTTTCTATCAGTCAAAATCCCCAGTCAGGGTGTTTCACACAGTCTCTTAATTCAATGCTGCACTACATCAACCAGTATGTAAAATTTCCTGTAACAAACATTAAATGGAGAAATATTCAAAATAATGTAAAGCTAATGCCTTTTATAATACTATTGTATAGCTAAGTTTTCTCTATGCATTTACTTGCAGAATTATTTTACAGTTTATGTTTGCATGGGGGTGGCGCTGTGGTGTAGTGGTTAGTGCATGTACCTCATAGCAAGAAGGTCCTGGGTCTGATTCCCAGCTTGGGCGTTTCTGTGTAGGTAGATAGGTAAAGTCTGTTGGGTTTTTACACCTGAGCCTCGTGGCTCATCAGGCCACTGCTTATCCCCGGTTTCCATAGCATGAAACGACCCGGAGTTCAACTCCTCCTGGATGGGACGCTAGTCCATCGCAGGTTACCTTCCCAGTATATTTTTACTGGTTCCCATTTATACCGCTGGGTGAACAGAGGCACACTTGTGGTCGAGACCTTGCCCAGGGATCTTAGCACAGTGAGGGTCTCAGTGGGATTCGAACTCACAACCTCCTGATCATGAGCACAGCACCCTAACCACTGCGCCACCGGCCCTGTTTCCGTGTGGAGTTTGCATGTTCTCCCCATGGTTGTGTAGGTTTCGTCCGAGTACGCCGGTTTCCTCCCACAGTCCAAAAACATCCACAGTAGGTTAATTGGCTGCTCCAAAATCACCCATAAAGTGTGAGTGAGAGTATGAATTGTTGTTCGAGTGTTGGCGCTACGATGGCCTGGTCAGCGGTCCAGATTGTACCCCGCCCTTGCCCAGAGTCAGCTGAGATGAGCGCCAGAATCCCTGTGACTCTAATTAGAAGTAAGGCACGTGACACATCAGTCAGTAGGTGAATTGGCTATGCTACATCGTCATTGTAAATATGCAGGGTGCACTACTACAATGGGCCGGCATCCCATCCGGGGGTCTTGCTTTGGCCCCAATGAGCCCAAGAAAGCCTTTAAACCTTCCATGACACTCACCAGAGTACAGCAGATCCCAAAAGTGAGTGAGTGTAGGTGAACGGCTGTATCGACTTTGCTTCTGATCTCCATTAATTAAGGAAGACACGTCAGAGTATGGTTTTCTGAAACCGTCACTGTGACAAAGTACAATGTAAAAAATGCTACGCAGAACAAGTGCTATTGTAAAAATTGGATGGATGATAATTAACCTGATCACTCTGTGTAATAAAGATCCGCAATGCTGCTGCAAACGTGCTGAGGGAATGCTGGCTCCTTCACCGTGCCACAAAGGCCAGAGACAAGCACAGTGAACACCGACGCCACCAGAGATGTCTGCTGGAAGCCATCCGTATGTAAGTAACTTCAGCTCCACCTGCAGCTTAAGCCACAGTGTATCCCGGTCCACGTCCGCACGCCGAGTTTCTCTCAAGCAATTACTGAAAAAATCTACTGTACATCTAGTGTTTGTAGTACAGTACATGGTGGATGCTACAATTGATTGGGTGGACACTCATTCTATCTTTCGTCGCTTCTCTTCTGTTTGTCATTTGGGTTGGATGATGTTATCACTGATCGTTCCTCCGGACGATAGAAGCACAAACATTTTGTACATTAGTTCAGTTCATTTTCTGTACCCGCTTAATCCAAATTAGGGTCGCGGGGAGGCTGGCGCTCATCCCAGCCAACTTCGGGCGAGGGCAGAGTACACCCTGGACAGCTCGCCAGGCCATCGCAGGGCGGAAACAGGCTGACGGCTTTGCAGCCTACTCTTGTCGAAAGTCGGCAATGGGCCTTTTACATGCCTCACACCATAGACACTGAGAGACATTGCCGGCCTTTGATAACCCAGTTTGCTGCACCCAGGGGGTGTGTGTGCAGTGACAATCTTGTGGAGAGTGGGACTCGAACCCCCAACCTTAGGATCAGTGATCCAGCACCCTATACCACCAGACCACCACTGCCCTTATTTTGTACATTTGAGAAATCCCAAGATTTTCATAGGCATTAAGTCACTTTTTAAATATTAGGTTGACTGTCACGCCACATGCTTTGTATACTGTCTCTCTATCACTTGTTGTCTACAGTCTGTTTACAATCTGCACGTTCAACTTCCTGCTGATAAGATCAATCAAGCTTCAGTCCAGTTATCAACAGGAAATTCATGTGTGAATTTCTGAGCTGGTGTTTAGCAATATTAACGAAAAGGTATCTGACCTTCAAACTTTTCCATACAGGTTTGAACAGGACGGAATGAGAAGTTTGCACTTTTACCTATTTATGAGGGTCGAGGGATTTTGGATGTCCTGACTTACAGTCAGTAGTACCATTATAAAAAAATTCTTGAAAGCACACTGGAATAACAGCCCAACACCTTGCATGTTCAAATGGCTAAAGTGTTAGCCAAAGCTCCAGTAAACCAATATAATACAGTGGTACCTCAGCTTACGAAATTAATCCGTTCCAGAAGCGGTTTCGTAACCTGATTTTTTTTCGTAAGTTGAGTAGCATTTTACATGTAGAAGGCCCGATTCGTTCCAAGGCCCCCAATACTACCCCCTAAACCATTTTAAAAATTATAAAAGTATGCCTTTTAAGGCCTCCTTCTACTTCAATATCGTACCGATGGTAGACGGGTTTCGGCCATATTCCTTTGCGATATCACTCAACCGCATGCCACGAGCCCGCTTCTTCTTATCACTTGCACCAGGAATCACTTTCTTGGGGCCCATGATGAATGACGAAAAATAAAGTTGCAATGAGCACACTTGAAAAACTCACGAAACAACAGTAACTCTTTTCTTTACGCGTGTTAGAACTCCGTGAAGAACAATGGGTCGAAGGCACATGAAAAGCATCATGGGTATTATGGAGATACAGCTCCCTCCTAACCAATGGGAGGCCAGTGGGGCGGGGTGTTGGGAGATAGCCAATGGGACAGCAACTCGCAAGTGGTTTGAATTTTTGAGATGGCGCATTTCGTAACGTGAATTTTTTTCGTATCCAGAGACGGAAAATTTAGGTAAATGCTTTTCGTAACTTGGATTTTTCATTTGTTGGGTCTTTCGGAAGGTGAGGTACCACTGTACTAGAAATGTTTAGAGATGGAGCTCCACTATAATTAATGATTCTATGTTTATGCAAATGTATTAAAGCCATAAGGTGGGTCAGTGACAACCCATTGAGAATGGGGGCTTGAACGCCCGTCTTTGGGATCAGTAATCCAGCACCTTTACCACCAGGCCAACACTGCTCCTGTTGCGTTTATGCAGCGCCCAAATACAGTATTTATAATTAGCATCATAAAATAATTTAGTAAATACTATTTATGACTCAACTAGTTGTAAAACTATGGCGGCACGGTGGCGTAGTGGTTAGCACGTCCGCCTCACAGCAAGAAGGCCTGGGTTCAGCCCTTGGGTAACAGCCTGTCCCTCATTACTCCCTACCCAGGCTCTGCGCACTGGGGGGGGGTATCACCAGCTGGGGTACCAGCCAGAGCGCAGCCATAGCCCTTCGGGACTGACGGAGGCCTACCAGTTGTAAAACTAAGAGCTTTGCCTGACAAAAGCAGTTCCTGTATGTGAGTAGAGCTGGTCCTGTCTGTTGACTTCAGTGACACCTTTTATTTTCATGTATAGATTTCGTCACCTGCGATTGAAGCAGAGAAAACTGAGGGACCATGCAACTGAGATGGTGGATCTCTCCAAGGTGAATATTATTTATTGTTTTGTTGCTGTTTTTGCTGAACCGCTTAATATTTTCATTGACTGACAGCCTCAGTTTTCAACTGTGCATGCATGCGAAATTCAGCCATTTCTCACTAATAAGCAATGAATAATGCCTAGGACGTTCTTTGATATACATATATCTGTTTGGGAACTAGCCTACCTGCACATCATTTGAAGATAGTTGTAGTTGGATAGAGCAGTATGTATTTATATATCATGTATAACTAGCTGGATATCTGTCCAGTATTACTCACACTTCAATGTAAACAACATCAGCTAGCAAACAATAGCTGAAGTTTTATATTGGTGTGAGTCCACGGTTCAAAAATTACTGTCGAGATTAATTGTATTCAAACAGTGTGAGGGCTTCCAAGTGTCGCATCAACAAGATCACGAGTGAGGATGTACTGTACTGGTATTTGTAGCCACGCTAGACATACTGTACATCTCAACCATCATGTTATCTATGTGTATTAATGAGACCCTAGAATAAGGTTGTTTGACAAATGAGTGCGTGATTGATTCATGGGTTCGGACAGGAGTGCGTTTTGTTTTGCGATTGGGACAGGAATATTTAATTCACTCATTTTCTGAACAGCTCAAGTCTCATTGTGGGGCCGGTGGCGTAGTGGTTAGGGTGCTGCGCTCATGATCGGGAGGTTGGGAGTTTGCATCCCACTGAGACCCTCACTGTGCTAAGACCCCTGGGCAAGGTCTCAACCACAAGTGTGCCTCTGTTCACCCAGCGGTATAAATGGGAACCAGTAAAAATATACTGGGAAGGTAACCTGCGATGGACTAGCGTCCCATCCAGGGGGAGTTGAACTCCTGGTCGCTTCACGCTACGGAAACCGGGGATAAGCACCGGCCTGATGAGCCATGAGGCTCAGGTGTAAAATCCCAATGGACTTACCCTTACCTTACCTCAATTCTCATTAGGGTCGTGGGGAGGCTGGCGGCCATCTTGGCCAACTCTAGGTGAGGAGGGGAGAGTACATCCTGGACAGCATGCCAGGCCATCACAGGTCAGAAACATGCTGATGTCTATGCAGTTGCTTTTGACGAGTGTTAGCAATGGTTCCTTTACATAAACGTTTCACCATAGACAGTGAGAGACATGGCTGGCCTTTGATAGCCCAGTTAGCTGCACTGGAGGGCGGATTATTTAAATCCACTTCCGTTTCATAGTGCTCATGATGTACTGAAAAACACAAACTGGAAGAGGTATTTTGTCAAGGCTGCGATTTTATTCAACTAAAAATCTGTTTTATATTCTAAGGTATGGCTATATGGATAAAACGTGTAAGTCTTCATCACCAGTTCGGTTCAGTATGAAACAATGATGGTGATTAGTAGTAGAGTTTGAACGTAATCTTGATACAACATGCCACTTTTCTAGGCGCACTTGTTGGCACACTGCTAACCGTTCAGAGTTTATTTGTGCAACACATGCCACAAATTCAGGCTGTGTGACACAAGAGCACATTTCTCAAGACTAAAGGCTGATATGTTTTCATTTTTATAATGCATTAGTTACAGCTACATTCTATAGAAAGGCTAGAAATACAGCAACATCTGGGCCAGTATTAGCAACTAAGCTAACCTAGCGTGATGCTAAGCAACAAGCTAGGTGCTATGAAGTACAGATTTAAGATCTCCAGAGAGCACTGTGCCCTGCTTGCTCCCAATACTTTTGTCCAGCTGGATCACTACCGCTCTTATATTCTACCCATACCGCTAGAACTTACATGTTAAGTAAGCAGTTGAATTATGTCTCTATTATGTCTCTATTTGCTCAGGTAGAGGAGCTCACGCCATTAACAATGACGTCACGTCACATAACTCATGTACACGGCTCCCATGGTGACGCCAGGACTTAGGCTATGGGAAGTTTCTTTATCAATGGGGCTCCACTTGGAAGCTCCACTAATACAGTGGTACCTCACCTTACGAAATTAATCCGTTCCAGAAGTGGTTTCGTAACCTGATTTTTTTTTTCGTAAGTTGAGCCGCAATTTACATGTAAAAGGCCTGATTCGTTCCAAGGCCCCCAATACTACCCCCTAAACCCTTTAAAAATTATAAAAGTATACCTTTTAAGACCTCCTTCTGCTTCAATATCGTACGGATGGTAGACGGGTTTGGCCATATTCCATAGCGATATCACTCAACCGCATGCCATGAGCCCGCTTCTTCTTTTCACTCGCACCAGGAATCACTTTCACTGGGAATCATACGTGCACGTGTGTGTGCGCGCGCGTCTGTTGACCATGTCTTCTTAGCAGAGTTATAATCTTACAAATGTTTATGCAAGGTTAAAAGCGTGAGCCAAAAAATAAAGTTTCAATGAGCAAAACTCACGAAACAACCTTAACTCTGTCCTTTACGCGTGTTAGAACTCCGTGACAAACAACGGGTCGAAGGCACACGAAAAGCATCATGGCCAACGTTCCCTCTAAGCTGCGCAACAGCGCACCGCTCGAACACTCTCAGCGCACAAGAAAACCGATCCAGCGCAGTGAATGCGCTGCAGATTAATTACATACACGGTATAGAACTTTTAGTGAGTGACAGGTATCCAGCCAATCACACGATGCGATGCAATCACGCTATGCAGCCAATCACGGCACCGTCACGTGCTGCGCTCATACACGCTCCATAACAATAATAACAGTGCTGCTGAGTGAAGTGATGCTAATGCTAACCCCGTTATCATGACGAAACGAGCGGCCAGGGAATATGATACGTCGACTCCCCAAACCAAAGTAAAAAAAAAAAGAACTGCGCAAAGTCTGTGTACAGCAGAAAGCTGGCGAAGCAAAAACTATACCTTTCAATTTGTGAATCAATGAGAGAGTGCAGAATGAGACTATGTGTGAGGTTAAAAATGCACCCTGGCACACCCTGATAGTAGATGAGAGCCAAACATGACAGGACACAAAATGCTCGTCATATATTTCAAATTCAGGGAGGAAAATGATGTCATCTATAAAACTGTGTTTAATAAGCCATGAAACTTTCAATGATCCCAGGTGTGATACTGGGGTGTGGCCACAGCGAGCACTTGTGATGTTGCTCACAGTGGGCCTCGGTGTGCTCAGGGAGGTTGTCTGTATGCCCAGACAGAGGAAAAATTACAGGGAACATTGATCATGGGTATTATGGAGCTGCAGCTCCCTCCGAGCCAATGGGAGGCCAGCGGGGCGGGATGTTGGAAGATAGCCAATGGGAGAGCAACTCGCACATTGTTTGAATTTTTGAGATGGCGCATTTCGTAACGTGAATTTGTTTCGTATCCAGAGATGGAAATTTTAGGTAAATGCATTTCGTAACCTGGACTTTTTGTTTGCTGGGTCTTTCGTAAGGTGAGGTACCACTGTATATAATCCGTGTGCGGAACAATAAATGAAATTAAATTTAAAGAGATAAGGTACAGTAGTTAACACGTCAGCCTCACAGCAAGAAAGTCCAGGGTTCAATTCTCAGTCTCGGGCGTTTCGGTGCGCTTACATGCCTTGTGCATGTATAGGTTTTCTCCGGGTCCTCTCGTTTTCTCCCACAACCCATAAATATGCACAGTAGGCTAATCTGCTGTTCCAAATTGCTGTTAGGTGCATGTGTGAAAGAATTAGATGGAAATGTAGGCTTATCCAGTCAATTAAACAAATGCATACCACAAATAGTCATTCAGGAGGATTAATCTACAATAAGTCCTCGTTTAGCCTACAGTGGCTCAGTAAGTGAAGCATTATGGACAAAACTGGGTGTTACTGGGGTGACACATCTGGTTAGCACATCCGTTTCATCTCTAGACGGTCCTGGCTTTGAGTCCTGTCAATGTCCGTCAGACATTTCTGTGTGAAGTTTCATGTTCTCCCTGTGCTTGTGTGGGTTTTCCTCCAGGTGCTCTGGTTTCCTTTTACAGCCCAAAGATAGGAAATTTTGGCTAATTTCACTGCTCCAAATTGCCCCCGACTGCTGGTGTGAATGGTTATGTGTGTGTTGGCCCTATAATGGACCGGTGAGGTTTTCAGGGTGTACCTCGCTTTTGCTCCAGCCTGCCTTTTACCAAATGGCTAAGCAGTTCAGCAAATTAATGACTGTATGTGACTGCAGAATATATAACTGTTGGTTGAAAATGTCTTCATCTTTTAATGGATAGATGCAAATGATCATGTGTGACCTGAGTGCCAACTGGAACAACTCGTACCAAGAGCTGGAGCAGCGCATCATCTCTATGGAGCAGAAGCTGGATGAGCTGAACCAGTCATTCCGGAATACAGCTGAACTGCTGAGCCAAACACTGCAGCGCCAACACCTTGTCCACAGGTATCATACTAATCCGGAGAACTCACTCTACCAACCGTATTTACTCACATTTTAGAATTATACACAACTGCAGTTGCTATGTGGCAGACGTGCCGCCCTCCTGTAAGAACGTCCTGGGTTTGAGTCCTGGGGTATTTCTCCCCACAATGCAAAAACATGCTATAGTCGAACTGGTTGTTGTAAATTGCCCCTAAGTATGGGTGTGGATGATTGTGTGTGTTGCCCTGTGATGGTTTGGAGATCTGTTCATGGTGTGCACCACACCAGCCTCCCCACAACCCTAACAGGATTGAATTGTGCAGCAAATGAGTGAGAGAGAATTATTATAATTTGGCTACAGTGTGGGTGGCACGGTGGTGTAGTGAATAGCACATCCGCCTCACAACAAGAAGGCCCTGGAGCAACCAGGTCGGACGTGATAGGATGAGTGACGCGGGCGGTGCAAATGTGTCGGACACCAGCAACTTTCGGTCGTCTCGGTTAAATCTGAGGCGGTCAGTCCGGGTCGGCGCATGGAACGTGACTTCCCTGCGGGACGACTCTCACCTGCCTCTGGTATCAAGGGAGCTTAGTCTGCTTGGCGTCTGCATTGCGGCCCTCTCTGAGGTGCAGAGGCCTAGGTCCGGCGAGACAAGTGTTGGTGGGTACACCTACTACTGGTATGGCCGGGCCGACGGTCTTTACACTCGGGGAGTGGCCGTCGCCGTCGCTGATCGATTGGCTCCCTTGGTATCGGAGGTGGTCCCGGTCAACGAGCGTATTATGCGACTGAGGGTGACACACACAGAGGGGACGCTCTCTATCAGCACAGTGTACGCTCCGACCAGGGTGAGTGATCGATCTATGAAGGAAATCTTCTACGACCAGCTCAACTCGGTGGTGTCGGGGGTTCCGGGAAGGGACACCCTGATCGCACTGGGGGACTTCAATGCGACCACTGGCACTAACCGGGATGACTACGAAGCATGTGTCGGTCCTCAAGGCTCTGGACGCCGCGATGAAAGCGCCTTAATACTTCTTGACTTCGCAAAAAGTCGGGGCTTAAGGATTGCTGGCTTGTGGTTCCAGAGATCGGATTCGCGACGCTGGACTTGGTACTCCAACGACGGCGTCACTAGGAAGGAGATGGACCATGTTCTCGTAGGTAGTCGCTGGTCCAGAACTGCCGTGTCTTCAGAAGTGCCCAGCTCTTCTCGGGAGACCACAGGCTTCTGGCGGTGACTCTGAAGATCCGCTTCAGGCGCCCTGAGAAAGCCCCAGCTCGTCAAATGCGACTTGACGTAAGCTGACTCGGGGACCCTGATGTGGCTTCAGAGTTCGCCATTAGGCTTGGGGAATCCCTGGAGGATCTGGACGCGGGTATAGGCATCCACGTTTCTCACTGCAGCACAGTGAAGCCGAGTGCTACATCCACTTCATCATACCTCCTTGACTCAGCTTTTGGGAGACTTTCGTTTCTCTCACTGTCTCAGTGTCTCTCCGCCTCTCTTTCCGTTTCTGTTAAAAATTTCCATAGTGGGTTTATTAACTTCACTTCTTATTTTACCTCTGGCCACACTCAGACACTGAGGAAGCCACTGCCACCTGCTGTAGTGGATGTAGAATTTATCCTAATACGGCCCCCCCAAAAAAAAAAAAAAAAAAAAAACATGTTCCCTGGGGACACCAGCAGAGCAGTTGGGGGATAGGTTCCTTTGTCAAGGGCACTTCTACCATGAATGTGGAGGAAGGGAAGGTGCAGCTCTGTTCCCCACAGTCAAATATATTCCAGCTGGTTAGAGGATTCGAACCAATGACCTTTCTGTCCCAAAGCCACTTCTCTATTCTCTAATGCATTCGTTTTCTGAGCTGCTTAATCCTAATTAGGATCGCAGGGAGGCTGGCGCCCATTTCAGCCAACTCTGGGCAAGGGCAGAGTACCCCCTGGACAGCTCGCCAGGCCATCGCAGGGCAGAAACACACTGATGGCTATGCAGCCTACTCTGGTCGAAAGTCTATATAAGGTAAATTTCAGAGCTAAATTAGATTCAAGTGCGTGCCCTATAGTTTTGGTGGCGGTGATGGCGCAGTGGTTAATAAATGAATTTTACTAAAATAAAAATAAAATGATTTTACTTAGTATGCTCGAAGACTGCTAGATGAAGGCCACTCCTGAGATTAGTTGTCCTTCTCGCGGTGTTATTCCAGCTCTTTGGAGGACCTCCTCCCGTATCTCGCCCGTTGAGTTCTTGACCAGTCACCTGACCTGAAGTCAGTGTCCAAGGCTGGTCAAAATACTCCTGGAGAGTCCTACTTGTCCCTCAGTTTTCCTAAAGGTGGAGTCTAGTGTGCTGCTAACAACATTCAAAACTTCAGAAAAGGTTTTTGTCCCGATGCCCAGAGCTGTCCTGACATAATTCCATTGCAGAGGTTCACAGAAAGCTCCTTGGACTTTGTGGCTTGGCTATTGTATGCATGTATGTATCTGAATTAAGATAAGATAAGAATTGTATGACTTTATAAACAGGTTTCTAGATCGAATTTGCCACAAGTTGACCTTAAATTGTGTTCTCGGGTCATCTCAGGGTAATAAAAGCAAATAGAGCTAATAAATACAGCTCAGTCCCTGAGCAAAAGATCTGAATACTTGGCTAAATGGGTTTTGTATTTATTATTTTTTTTAAATGTCCATATTATCTAAAATAAATATGTTAATCACAAAAACATTGTCATTATGGGTTTAAATTAATATCTAAAAAGTAAATCTAATTAAATGTAAAGGCATATGAGAAAAAGATAATTCGGTAAAAATTGTTGATTGTTTTTGACAAGGAATCATTTCACTCGGTTTGATACGTCCCTACAGATAAAGAGAATATAAATATACTCTAACAGATAATATTGCTGTATTTTATACTCATTTTCATAATTTGAATGCAGGGATCACTCACTTTACGCGGTTAATTGGGACCGAGATCCCCACGTGACCATCAAAATCCACGAAGTAGGACCCCCCCCCCCCCCCGCAGACGTATATGTACATGTGTATATAATATCAATAAATACATATTCAACACTATAAATGCTTATAATAACAATTAAACATAAATAAGCTTTAAATAAAAGATAAGTACACACATATACAGATGGTATTGCATGAGAAGATGATGACACACATACATTGCTGTTGGTTGTGGGGCTTTTTTTTTTGTTGCATAATTGGCCTTGTTTTTGTGGCATTTTCCTTAACTTTTTCCCCATATTCTTCCTTAATTTCTTTATTTTTTAATTGGATGGATATTTATTTAATTATTTTAAAAAATGTGGTGCACTGAAGCCGCTCGAATTGAAGCGCAAAGTAGCAAGGGATCCCTGTAAACCAAAATAACAATAGAGTAAATCACATGTACCCCTAAACCTCAGAACAAGAACTTCATATAGGTGGACTTCAACAGAGTCACATGATCAGACGTTGCTCCTGGTTACAACAAACAGCACGCTCCAATTTTTGGAGACGCACAAACAGTTTACCAAGCAAAAGGATGCAGGCAAATGCAATAGCTGCCTCTAATTACTTTCAAAGTCTTCCCCTCGCTGCATAGCAGAGATACCTTCAGATCTTAGCCCTGTGTGATGGAATTGACCCTTAAAAACTTGTATCACAATGGTTGCTGACTGAACACGGAGCAGTCCGAGATGTTCTTGAAAAAAAATAAAATAATCGGTCATAAAAGTGCTGAGCATGATGTACCAGTAGAAAAGAAGCCCAGGCTAAAAGTTGAGTTTCGCTCAGCATTGATTTGTTGTTTCTACCCCGCTGAACTAGATACCAACACACACCTCTCAGTCTGTGCGTTCACTATAATTCTTTCGATCGAGTTGCTCTCATTATTATAAATAAACCAAAACTTTTCATGCAAATCTGCTGTGGAGATGTTATTGCACCATTTAGCTCATCTTTGTAAGATAAGACAAGAGATTTTTGTCAAGTGTTGCATGAACAATGAAAGTCAGTTTATCAGCTCTTTGTTCAATGCACAGAAGACAACTAAGGGACTACACCAAGCTATACATGTGCATACACGTATACATAAGGGCGCACGATACGTGAATCGCACATGATATACATCGCGTAAGTGTTAAGCTTTTTAAATCATAAAGTGCTAAAATGTTATACAGTGGAACCTCAGTGGTCGAACAACTCTTTAGTTAAACAAATCGGAGTTTGATCAAAAATTATGAGGAAAATCTGCCGTGGTGTTCGAACCAATGATCAGAGTTCAAATGGAGCAGAGCCGAGTGTGTTGAACGCTGCTCAGTGTTCAATACTTTAAACAGCCAATGAGAGAGAGAGTCTCGTACGGCGTATTGTGTTTATTCATTACATTACGGCTAATGTAACCCTTAACCCTGAGTCTGAAGAAAAGCAGCAGTCATTCTTCTCGAAAGGAAAAGAGAAAAGTCATAAGAACGTGAAGAATCAACTGCGATCAAGAGACAGAAGGGAAAAACCGTCACGCCCCTTCAAAACAATAACTCGTCCACCATCTCTCCCTCCCTATCCAGCCACATCACAACCCAAAAGGCACTTTCTGTAACTGCTTTTTATATATAAAAATATTGTGGATGCTTATATAGTGCAATTTCATACACACGTATGCTCAATGCGCATGAGATCCCAGCGCTCCGGGTACCCATCGCCACTGTACGGCACCAGTTGTTGCGTTGTTCTATCCTTTAGCCAAGCAGGAAGCAACAACTCCCAAATTTTAACGTCTCATGGTATGACGTGGCCGGATTCGAACTTCCGGAGGATAAAGCGGACACTCTGAGCTAAATCCCCGGTATTAATTATTATTAACGACTCCGCCGCTTAGGATTGCAAGAGATGAAGGCCGTGTAGCCGGCTGGAGCAATCGCCTCATCGGGTGTACTTTCCTCGAGCCATGTTTCACAGAAATACAGTCCTGTAGATCCCTCTGTGCTGCAATCGGAGCATGAAACTCGTCCATCTTGTTTCGCAGGGACTGAACATTTTCAAGTAGCATGGCCGGAAGTGCTAACCAAGCCTCTGAGAACTTCGTCTGGGCTTATTGTTAGCATTGAGGTCCCATAGCATATAAGCTCACAATAGAAGTTGTTGCGTGCTTAGTTGCTTGAAGCTGCTCATAGCTGTAGTGGGGTCGACTGATCATAGACGAGCATAGTGCAAACCATGAACAAATTAAAACGAACAAAGAAACAATTTGACTCCGAGAACTCCACGACGTTGCCCTCTAGGCAGCGCCATTTTGGAGACATCACTCCAAGTTCAATGTAAAGGGACATGAAGCATAATAAACTTTATGCTTTTGGTATCATTTGTTAAACATGCTACAGAACATAAAATCTCACACACAAACATTCTAAACATTAACTTAGGTACTGTACTGGAATAATAATTGAAAAAAAAGACTTTAAAACGAATGCTTTACAACAGTATATGCTGTATAATGTTTATATTTTATCAATAAAAATAACAGTAAAAATTTAAAAGTTTTTCTTAATCATTACTACATTTTACTACATTAATACTGTATTAATGAGTAAGACTGTCTGTAGAATGTGTTTAAGAAGCATATTTTAGCGCATGTAATAGATACATAGTATTTTACCTCCGGCTGCTCATTCGCGCATGTGACTTGATACATGGGGTTTTACTTCCGGGTACAGAACTCGCGGATTATCTCGATTTGCAGGAGGGCTCGGAACCAAACCCCCGCGAATGTCGAGGGCCGACTGTATGATTGTAATAAATTATAAATGTTTGATTCTTTTGTACATTAATATATGTATTGTATATTAAATGTTTCATAAATACACTTAACTATTTCTCATGGGAAATATTGTTTCACTCTTCCAACAAATCAGTTAATCGACCACATCTTTAGAACGACTTGTGTTTGACCACCACGGTTCCGCTGTGATGTTCAGGACCTGTTGTAAACACGAGTATTGCCCTGTGCAGGAAGATGGTCTGAATGTTTATTCAGTTCGTGTGCACTGCCACTGGCTCTCCTCTGAAGTCTGTCAGTGTTAAGGTCTCTGAGGGAGAATATTGCAGTTCCAATGACCTTCTGATACAGTTCTCACCACCCACTGCAAGGCCTTCCTGGCCTCTGCAGTACTGAACCACACCGTACAACAGTAGGTCAGGAGGGTCTCTATGGCGAAGTGGTAAAATTTCAAGCATTTGGGATCATTTTACCTGAGCAGTCAGTCATTTTCTGCACTTCTTTCCCCTCTCCAATGAACTTTTAGTTAAGGTACGCCGTTCTTCTGAATGTCTGGAACGACCCATTTTCCTCAGAATTTCAGAGAGAAATGTTCTATAACCAGCATGAACAACATTTTCTGCCTTTCTTCCTTAAATAAGGACAATAATTGGCAGCTGTTTTTGAAAGAATGAATGACATCAACTGGACTCGCCCCTTTCAATTAGTGATTCAATTACACAGAATTAGCAGCATGCAGGTCATGACTTTCGGGTCTGTTGGATTCTATGACTCGACTACAACTGATAGTAAATTATATGATAAATTGTCTACCAAAAACATTGACTGATCAAGTTAGTGATGTCTTACTGCTATTATTTTGAATACAGCTGTGTACACACACAGGCCCGAATTCCCCACAGGACAAGCTGGCACTGGGAAAGAGAGTGTGCCATCCTTGGACATAGGAGAGCATGGCCAATTTAGCTTCTGTGGTTCCTCACCACGAATGGCTTTATCTTTTTTAGGATTGACTACTTTAGAGCCAGACACAGTGCTCACTGGACAGAGACTACATTAGGCCATTCAGTCCTCTCGACAGACTAAGCATAGAGTCTTGTCAAATTTGGATCCAATTAAAATTATCCTGTTTCAAGAATTTTGGTTTTTCTTTAGCACCAGGGACCATGAGTGGATAGTGGATGTCAAATCTTAGTAATTTGTTTTTTTTTTTCAAAAACTTGTCTTAGATTTAGTATCCAATTTTATTAACCAAGACATGTTTAGACACTTCTGAGACATCTCGAACTGCAAGTTCGTCTTTTTCGACCACCAAGCTACGTTGCACATTATTTGTCTGTGGTTTAACATCAAAAAAAAAAAAAAAATTTGAAATCAGAACAATCATATACAGGGATCCCTCGCTACTTCCTGCTTCAATTCATGCGGCTTCAGTGCATTGAGTTTTTTTTTTTTTTTTTTTAAATATTCATAGAAATAAAAAAATAAGGAAATTAAGGAAGAATAGGGGGGAAAAAAAAGTTAAGGAAAATGCCACAAAAACATGGCTAGTTATGCAAAAAAAAAAAAACCCTAAACAAATGCAAAACAAAAAACAACCCAAAAACCTCCCATCAAAACATTTTGTGAGGTGCGCATCTGAGTGCATGCGCGCACGTCTGTGTGTGTGTATTTATATCTTATAATAACTAAACATTAAAAAATAATGCATAAGCATTTATAGCATTGAATATGTATTTATTGATATTACATACACATACATGTACGTATACATCAGTCGGGGGGGGGGGGGGGGGTGATCCTACTTCACGGAATTCGGTGGTTGCAGGGGGGAGGAGGGTTTCGGTCCCAATTAACCACAGAAAGTGAGGGATCCCTGTAATAATAGAGATTGTCACATCCACCCTCTTTGTGCAGAAGAGCAGTGAACTTCAGTGATGAACAGTGAACTTAAAGAAATACTGTATTCCTAAACAGACCACACAATTGTGTATGAGGCTAGCTGCTTCTTTTGAAGCTGTACAATGAAAATGACATACCGTGGTACCTCGTCTAACGAGTGACCCATACAACGATTTTTCCATGATACAAGCTTCGAACCCACCAAAAATCTGCTCCATCCAACAAGCAAAAATTCACTATGAGCTCTCCTCGAAATGGCTTTTCCGGGGCGATTAGCCTCGTATTCGTCTACGTGTATTTCTCTGCGCTCCGAGAACACCTTGTGCAGTGCTCTTCAATTAACTTCCCCAACTCCTCCTCTAGGAAGAAAAAAAAATATATATATATATATCCGCGGAGCTATCAGCCAGGTTATATGAGAGGCAATAATATGCTGAAGAAATTTTATTCAGTCGCGGCTGACTTTTCCAACAAGGAGATAATAACAGAGGGTGCAAAGATCTAAATTGAGATACAAAGAAATGGCTGATTTTCATTTGGGGATCAGAAGACTTGGTGCATTTATGACAGGTGTTTGATAATTACTTTTGATCATGCATTTGATTTGCTCACACACATACACAGCTGTTCAGGGTGTACTCTGCCCTTGCTCATATTCAGCTGAGATGGGCGCCGGCCTCCCTGTGACCCTAATTATGACTATTAGGTTAAGGGAAAAAAAAAAAAAAAAAAAAAAAAAATGAATGAAGACAATAGAATGGTTGTCGTGTCACACTAAAAGGTTAATAAAAAAAATAAAAAAAAAAGTTCCGAAATGATTTATCTTGATCACAAGCATTTGTGATTTTACAGAGGTATGCGGATAAATATTCGCTGGTTCAGCTATAACTGCACACTGCAAAAGCATGAATAATTCTAATGACCAGTGGAGCGAACACCCACATTCACTTATCTTTCCCATAGCACCTACTGGTATAATATAACGTCAGATCCGTGTTGTTGTGTAATAGGGCCTAACATTAGGGTCACGTGACTGGTGAATGACTCATTTATGCTAATACTACTAACATTACTACTGTCAGGGCAAAAAGTACTATGTCACTAGTGAAGAAATTTCAATTTAAAAAAAAAAAAAAAAAAAAACCTACTCCGAATCTTCAGACACACGCCTAACTTCAAGACAAAAGATGAACTTGTAATTATCTCATTAGATCCAGATGTTAGCCCCAGTGGAAAGTTCCTATACTGTATCTGTAAATGTAATGACACTCATTACTTTAGCACAAGTTCTCAAATGTCTAATAATAATAGCATGAACAATATATCTCATGCGAAAGGTAATAACGCGGACCAAGCATATGCTTGTGGACAACAGACCGAAACACACGTCACAGTACCTTCCGCGTAGCTCACACGAAAGTTTACCAGGCAATCATAACTTTTATTCAAGATTCAAGAGGCTTTGTCATTATGTTCATGCATAAAATTTCATGCGAGGTTCTCAGTATTGGTGGTGTAGTGGTTAGGGTGCTGCGCTCATGCTCAGGAGGTTGCGAGTTCGAACCCCACTGTGCTAAGACCCCTGGGCAAGGTCTTAACCACAAGTGTGCCTCTGTTCACCCAGCAGAATAAATGGGTACCAGTAAAAATATACTGGAGAGGTAACCTATGATGGACTAGCGTCCCATCCAGGAGGAGTTGAACTCCTAGTCGCTTCACGCTACAGAATCCGGGGATAAGCACCGGTCCGATGCGCCACTTGACTCGGATGTAAAAAGCCCAATAGACTTTACCTTCTCAGTATTAAAAAGGTGCAAACAATACAAACTGATACCGGAGGCTCTTCTCAACAACTCATTTGCCAAACTGCTTAATTCTACCAGTGGGGCCGGTGGCGTAGTGGTTAGGGTGCTGCGCTCATGATCGAGAGGTTGGGAGTTCGAATCCCACTGAGACCCTCACTGTGCTAAGACCCCTGGGAAAGGTCTAAACCACAAGTGTGCCTCTGTTCACCCAGCAGTATAAATGGGAGCCAGTAAAATATACTGGGAAGGTAACCTGTGATGGACTAGCGTCCCATCCAGATGGAGTTGAACTCCTGGTTGCTTCATGCTATGGATAACTGGGGATAAGTACCAGCCTGATGAGCCACTAGGCTCAGGTGTAAAAACCCAACAGACTTGTCTTTTTAATTCTACCAGGGTCACGAGGAGGCTGGTGCCTCTCTCAAACGACACTGGGCGAAGACAGAGTCTTCTGAACCTGAAGAGAGTGTTGCCCTCGAGGTTCTGTCCGTGACCAATTTTCATTAATCAGTCTGAGGTGGACTTATTTGAGGTTGAATCTTATCAGCTATTCATCCATTACGCTGGTAAGACATGTTGACTGCCCTGCCTAAAGAAAGGATGACCTTCTGGTGCATGGAAATCATTGCGTCTGCCACACTGAAGATTATATCCACCTAATGGACAACACTTAAAGGCATGCTCTTTCAGGCAGAGTCTGAGCCGCAGCTGTCATTTTTGGACACCCCTCGTCAGTCCTGGGGTGAGCCAGTTTCTTGTGACCGTTAGGTATCAGTTATCCCAGCGTTAGCTGTCCGCTAACCAGCATATCTGCAGCATGAAGTGAAAGAGTTAACAGCCTAGAAAAATTTTACTTTTTTTCTTTCAAAATATTGACCCAAAAGTCAATATTTTTTGGGTAGGGAAATAATTTTTAGCACAATTACAAAACGATTTGATTAACAGATGGTTAAAACATCGCACATGGCAGTTAGGAGTGGGGAAATCCAATACTGGTTACAAACTTGGCGAGAAAGTTCCATGGGCGTAAGCTGTTGTCTTGGAACGTGTTCTCATGCACATAGGAAGGTAGCCAGGTGTTAAAGGATCCACCCTGGCAGTTATCCATTAAATCGCATACCATTCCATTTCGATGAGGAGGAGATGGGGAAAGGTCATTAGAAAGATTGTGTAATACGTATCTTCTCTTTCCAAACAGGTGACATGCATATTTCTCCTCCAGAGCACAATGGAGGCTCATCAAAACTGCACAAAGCTACAAAGGATCAGCACAAATGGAGGACATACAAGTCATTTTTCCAACAGACCTCCGGCGCTACAGTAGCTGCATGGACTTCTTTTTTTTCCGTTTTTTTGCAAACAAATATTATTGATGAAATGAGGTTTTGCCAATCAAATGTATTTATGACGATATTTATGTTTCTCTATATTTGCAACAATGAATAAAACGACGGTGAATAGGTTCAGTGTTCGATGATTTAAAGGTTTGGTGAACATTTGCACCAGTGTTGATTCCATATTGCTTTAAAAAGTGATCGGAAAACTTTTGAGTCTACTCCAGCCCGTCCATTTTAGGTCCGGTATTGTGTGTCCATTCATCACCTATACTGCTTATACACCTGGGGAATTACGGGGAATCTCTGGTATCTTCAGGCAAGCGACAGGGTACACCCTGATCCCTGTGTGTTAACCAGTCTCTTGGAGGGCCGACACAGAAATAAACAAGCTTTCGCACCTATGGGCAATTTAGAGGAGCCAGTTGACCTGATGTGCACGTCTTTGGACTGTGGGAGGAAAGCCGAGAACCCGAAATAATCTGGCGAAAGCAAGGGGAGTGACTGCGAACTCAACAAAGATGGGCCCTTTGACTGAGATCTTCACCCTGAACTTTACTTGTGAGGCAACACCCTGACTCCAAATTAGGCCAAATATACATGACCAAGAACTGTTTTTATTTTATCATTTAACAATAATGCATTTTGCCCAGCAGTGTAATATTCTCCAGAAATGTATTGTTAAATCTGAGACTCTTTCCGCTGTCTGAAATAATGTGAGAACTTGAAATCTATCTGGATATCCTGCGTGCCTACTGTTTCATTTATTTGAAATATTTTTACTAGTTATTCAAGGAAATCTAGTCAATTCATGCATTCCATTTAATCCAGATCAATTTTAAACAAAACCTGTACAATCGTATTCAAGAGTCTATGTATTCAAAATCTACGACCTCCTGATAAAACGCGCATTCATCTACGTTTGTGGTCGAAATGACATTGTGTGTGAATATAAATGAAGCTGATCTGTAGCTCTTTTTAAAAGCTGATTAATCATCATTTCTACTTTCATTCAATTACGTATTTGCCATTTCTGGGGGAAAAAAAAACAAAATGGAGACGGCAGGTTTCATCAGGAGGCCAAAGATACACTAAACAGAAACCTCATGGTTCTGTATTGGGATAAACAACAACTGTGCACATTTCTACCACATAGAACATCGGAATTTTCAGACGGGAAACTCCGACTAGGATGATTATGGTTTGTTTTAATGTTTTTAATGAGGGTGGGACATAAACAAGCCCCCAAGTCTAAGAGCTGTGTGACTGGTTGTCTTTGAACAGTTTTCAGAGTTGTGGCAGTACTATGCAGAAACATAAAAAGCAAACTAAAATGAGATTTTTGTAGTTTATATTAAAACATTTGAATCCAGACAACAGGTGATGAGAAGCTGCAGACTCAGAGTTGAGTTAATCGTGCCAACGCAATGCTTTGGCCAGACGCCTTCTTAGTGCTCAGCTGACATACATATGAGACGAATCAGGAAAAAAAAAAAAATCCGTCTCCATAAAAAGGTGTGGTTGCACGCCCAAAATTTTAGTATATACAAGAAAATACAAAAACATTGTGTTTTAGTTTATTTTTTCCATTTTAAATAAATGATGGCTCTGCCTGCTCAAGTGTCTGTGAAGGTTTTTCATTTTGATGCAAGCATTATTAACTCGGAATAATTATTTTTAACAATGTGATCGCACACCCATCAGTTCAAGCCGTTCTCGTGCAGTACGAAGGTAAGTCTTTTGGGCTTTTTACACCCAAACCTGCCAACTAGTCCGGTTTTGCTGTAATGATTACGGTTTTCATTATCCCACTCCGGGTTACGGTTGTATTAATAAAAAAAAAAAAAATTATGTTTAACACAAAAAATAAATAAATAAATAAACCTACAATTCAAAATAGTAACGGAAAAAAAAAAAAAAAAAATTGAGATCGCCGAGAAACCGTATCTAAATTTAGTAGAATAGCGGCATTGCATGCTAATGTAACATCCTGTAGGTGTATTGCGCGCGTGCATCCTTTGTTATACATTGGGATCGCGAATGAATCAGATGGATCAGCACGTTCTCGTAATGGAATCTGCCAGAGAAAATTAAAAAAAAAAAAAAAAAAACCCACAATATGAAACCGAAACGAAAAAGTTAAGTCTTTTCGTGAAGAATACTCAAAGCATTTACAGGAATTATTCTATGTTCAAGAAAGGGTGAAAATTATGCTAACAAAACTGCATGATTACACCCCAAAAAATTCTGAAAGGATCTGGACCAGAAAGTTTGTCCTTGATCTTTTCCATCAGCATTTCTGCTTTGACAGTTTGAGGAAAATTGAAACATGATTGTTAAAGAAATATGAGGTTCTTCGCCACATTCGAACTTTATTTAATGCAAATAATCATTTAGCCTCGGAAGGGGGGGGGGGGGGGCTTCGCTCCCCTGAACCCTCCCCCACCAGGACTTTGTCTTGGACCTACTGGGGCCTGCGGCACCTGAACCCCGGCTAGCTACTAGGCTTTTCATGTTTCAAAAGTTGGCAGGTATGCAAACCTAGTGGCTCATCAAAGTTGGAGCTTATACATAGCATGACGCAACTAGCAGTTCAACGCTAATCCATCCCAGGTTACGTTCCGCTACGCCGCTGTATAACTAAAATTCGTTAACCCTCCCCCACCAGGACTTTGTCTTGGACCTACTGGAGCCTGCGGCACCTGAACCCCGGCTAGCTACTAGGCTTTTCAGGTTTCAAAAGTTGGCAGGTATGCAAACCTAGTGGCTCATCAAAGTTGGAGCTTATACATAGCATGACGCAACTAGCAGTTCAACGCTAATCCATCCCAGGTTACGTTCCACTACGCCGCTGTATAACTAAAATTCGTTAACCCACTCGCCTGAATTAAAAGCCAAAAATAACCCAGTGTTCCCCCAAAATTATTAAAAGATTAATTTGTGTTGTTGTCCCCCCCCCACCCCCACAATTTCTACCCCAAGATAAAGACGCCAGTGCATCTTTCAAAAAAGAACTAGGACTTGAATTCTTAAAGAACGCTATAATCTTGTCCGAGACATGTAATTTGGCAAAAGTGTGTTCGATTTTCCAAAGCTGTGGAAATAAAAATAGTTCTCGCAACAAGCCGTTTATAAAACGCCTTCTGTGGTTTTGGCTCTTTGACGGAATTGATTTCTCCATTTCTATTCCGCTGACGTCCCCTTTCCGTGGCCCACTGATAGTATTCTACGAGGTGTAGTGCAAGTCTGCTTTATGAAATTCTACTGCAGTATTTTGTAGCAAGCCTGCTGCAAAGCCAAGATAGAGCAGTGTGGTGATATTTGATGCAGTGCTGAGGAATCATGTTCTCTCTTTTTCCATCTGTATTTACAGTCAGTGAAGAACTGTCCCACAAATACAACCAAACAGAACTGCCACAGGTTTCTGGGTAGGTCCAATAACACCGCCATGAAGTGACTTCGTAAGCAACATCTAATCGCTAAATTCTGAAGTATTGAAGAGATTAGTTAGTGAATATTAATTTTCACCTCCGTGGACTCTGGGCGAAGACAGAGTACACCCTGGACGGCTCGCTAGGCCATCGCAGGACAGAAACACACTGACGGATATGCAGCTCTTCTTGACGAAAGTCAGCAATGGTTCTTTTGTACGAACCTCTCACCACAGACCGCGAGAGACATGGCTGGCCTCTGATAACCCAGTTAGTGCACTGGGGGTTGCATTAATACACTATAAATAATATTAGCAAAGAAACTAAAGCTAGCATTATTTAAAAAAATCACCTGCATTTATATAAAAAAAAAAAAAAAAACCCAAATTCAACCCAACTCACTCATCTGCAGAACTGCTAAATCCTACTAGGGTCGTGGGGAGGCTGGTGCTTGTCACAGCCAAGATGGGCGAAGGCATATTACACCCTGAACAGCTTATCAGACCATAGCAGGGCAACACACATTTACATTCACACCAAGGGGAAATTTGAAACATTCAGTAATCCCAATGTGTCATGGGCAGTCCAGTGGTTAGGGTGCAAGATCGCTGATCCTATGGTTGGGGGTTCGAGTCCCCACAGGGTTGTCACTGTGTCCCCCCCCCCCAGTGCAGCTAACTGGGTTAACAAAGGTGGGCCATGTCTCTCACTGTCTATGGTGGATTTACCGGGGATTTAGCTCAGTTGGTAGCGCGTCCGCTTTACCCTTCGGAAGGTCGGAGTTCAAATCCGGCCGCGTCATACCATGAGACATTAAAATTTGGGAGTTGTTGCGTCCTGCTTGGCGCTCAGCACCAAAAGGATAGAACAGCGCAACAACTGGTGCCAAAACAGTGGCAACAAGTGCCCAGAGCGCAGGGATCTCATGCACATTGAGCATACATGTGTATGAAATATGCGCTATATAAGCATCTATATAATAATCTGGCGAGAAGCATGTAAAAGAACCATTGCTGACTTTCGTAAAGAGAAGGCCGCAAAGCTGTCAGCGTGTTTCCTGGGACGAGTAGCAAGCGTTCCCATCGCGTCCCGATTATTCTTCTCCGGAAGAGACCAATTGCTTAACACTACCCTACGGGGATAAGATATAATGATGATGATCCCAATGCGTCTTTGGACTGGAAGGAAACCAGAGTGCCCGGAGTAAACCTACGCAAGCGCATGGCGAACAACAAAACTCCACCCAGAAACACCCGACCCCGGGATCTTCTTGCTGTGCGGTGGACATGCTAACCACAGTAAACTCATACTGACCAATATACAGTAAACGAATACCAGAATTAAACCGAATTTAAAAATGGGTTAACGGCCAAAAAAACTCAGAACCGACTTTCAATAATTTTTTTTTTTAGTTAATGAGGTCCTTTTGACTCGTTGATAAACGTATATGGATTAAATCTTGGATTGAAAGAGTAATACTGTAAATATTTATCAGTGCAGGTGTTTCCTGGTAAAAGAATAACCTTTAAAAGAAAGGTAATAAATGTGTGATAGTTTCTTGATGTGTTAGTTTGTTAATGATAAACGAATCCCATAATGTTAGTTAAAGGAAATCGATCGCCTTGACCTTGTTCAAAAGCAGAACACGCCAAAACACACCTTATTCGACCTCAGCACGTACTTCCCAGAGCAGCAAAAAAAAATAAAAAATACACGGACTTGATTCATCCTTGCAGAGATCACGCGTTTCAATTTAACTGGTTCTTCATCCAATGACCTCAGGCTCACTTCCACATTATGCTAAAGGGCCGAGCTGGACATCCTTCAATTTTCTCCCCTCAAGACTCAAACCCAGAACTTTCATGACTGTTTTCTGCTATGTTGGTATTGATTATGCGAATGAATTACTTAAAATCACTCACTACTATTAGGGCTGTAGGGCGGTTGGAGTCAACACTTTGCTGGCTTTCAGCCAACACCATGTGAAGGCAGGGCACACCCTGAACAGTTAGAAAGACCATCACAGAGCAACACACACCGAACCCAAGATTTCGCTAAACACCACGTCAGCGTGCCGTCTATTATACAGGGTGACCCCCAAATAAAAAAAATAAATAAAAAAAAAAAAAAGGGGAATTTTTGAATTGCGTATTGCTGGACATGAGCGAGTGGCAACACTGCGAGACCATGACCTTGAACGAGTAAATACTTCGCCATGAAAGCGTCTGCTTTTCCTTTCGGCTTTTTCCCCCTTTTCTCAGGGTTCCCCGTCTGATTCACACATTAGATTTGGCATGGGTTTTTACGTCGGATGCCCTTCCTGTCTCAACCCTTTTAGCAAGGGACAGAAACACGCTATGCAGCTACTCTTTACCAAAGTCAGCAATGGTTTTTACACGCGTCTCACCAGAGACCGTGAGAGACCTGGCCCATCTTTGATAACCCACTTAGCTGCACTGTGTGTGTGTGTGTGTGTGTGGGGGCAGTAACAACCCTGTGGGGACTCGAACACCCCAACCTTAGGAACAGCGATCCTGCGCCCTGTCCACTAGACCACCGGTTAGTCATTTATTCCTAAATAGCATGTTAATATTTTTCTTCCATCACTCTTTGTTTTATAGTATTGATAAAAAGTTCCCATTTTTTGGGGTCACCCTGTACTTAATCGCATACAGTACACAAATATTTTACAATTATCCTACAAATGTGTGAGTATTTAATGTTGACATTTCACTGGTCGTCCTTAAGCAACAAAAACAGAAGCTGTAATCCCCCTATGAAATGACGTCACACAGTCTGAAGGATACTTACTGTAATGAGGGAAAAAAAAAGTTTAATACAACATCAGGCTTTTAAACTGAGGTAGCTTTCGCATCAGAAGATTGCAGTCTCTGGTGGCTACCTCCCTCTAGTGGCAAAATAGATCCATTGCAGTCTTCGAAGTCTCAAAGCCAATTTTCATTAATAATAATTTTGCATATGAAAAATTTTGGGCTGCAGCAACATTTTCAATTAAAACTTTCCCTTTTTGCTCATTAGTTGAATAATTGACAAAACAGGGGAACTCTGAAAATTCTGCAATCTTCCTTATCCAGAGCAGCTATACTTTTATAATACATATATTTCGTGTGTATGTATATAAATTTATATACACTTATTTTGCACTGCTGCGACCTTGCGAGCTGTCCATGGTGTACCCTGCCCTCCCACAGTTTCCTGAGATGGGCTCCAGCCTCCCCTGTGACCCACATTAGGATTAAGTGGTACAGAAAAGGAGGGACTTAGTCGCTTTGCTGTGTTTAAAAAAAAAAAAAAAAAAAAATTGAGGGTTATGGGCCTTCCTCAGGGGCCCAACAAAAGTGAACCCAGTGGTCCTAAAGCTTGAAGCCCTGACTTTCAGTTCAGTCAGCCATAATCTTAACCACTGAGCTCCCACTGTCCTTTAAGGGTATCTTTAGAGGCACAACCTCAAGCATCCTTATGGATTTCACAACAACGAGCAGTGGTGGCCCGGAGGTAAAGTGTCGGATTACTGATCAAGGTTGGGGGTTCAAGCCCACCGTCACCGCATATCGTCACTGCTGTTCCCCAGTGCAGCTAATTGGGTTATCAAAGGCTTGCCACGTTTCTCACCGTCTGTGGTGAGAGGTTCATGTAAAAGAAGCATTTCTGACTTTCGTATAAACTAGCAGCGTGTTTCTGCTCTGCTGTGGCTTGGCAAGCTGTTCAGGGGGTTTTTTTCTACTTATTTTTGCTCGTTTTTGGGGGAGGGAAATTGTGGTTTAATAATAAAATAAGGCACAGAATCATACCAGTGTAATGGTCAAAAAGCAATCCCATCTTGTGTACCGTGTCTTCTGGTGACATTCATTGACCCAGAAATACATCACAAAAAACAGTGCTTTCTAGAGGACAGACCGAGTTAGACTGTGCGTGTGTTTCGACCCACGCATGCACACACAATGCGTTATTGTTAGTCGATATCATGGAGGTATTCATTTATTATTATCTTTAATCAGAGTGAACTGATCCCGGGTTTCAGCACCATTACCGGTATCAAGTCATCTTATCTGCAGAATCATTGAATCCTACTAGGGTTGCAGAGAGGCTGGTGGCTAACTCGGCTTGGTCAAAAATAGGGTACACCCTGAAAAACTTGCCAGACCATCATAGGGCAACACAACCATGTACACTCATGGGCCAAACCCTATTGTGGACGTCTTTAAAGACATCACACCAGCACGAATATTACAAGCACAACAAATTTGCTCAAGTACAAAATGTGTACCAAATACAATATATAACAATAAGTGTGTATACATACACATTTTATATTATACGTGTGTATAATGTACACAAAATTCAAGGACCTCAGTTCAAACTCCATATGAATTCCGAATCCATATGGCCCCACCGAGTTTCATTTAGTTGTTGGGATATAAATGGTTCTATTTTTTCCCTTATTAGTTTTGTGTAGAGTGGACACTAGCAATTCCGCCCACAGCAAAGCCTTGATGGTGCGAGAGGTCAGAAGAGAAGTCAGTCTGATTTTGAATCGAAAAGGCTTTGATTACTCGAATAAATGATACGATTGAGGACCAGAGAAGAGTACAGTACCACATGCCAGAACACATCCAACTCTGAGGCTGCAAAACAAAATGGCACATCAGGTACGAGTCATGCCAACCAAGAACAGGACTTTGAGGCTACAGTGGGTACGAAACATTCACCAAAACAGCTGAAAAATGGAATATTTCTGCCTAGTCTAAGAAATCTTGGTTTCTGCTGCAACAAGCAAATCCAACAGGTCAGAATTTTTGCATCAACAAAATTCATGCAACCAAACGACCTCATTAATTTTCATCTGTTAGTGGCGATGTAACTGTGGGGAATGTTATGGATACACTGGGTCCATCAAACATGATTTTAAGGTAACCTTTCCGCGTTGCGTCCATCCAGCCTAGTATAATGTATCCGATATAAAGAGCCATGTCAAATTAATGAGCAGCAGATGTATCATTTTTAGTCAACAAAATTTAATTCCATTAAAAAACCCACCTTCCAATTTTTTTCAGTATTTTGATTTTGGCAGCGTGGGCAGGACCGCGACCTCATAACTCCAGGGATCCCCGTTCTTGCTCCTGAGCTCAAGCTCTGTGTTTCTGTACATGTTCCCTCAGTTTCAGTGTGGGTTTCCCCTCAGGTTCTCCAGTTTGCTCCCACCATGGCAAGCACGTAGGTGAATTGGCTTGGCTAAAATGCATTTAAGTGAAGCAATCTGGATACACCATAAGTAAAACTGGCACGGCTAATCAAATTCATGCGTTAAATTCCACACACACACACAGTCTCTTATGGAATCAGTTTTTCCTTAAAATTGTGCCCCCACCCCAAAGTTAAGTGCTTTACTGTAAACTTGTGCTGTAGAGTGGAGTCTAGATGCTCTCAGGGAACAAAACATTCTTCACAAGCAGGCTTGCTTTGTATTTCTGCATCTGGCTACAACAGGAAGTGTGCAGCCATCAACTGGCATCTGAATGTCATGTATTCAAGTGAAGTGTTATTCCTGTTCGAATTAAACATTCAGGCCATTATCTCGATCCGCTGCGCATCAAAAAGGTAACACTGTGCTGCAAAGCCCGTGTGACATCGAGGTACTTTCTCCACAGCTGCTCTTTCTGTTCTTGTCTTGTCCAGTTTATGATAGTAAACGGCTGTATTCAGATAGCGCAGATGATTTCTTTACCCCGTCCCAAATTCTGGCAGCATAGTGGAACCTGTAAGGGTAAAAACAAGTTACATATGAACATCCAGAATATATGAAAAGCCACTAGACCATAATTGACTACAGGGATCCCTCACTTTCCATGGTTAATTGGGACGGCGACACCCCCCCACACACACACACACACACGTATAAATGTTTATAATAATCAAACATTCAAAAATAAATGCACAAGATGTAAATAAAATTGGACTATGATGTTTGTAGAAAAGTCAGAGAGGCTAGATTGAGATGGTTTGGACATGTACAGAGGAGGGACAACGAGTATATTGGTAGTAGGATGCTGAGGTTGGAACTACCAGGCAGAAGGCCTAGAAGACCAAAGGGAAGATTTATGGATGTGGTCAAAGAGGACATGAAGGTAGATGGAGTAGAAGATGGGGTGAGAGGGAGGCAGATGATTCGCTGTGGCGACCCCTGAAGGGAACAGCCGAAAGGAAAAGATGTAAATAAAATATAAACACACCATACAGACGCACCTCACATAATGCAAGTAGTTTTGATTGGGGGGGGGGTTCATAATTGGCCTTGTTTTGTGGCATTTTCCTAAACCTTTTCCCCTATTCCTTAATTTCGATGAATATTAAAAAAAAAAAAAAACCCACTGGGACACACTGAAGCACGAAGTAGTGAGGGATCCCTGCATTATCAATACTGAACATACCGTATTTTCCAGGCCATAGGATGGTCCAGATCATGAGGCGCAATATCAATGAACACCAACTGACCGGGCAATGTTTATACATAAGGCGCACCGGATTATAAGGCGCATCAAGTAAAAAAGTGAGAACTCAAACTTGATTCAACTCACAGTAACTCCATACATTGTTCAGTTATAACACTCACTTTCATTTTATTCCTCTTCCACAAATCCATCATCTTCAGTGTCAGAGTTTAACCGTTGCGCGAGTTGGCTATAAAGCCCAGATCCCTCCATTTTTTATTATAATACTTTATCTATTATTCCCTCACACACATGGAGTTGCAGCTCAAGAGAGATTTGGTGCAAAAAGTCTTCCAGCGGCGTGACGTAAACTCCCCTAAAGCAATGTGTCACAGTAACAAACATGGCGGCGCTCATTCACCGCATGAGTTGTGGTCATTACAGAACAGAGATCATTACTCTTAAGCTGTATCAGTGTAACTAAATTCAAGAAGGTTAATCCCAGGTGTCAGGAGGAGACCTGTAGCAGTGCTTTATCCGGGTGATGAACGCGAGACTCATTAAGCCAGCCGAGCGTCCTGAGACACAGAAGCAACCTCATAACAAGACAGATGGTTGGTAGACATGCAGATTGTGGGAAAAGTCTTCCAGGATCATAAACTTCTTAGCAGGTCACCTGACTACAATAACAGTAATGCCGGTATTTGGACATAAAACCCAGATCCCTCTAACTTACAACCTGCTGACAACCAATACCTAGCAGTTGGGAGTTCTTTGGTTAATCCACCAAAATTATGGCAAGCTCTGAATGGGTTTGCTTCACTTGGGTTTTGACGGCGTCACCAAGATGGAGTCACACGGCTTCATCCATGCATAAGGTGCACCCGTTATGGTCTGTACTTGTTGGCGGCGTTTAACCCCCTTCTCTCGCTCCCCATACACTGGGGCGTGGCTGTTACCCACAGGCGAAATCCAGAGAGCGCACCTGAATTCACTCAGCCATCAGCGACCTATAAAGAGGAGTGGCACACTCCCCTCTGGGGTCAGATTGATCCCTCCATGCAATTCCATCTCCCCCATAATCCCTCTGACTCCTGGATATCAGCTCTGTGCTGACCAGTTTCTCTTGATACATTTCCCCAGTGATTTTGGTTTTCGTGTTTTGACTACAGGGATCCCTCACTTTCCGTTAATTGGGACGGAGGGAGAAAAAAAAAGGATAAAGAACTGTGATGAAAAGAATAAAGAACCGGCGAATGAAAATAACATGCATTTCATTTGCAAAGGAAATATGTTGACATAGGGACTTTAATGTTGCTGTAGATCTCTTGGCAGCCTCTCAGAGCAGTTCCTCTCCTCTTTTAGATCTGGAGGGCTGTCCTGTTCATTTGTATATAATTTTTCTCGACTGTTGTCGACACTTGTCTGTGGGATAAGTATTGCATTGGAAATCCTTTTGGACTGACACTTTGTAAGTTAATTTTAATATAAACTAAGGCAAATCCTACTGTAACAAGCTAAATTTATTTTAAAAGGTGTGACTTTATTTAGGATTAATCCAAGCCACTTTAACTGATAAAGATGAGGCTGAATGTGACTGGAGCCCTGTTTGTATTCGATTCAGGCGTTAAATGTTTGTTGGTGGAGGTAGGCCTTTCCATTGACTTACACTAGTCCTGGTTTTTGCAGGACACAGTGCCAGTGTTTATTAAAACTACTCAAGTCATAACTCCATCTTGTCCTTTGTCTTCAGTTTGTGTCCAGTGACTTAATCTATTTTAGCTTGCTTATCGTTTCCATGATGTCTCGATTTGTTTGGTTTTTTTCCTGGATTCTTTGAATTGTTTTTATGATCCTGCTCCATGAGGTACAGCGTGAATGGATGTGTTCAGAATAAATCAATTTTAAGATGGAATACACACTCATGCAACCACATTAGTTATTTATCCGCCGACAGATTAGTTGATTTTTAAACTGACTTATTCTAGATTATGTCTCATTAAGAGCCAATGGGAATCAGTATCCAAATATGAAGCCTCTTACTGAAAACAACAAGGAAAAACACAAAGTGCTTCATGAAACCCATCACGATAGAATCCTGTTACCTTTATCTATGTATATTGTTTGACTGTCAAATTGGACTTGACCTACCAGTTTTTTTCAGTCAGCATGGTGTGGGAGAGCTGATTCCGGGGCATGGCCAGAACCTGACTACGCAGTTTGGACACCAGAGAAGAAAAGCTCGGGTGGCCCTTGTAGGCAGGCAGCAGAGAGAAAAGAGGAGCAGATCCAGAACCTGGTATACAAAGTATTATCAAATTAGAGCAACAGTAAAATGTACATGGTGAGAATTCTGTTCACTGACAACCCTGCTCAATATTAACTCGACCTACAGTACGTATTTTCTTGTAGGAATTTTCTAAAATCAATGAACACGAGTTTAAAAAAAAAAAAAACCTTCAGACCTGCCCTTGTCAAAGCTTCATCTCCATCATTCTCCAAAATGGGCAAAAGGAAGAGATTCACTTCATTTTCAAGGTAATCCCGATCCAGTCCAGGGAATACATTACAGTCCAACATGGACAGCATGCCTACAAAGGAACGGCAACACTGAGCTCAGAATCATTTTCAAACAAAAACCTAATACAGCTAAATGACAGAAGCTCAGCAGACCTTTATATTTCAGGTGGGAGTGAGCCATCAGTTTGTCCACAACCATGTGCATATCCTTCAGGTTTCGGGGACAAAACTCCTCTCGCCTTGCTTTGTTCTGCAGGAAAACTACAAAACAAAAACACGACAAATGTGCAGCCTGCATCATATATACTTAACCCAAATGAGCGTTACAGTCATGCAATGACTGTTGATGCTGTAAATATACAACAATACTTGTTCCAAACTGACTTTCTGTATTCGGAAAAATTGGTGGCATGGTGGCTCAGAGGTAAGCACCATCTCACAGGATAAGGTCTGGGGATTTAAACTCAAACAAGATGGTTTCCATGTCTTCTCAATGCATATATGGGTTTCCTCAGAGTAGGCTGGTTTCCTCCCACAGTCCAAATACATGTAGATCAGGTCAATTGGCTCTCGTTAATTCAGTGAAGAGATGGAAATTTTCCAAACTGATAATGGCATCAGGGAGTCCTGACCATAACCACAGTAGGTGTTTGAGATGTGTTGGAGAAGACCTTACACAGTAGCGAAACTCATCCTCAACACGGGAAGTCGGTGAAAAATTAATGCATCTCTGGACCTAAACAACTGTTCAGTCATTGCATGTGATCAAAAAAACAGCAAGTACAACAAAAACTTTGATTTTATTAAAATTATATATTCTGCCCTTTGAGCCTGGCCCAACCCGAAAAGGAGACACGTGTCCGCCATAACATGGGTCCACAACCCTAAAGGGAGGAGCAGTGCGAGCCAGGTGGCAGCCGAAGATATGGGTTCTGCCAGACCGATCTTCGGCTACTGACTCTGGCTTTCGGGATGGAAGGAGCTTGAGCTGGTGCGCAAGGTAGACAGATAATGACTAGGTGTAGTCGGACCCACCTCAACGCCAAGCTTCTGCTCTGAACCACCCGTCTTGGAGGGGTTGGCTTCGTTTCATTCTGAAGTTTCTTGGAAGAGGCGGCAGGCCTCTGTGAGCATCCCCCCCCATATCTCAGTGCCACATATTGGGGTTCTCCCTGCTAAGGGTAGCCTCTCTCTCCCCCTCCAGGTTGTCTGTGCTCATACACCAAATGATAGTTCAGAGTACCCACATTTTCTTGGAGTCCCTAGGGGTTGCGTTAGAGAATGCTCCCCCTGTGAGCTCTTTTGTCGTCTTGGGGAAACTTCAACGTCCATGTGGGCAATGACCGTGAGACCTAGAAGAATGTGATTCGTAGGTACGGCCATGCCAATCTGAACCTGAATCGTGTTTTGTTGTTGGACCCCTGTGCTCAGTTTGCACATGAACACTACGTTCTAACATAACGGTATTCATAAGCACACTTGGCCCAAGGACACCCTAGGCCGCAGTTCAATGATCGAATTTATAAACACGTCATGGTACTTGCAGCTGCATGTTTGGGGTACTTGGATGAAGTGAGGAGTGGAGCTGTCAACCAATCACCACCTGGTGATGAGCTGGCTCAGATGGCAAAGAAGGCTGCCCCCCCCCCCCCCCCCCCCCCCGACCAGGGAGACCTAAATGTGTAGTTCGGGTTTCCTGGGAACATTTGGTGGAGTCTCAAGTCAAAAGGGCCTTCAACTCCCACCTCCAGCAGAGCTACAACCACAGTCCAATGGAGCCCGAATGGGATATCAGACCAGAAAGAGACCCCAGGGTCGACCCAGAACATGCTAGAGGGACCATGTTTTTCTACTTGTACGGGAATGCCTCAGTGTCCCCCGAAAGGGCTAGACGAAGTGGCTGAAGGGAGAGAGAGACGTCGTCTGGACCCTCACTTCTCAGGCTGCCATCCTCCGAGACCCGATCCCAATTAAGCAGTAGAACTTGTTGGTAAATGAATTGCTATTTTTTTAAATCTGAGAGCAAAGAGAAAAATTGAAGAACAGCTGGTAAGGCTTCGTAAGTATATATGTAGTATAATTTAATTGTTTAAAAAAATAAAATAAAATAAAAAAGCCCATTTTGTGAGAAAATTTGCATGCATTTACATATTCCTGAATAAGAAAATGAAATCTATTTAAAACACGCATTCACAAGGAATGATCTCTGAAGGTAGTTCATGTCCAAAGTTAACATGAAGGGATCTGAGTGGAACTGGGCTTACTGAGGTGAGGATAGTATTCTGATCCATCATCTGATCGTGATGAACCAACACTATCGTGGCTGGCAGACGGAGTTGAAGGCTTCAACATCTCTGCAGTTTGTAGAAACCTGATAAGTAACAGAACAATTCATAAAAAAAAAAAAGTACTATTTATGATACTATATAAAAAAAAAAAAAAAAAAAAAAAAACAAATCACTAACTGACAAAGCTACAACAGAATAATTGGTTTCTAGAGTAGTGGATCTATAGCGTGAAGGTCAATAAATTTATATCCATGAAATATTTCTGTACGTGTTCATAGTTGGCTTTCAAAATTCCAGGATTTTTTTTAAAGTTGCAAATGGAAATTAACAAGAATATTTTTTCCATTTATAAGACTGGAGGTCGACTTAAACCAGGACATTTAAATGTACTTAAGGGGCGGTTCAACATTTTCCCAAACGTATGCTTTTTGTGACCCCCCCCCCCGAAAGCATACACAAAATGTTGATCTCTCAGCAGAATTTTTAAATAAGAAACAAAACGATGGTCAAACCTCTTATAAAATAAATGTATTTCCTTGATCAATACTTTATACACCAGTCAAATAATAAAAATACATACTTTTAAAGAATTTTTAATGACACCTGCTTGAATATTAAAACATTTGGTTTTATTACAATATATAATTCAAAAGATCTGCATTTTTTTTTTATTGGTCATTGGCTTTTGGACAAAAACTCTTCAGTTTGTTATCAGCAAGGGCGTAGGCTGGTGCACATCTCCGTTGACCGGAGCCTAAGCCTTAAAGGGGAAATGAAATGCTGACTAAATAAGTATAGTTTATTGAAGCAATTGTGGCTTAAATTTTATATCATAAATAAACCATTGCACACAGCAGTTTTGTCGTACAAGTTATCGACCCAAAAGCCGCCATTGCCAAGTGCCCACCCACACAAAGTCACGTCACCGAGTTGATACAAAGTACCACAAAATATCGTGCATGCATGTCATAGTATATGATAAACAAGGAATCGCACGCCAACAAGCAGTTTTTCGGCAGAAGACAAATCAAATATATTTCAAACTACATCTGCATGTACATGTGCTAAATACATTTACAAATTGAGCCAAGTTATTTATCTATTCCAAGGCACAAATACATACTATTAATTTTATAAAAGTACTGAGCATTAGGCTGCAGATCCAGGCTGGATGGCTTATGGACATTTTAGCCATTCATTCTCTGTGCGCCAATGTTTGTGTTCTAACACATGTGCAGGAGCCGGAGGCGGGACTAACAAACTGTCAATCAAGCAAAGTGTGAGAATAAAGCAGTGTTCAGCTATTATTGCTTACTGATAATGTTTGTTGATTGGTCAGCTTGGGCATGCACATGCGCAGAGCCCGTTACACGTTAACTTCCGGTTTACTTCCTGACTAGTCATGCAGAACTTATCTCCGACTTTCTCTTCAATAACAGCCATTAAGTTTATTTACAAGATTGCGAAGGAACTCCCACTCCTGCTGTGTGTGTGTGTGGGGGGGGGCAAGTGCACCCCCCCAGCCTACGCCCTTGAGCAGCTGCCTTCTGATGTTTCAGCAGCTGATACCAGGTTGAGTAGTATTCACTGCAGACCTGCAACATCACAGGTGGTTGGCAAATCACGCATTGAGAATTTCAAAACGTACACACACATACATATATATATATATATATATATATACACACACACACGAACTTTTCACCTCAAGAACATTAAATTTGCGAGCATATAGTCTCTGCTGACTAACTACTTTTCGGCGGACGAACCAAACCACGCCGTCGAACAGCGCCACGGTGGCGGCCACGAGAAGCTGACGCACGCTCACGGCGTCCCAGTTCGGCACCCCCTTTCTTTGAGTGCAGACGTGGTTTGTGTTCGATAGACATTTTTGGACCATATTGAGTGTACTTTTGCTATTATGGGACCGAAAAAGACCCCACCACAGGCGGAGATCATTGAAAAACACGAACGAGGTGTGCGTTTGTGTGACTCAGCGTCCCAGTACCAGTACGCTAAGTCTACCATTGCTCCCATCCTTAAGAACAAGGAAGCTATTAAGGGTGCGTGTGTGGCTAAGGGTGTTTCCAAACAGTAGGCGTTTCCAAACTCTCCTTCCAAACAGTAAGTCCCTCCCTCCCTCCTCCTCCCACTCCATTCCATCAAGCCATCAACTACCATCACAAAGGTAAATAAAACCACTTTATTATACAGTACAGTTTATTTCTTTAATTACAATACAAGAGCACATTTATTATACATAAAATAAGGTATATTTTTGTGTAGTTTTAAGGCTTATTTAGTAGAAAATTATGTTTTATGGGGACCTGGGAACGGATTATTCTCATTTTAATGGTTTCTTATGGGAAATAAATGTTCGGAAGACGAACTTTTCGCCTTACACACACTTTCTGGGAACCAATTATGTTCGTGAGCTGAGGTATCACTGTGTGCGTATATAATATATATATATATATATATATATATATATATATATATATATATATATATATATATATATATATATATATATATATATATATATATACACACACGCGCATGTATTATTGTTGATCGACATTTTTATATTAAAAAGCATACAGACATCTTACTCCCTCCCCCCAGCATACACTTAGGACAATGTTGAAAGACCCCCTAAATAAACTTGCAGCGAAATGTTGCTAAAACAAACTCATTCTAGTGGAAATTCAGCTGAAGTTCTACCCTGCCCGTGTGTTTATTTAAAAAAAAAAAAAAAAAAAGTGGCAAATTAACCAACATTAAAAAAGGAAATTTCTACATCGGTCTGTTTATTATAACACATAATGACTATATGATACAGTTTGTACCCGTTTCCTCAATCTCCTACTTGATTGTCCCATATTCCTGTTAATTTCTATGAAATTTTTTATTCCAAACAAAGATTTACAAAATTCCCTGTCTTAACCTCTAATGGACCGTTTCTGAAGAGCTCTGCCCCCCTTGAACCCGAGTCTTTATTAAAAGTCACTTATTTAACACGCATTCTAAACATCATGAAAGATCATTTAGAAGTTTCACAACTAGAGATCCACAGATGTTCCTTTGGATTAGAGCAGCCATTCTCAACCAGTGGGCCGTGGCCCACTCTTGGACCTCAGAATGCTTTGTGTCCCGCGAAGACAGGGGCTTGTACAAATGGTTAGGATTATCAATTTTTTTTTTTGGGGGGGTGGGGGTGGGGGGGGGTTGAAATTGCAAATCTTGTTATTTTTGTCAGCAAAGTTCAGACGATAATCAAAAACACTAAATCAAAATGCAAAACTTCAAAGACCACTAACGTTTGACCATCACATCAGTTACAATGCATCAGACAGTGACAATCATGTTTCGTTAATGTCCACTAGTGATAATCACGCCATATTTTTTATTCAGATAACCTGCTCAACTGACCATTGGGAGTAAGGTTGGAAAGGGGTGTCAAACTTCAAAGTTTCTGGGCATGATGGAGGACTTGTCATGGGGCATTAACATCACCGCAGCTGTAGGAAAGGCCCAACAACGTCTCTTCTATCGGAGGAAACTCAAAAGTGCCAACATTTCTCAATAGCTCATGGTTAACTTCTACACTGTGCTGTTGGTATTACTTCACCTACAGTTTCCTGGTATGGTTCTCTAGCTACAATGTGGCCAAGCAGCACTCCAGATGGTGGTTAAAAAAAGCAGATGGTATTAGTGGGACCAGTCTCACGGAGATCAGCACCATTCGCTGCCTACTTCGTGTGCAGAACCTCTTACATGATCAGCATCACCCTGCCCATCACTTGTTCCACCTGTTGCCCTCTGGGCAATCCGTGCTAGAACTACCAGATCAGCCCTTAGCCTCCATCCTCCAGCAGTGAGGCTATTGACTGCTCAGCGCCCTCTCTGCCCCTCACCACATTACTCCTCTGCAATAACCGACAACTTGTATTGCTGCAGCCCTCACAAACATCTCACATTCCACAATTTACTGCTCAGTCTCTTATTTGCATGCTGAAAACAGGACTTGTATATTGCACTTTAGATGAATCATGGACATTTACATTTGTTGCTGAAATATACTGTTGTCATTATGGCATTTACCATCTAGATCTCATAGCATCTTTATTTTTTTTTTTTAAACAAAGTGCCACAGCCTATTTACAGTCCAGTATATTAGTGCACTTTTTCTCTTGGTCATGCTATATTCATTATTTCATGCATTTGGAAATCTGGTAACCATAAACACCTCCCCCACCCATTTTCTCCCTAATTTAGTCATATCAGATTCCCACCCATCCGTTATGTTCTCTCTCACACAACCACCACGGACCAGGGAGGAGCAAAAGCATGCACACACTCAATCCATGAAATGCAATGCTAGCCACCCGCCCCTTTTCAAACTGCTACACATGGGTATTTAGGGGCAGTCTAACACAGAGGGAAAGCACTAGCCACCACCTCGTACAAATGAGCTTACAGACACCCATGATTGGCTGGCGATCACTGAGTGACAGGAAAGTGAGGGTCTGCGAGCTCATTGGTATGAGGGGCGGATAGCGGCCAATTAGCTCTCATGGACTCTCAGTCACAGATGGCTGCAGCATTAACCCGAATTCGCACTTGCGATCCCTGGGTAAATAGTCCCGCAGGTCGTCAATGAACCACTTGAGAGCCATCAGAATTTAACAATTTTTGCTGTGCCTTAAGTTACAAAATGTTGAGGACTGCTGGGATACAGAGTCGATATTACTGATCATTAAAGATGGGGGTCGGTAATCTGGAAAGGGAGCAAAATTTAAAAGTTAGCCTCTCTTCAGGGATCTGGCTAATCCCACGCTTGCCATCAGAAGATTTTCCAAAGCCACCACCCACTGTCTGCAATCTTGTGTGGTAGGCTCATGCATTAGACGGGATACCCAGGAGAATTTGATTGGACAGTTCCAAGTACACCAGAAGGCAGGCATTGGTCAGCATTTTTTTACAGAAATACATTGGCCACAGCTGACAGATTCTTCCAGACCTTTTTCAGAGCTCATTAATTATTAATGTTGGAGTATAAGGACCATTTCAGTCAATGAAACAGTTTGTATGCTGCTAAAAAGCTACCAACCCCAGCTTTAACTCAAGTAATACACCATGTACACAAGAATTCTGGCATGTATCGAATTTAAAAAAAAAAAAAAAAAAATCTTACCTATAAAGGTTGATGTCAGTGAACCAGTCCTGAACCACAATTACCACATGGCACACAGTGAAGAGAAAAGCAGCTATCTGTAATGACTAAAGACGTAACAAGAGACAAGATTTAGCTGCTTAGGCTGCTGTATAGTCATTTAAAAAATATTTCAAAAAGCTACCTCACACTCTGATCTAAACTACATTTTCATATTTAGTTTTAATCCATTTCTTTTTCCAAGCACATTTTCCTTATGAATTATTAATGAAGCACATTGTAATTACAGACTGACCTGCATCTCCACATATGTGTGTGGCAGGTTATACTCTGGTGGTAACTTGCGGTCATTGTTGATGAGATGATCCAAGATTGAAGGACTCAAAATCGGCTTTAAAAAAAAAAAAAATTCCAAGGTAAGACTAAACTGATATACTGGGATCCCTTGCAACATTTTTTAAAATAAATATTCATTGAATTAAAACATGAGTAAATTAAGGAAGAATAGGGGGAAGTTAAGGAAAATGATAAAGGCCAACTATGCAAAAGAGAAAAAAAAAAAAAATTGCCCATCAAAACTACTTGTATTGTTGCATCTGTACCCATGTATGTACGAGTCATCTCACGCAATACCATCTGTACATGTGTATTTTACTTAGGTGGGGCCGGTGGCGTAGTGGTTAGGGTGCTGGGCTCATGATCGGGAGGTTGTGTTCAAATCCCAGTTTGACCCCCACTGTGCCAAGTCCCCTGGGCAAGGTCTTAACCACATGTTCGCCCAGCAGTATAAATGGGTACCAGTAAAATATACTGGGAAGGTGACTGGTGATGGATTAGCGTCCCATCCAGGAGGAGTTGAACTCCTAGTCGCTTCACACTATGGAACCCGGGGATAAGCACCAGCCTGATGAGCCACTATGGCTCAGGTGTAAAAAGGGGAGAAAAAAAAAAAAAAAAAAGTGCATTTTATTTACATCTTGTTTTTTTTTTATGTTTATCACAGGGATCCCTCATTTTCCACGGTTAATTGGGACAGAGATCCCCACCCGACCATCGAAATCCACGAAGTAGAATCCCCACCCACGACTGATGTATACATACATGTATATAAGAAAAATATTCAATGCTAAAAATGCTTGTAATAACATTTAAAAAAGCTCTTTTCGGCTTAATTCCGTTCAAGAGTCACCACAGTGATCATCTTATTCACACATTTGATTTGGCATGGGTTTTTACATCAGATGGCCTTCCTGTCACAACCCTTGAGCAACGGACAGAAACATGCTGATGGCTTTGCCGCTACTTTACAAAAGTCAGCAATGGTTCTTTTACATGCCTCACACCATAGACAGTGAGGGGTATGGCCCGCCTTTGACAACCCAGTTAGCTGCACTGGGGATGGACAGTGACAACCCTGTGGGGACTTGAACCCCCAACCTTAGGATCAGCGATCCTGCGCCTTATCCACTAGACCACCACTGCCCTCAAAAAAAAAAAATTATATATATATATATATATATACACACACATATACACACACACATACAGATGCTCCAACATTTGTGTCCAAGGTCGAAAGTGAAATTTGAATGATATTTCTGTAGATTTTATAAGTATGAAATGATTAAACATTATCCTGAGGTACACTTAATACTAGGCTCCAGCAGAGGGGGGGAATTACTGATGTGCTTTACACTGGAGGTCCGGGAAGAGAATCAGAACGATACTTTTCTGAATTCTGCCAAAAGTTTCAAAGAAGAAACAAATTGACTCCACTATTAGAATGAACTGCATAAGAGTGAAACTAAATCTGATCAGAGCCACTGTGCTGTGCTTGAGAGGAACCAGGAGTTCACACGGGACATAATGATATCGATGATTATGTAGAGAGATTGTATACAGTACAAACTCGTATATATTATACAAGGTTTAAACATACATTTCCCCCTCTAAAAAAATGCCCTACAAACAAATTCAAAGAATGGCCGTCCTGAACCTAACTCGTTAGTAAGCTGGGGAGCGTCTGTACACAGACGGTATGAAGACGACATACATACACGCACACATGCAAAAATGGATCCAGTTTTGATGCAAGATTTTGGGTTGGTTAGGGTTTTTTTTGCATAATTGGCCTTGTTCTTGTAACATTTTCCATAACTTTCCTCTTTTCTTCCGTAATTTTTTAATTCGATGATTTTTTTTTTTAAAAACGCGATGCACTGAAGCTGCATTAATTGAAGCGCGAAGTAGCGACGGATCCCTGTATACATATAGCATTGAATATGTATTTCTTGATATACACATACATCAGTCAGGGGGGGGGGGTCGTACTTTGCAGATTTTGATGGTTGCATGGGGATCTCGGTCCCAATTAAGCACAGAAAGTGAGGGATCCTTGTATAGAGTAGATAAAGACCTGTACAATGTTTGCTTTTCTTGGCATAACACTACAATATTTTGCTGACATGTTAATTTATGTCCCACCCACCGCCATTATTTCCTCTAGATAAACTCACCCCACTATTCAAGCATGTTGCTATACGAATAAATAATATTTTTGAAGTGATGTACTATAGCTAAAGTGATTTGGTTAAGAAACCATTTTAACAGAACATTAAATTGTTTCATTTCTGTGTTTTGTACACATGACAGTTCTCAATCGATCTGAATGCCCAAGCAATTTTTGGTGTCTGATGCAGACAACAAGTTTCACACTTGCACAAAGACCAGATTAAAATGGGTCCGGCATGTACACAGAAGGGACGAAGGGTATTCTGGTAGAATACTACCGAGAATGGAACTGCATGGTAGGTCAAAGGAGAGATTTATGAATGTGGTAGAAGACATGAAGGTGACTAGTGTCATGGAGAGAGGGATGCAGAGGACCGAGCGAGGAGGAGAAGGATGAGCCACTGTGGCAACCCCAAAAAGAAGTCCATACTAAATCTTCTGATGTAGTTTTGAAAAATCTGAAAATACTTTTAAAAGACTAAAGTTTGACATCGTCACATAAATGCACAGACATTTCTGAAAATATTTCTCATCCTGTGCAGTGGAGGAGAATATTTGTGCACAGTCCTCACCCTCTCCACACACGGGATGTTTTATTTAAAGCGGAATTACAGTACCTGTTTGAAAGATCAGAGGTCCTCACTGTATTTCCGCTTTAAGGTCTCCTTCTGGTTCCGAGTCATCCCTCCTAGCCAATGGGAGGCCAACAGAGCAGGATGTTGAGACCGCCAATGAGAGAGCAACTCGTGCGTCGTGTGAAATTTTGATCGGCACGTTTGAATTTTTTCATAAGGGGGTTGTTTTTGTATCCCGGGGATTTCATACCCAGGGTGTTTCGTAAGTAGGGGGCTGACTGTATACAAGGGTATCACCTGATACGATGCAGGGTCATGGCATTACATGCCTCAGAGGAAGCACGTGCCCTTAAACCTCCCTGGTTGGTGGTTGTCGCATGATAGAGGTATACTTGAAAAAACTCCTAATAACATTTCAACCTCATAATGAAAACATAACGAAAAAAAATCCCAGATTAACCTGCGTGTCCAGGAAGATGACTCTCTCTTGTGTAATGTAGACGTCGATTCCACTCGTTTGGTTACCCCCCCTCTCCTTCATCTCCTGAGATTGGACCCTGAACACGTACGCCCTGCACACCACAAGGTACCGATTACACAAACAACTAATTTCAGTAACAAGAATGTTATTTGATGACAATTAGATTAAAATACTATTTTTACTTGTCACTCACTCATTTGCCTGAATCACTTAATCCTACTATTAGGGTTACAAGCAGGCTGGAGCATCGCTCAGCCAAAGGCTTGAACAGCTCACCAGACTAAAGCAGGTCAGCACATTCATTCCCACGCTCACATTTAGGAAAACATGTAACAGTCTGTAACAGTCAAATGTGCATGTCTTTAGGAGGAAACCAGATTATCTGGAGAAAACCCATGCAAGTACAGGAAGAATATGCAATCTCCACACAAACACCCAGGCTGGAAATCAAACCTTAGCCTTCTGGCTGTGAGGTGGATGCACTAACCACTACACCACCCACCATATATCCTAAATAGGGTCGGCGATGAAAAACAAAATTAAATCATTTTCTTCCATGGAATACTGTCCGTCTTTCTCCCCCTTTTATTCGGGAGTCGCCATAGCGAATCATCCGAGTCGCACGTTTGATTTGGCAGAGGTTTTTACGTCGGATGCCTATCTCCTATCATACACCGTACTAAAATGTGATCAAAAGCGAAATAAATACCAACAGCACCTTGTGATTGGTCAATTTCACCAGCTTGGTGAAACAGTGATTCTCATTGGCCAGTGCCGTTTTAAAAACAAAGGTGGAAAGCATGAAAGGTGGTGATGAGACCCGCAAAAAAAAAGGGTCACTATTAAAAGGTCCCAACGAGAAAATAGTGTTTCAAATTGAGCAACACATTTGCTGACATTTAACTAATTTCCCCACAAATCCCAGGTGGCCTGCCAGGCTCAAAAAAAAAAAAAAAAAAAAAAATTCCTCCCTCCCTGGTGAATCTTTTTTTTAAATCATGTTACTGTATTACCAACAAAGAATTTTTAAGCCTGGCCTAAGGAATCCTATTTAATAACCATTGTATGGGGGGCCAACAGTTTTTATGTTATAAGGTCAAATAGTTCTGCGTTTATTAAGTAATAGTGGTTCATCATTAAATGTTTGACTGCAAACTAGAAGTGATGAGCAGCTAACATCTAGCCAGAACAGGTCTTATTTTATGACACGCTATTGAAGTTGATTGATCCCAGCTCCCGAGTGGCACATCAATTTGTGTGACTATTAACCCAGAGATGCCAAGTTTGAATCCGGATCAGTACCATAACCATCCATAACCGGGAGTCCATGGGAGCCAATTGGCCGAGTTCTCATGGGAAGTAGGGCTGGCATACGCTCACTTCCGACACTCACAGCAATCTGCCAGTCAATCCTGGACACCTGTGAGCCTATTCGTACGAGGGGACAGATAGCACTTTCCCTCAGAGCGTGTTAGACCGCCCCAAAATATGCATGCGTAGTAATTCGAAAAGAAGCAGGTGGCTAGCATTGCAAGTCATGGAGAGAGCATGTACATGAATTCGCCCCTCCCTGGTCGGTGCTGGTCATGCGATAGGGAAATTAATACCCGATAGGGAGGGGGGGGGGGGGTTGGATATGACTAAATTAGGGACAAAATTTTAAAGTTGATCGATCCCCGAGTCTAACACCAAGTAAGCAACTCCGTCACAAAAAAAAAAATTGATCGACTTGGATGGCAATTTTTCCAATTTGTGAAAACATGAGCCATGTTACCGCCCTGTAATTAACATTAGACATTAAGACATCTCAGCTCACTTGGCTACAGTTTTCATGGAGTGACCCTTCAGTATGTAGCTACATAATTCTTTCAGGTGAACATTAATACCCATCACACAGTAAAAGTCATGGTGTACCCATTTACCTTTGGTCTTCTTCGGGCATATTCGCTGAGAGGAGAGACATAACTGTGGACTTCCCCATTCCCTGCTGCCCAAGGACTCCCACCACCAGCATGTCTGTCTGATCACGTAGATACTACAACACAAAGGCTCAACTAGCACTCAAGTAACAAATTATATACAGTATTGCATTATGGAGGTTTGTTTTCACAAAAGGTGGTGGCATTGTAACACCTGTCAATCACAGCAACACTAACCAATCACGGGCATTTGTGAGCTCAAACAAGTAGGCAGATAGCAAGCAGTTACAAAACATGCAGTCAAGCTGGATAATCTTGGTTGCAGTCATGTGGTACAGTCATTTTTCAAACCGCTTATTCCTATTAGAGTCACAAGGAGACTGGAGCCTCTCTCAACCAATTGTGAATGACGACAGGGTACACCCTGAACAGCTTGCCAGTCCATTTCAGGGCAAACACACAATCATGCACAGGGGCAATCTGGGTCAGCCACTCAGCCTAATGTACACATATTTGGACTGTGGTAGGAAAGTGAAGTACCCGGTGAGAACCCACACAAGCCTGTGACGAACATGCAATGCAAACTCTACACAGAAATGCCCTTGCTGAGTCCAGGACTCAAACCCAGGAACTTCTTGTTGTGAGGTTCACTACACCACCCGAATGCACCCTCAGAACCTATTACACTATACAAGCCAATGGACCCTTACCTCCATAGCACTGTCACACCAGTTCATCTGGTCATCGACTAGTTTAATGCTGTGCTTCATTTTCTCAGGAGGGAGGAGCTTCGTCTGACCAATCACAGCTGCCAATGGAAAAGTCACGCACATTAAAAGCCACATAGCAAGTCCATAGCAGAACAATAAGCTTGCAAGTTGGGAAAGTTGGACAGAAATAAAAGTATCCGAGAACAACTCACGATCTACAGTACAGGTGGCTGCAGCTGAGGCCATTCCACGATTCTGAATCTGATACACCGGCTGTGTCGGACGCTGACCTTCCCTCTCCAGCTTTGCTGTTCCGGAGCCAGAGACTGGAGGAGTTGCATCAGGCGTGTTGACTGGTTTACCACCTTCATCTCTGGCTTTGATAAGCATAATCGGTTTCTCTAACGGGGTACCACTTACAGCAGCACTTGGCTTGGCCTTGAAGAGGACAGGTATATCAATAAAAGAGGACTGTCAATATTAGACATTTCTAACACCCATATGAACATAAAAATAAATAAAACACAAGCAGCAATGACCGGTTATGTAATGCCATATTACATGTTCGGAAAGAATCCCAGGACAGAAGGTCCATGGCAGCCAATTAGCCAAGCTCTCACAGGCAGTTGGGATGGCATACACTTGCTTCCCTGTCACTCACAGTGATTGCCGGCCAACCAACAGCATCTGTGAGCTCATTTGTACGAGGGGCCTGATATTGCTTTCCCTCCGAGTGTGTTAGACCACTACCAACTATACATGGACAGCAGTTTAAAAAGAGGCCGGTGGCTCACATGGCACATCATGGAGGGGGCGGTGGTCCCGTGATAGGGAAAGTAATATCCTAGGTATGGGAATTGGACACCACTTGCATCTTAAAAATGCACCCCTGCTGTCGACATACCTCACTTAACCCAGAAAACCTGTAGAATCAGGTTTCCAACACCAGGGAAGCCGAGAAGAGTGCCGAACACTGAATACATTTATTTATGTGAAAATGACATTTTTTTTTGATGTTCATTCAACTGCCGAACTGTTTAATCCTACAAAAGTCCTGGGGAGGCTGGAGCCCATCTTGGCCGACTCAATGCGAAGGCAGGGTGCACCATGATCAGCTCATCAGGCCATTACAGGGCAAAAACACAATCGGTCATATACACACCTGATGGCAATTTATAACACAAATCAACCTAATGCGCATGTCCTTGGACTGTGGGACGAAACCAGAGTACCTGAACAACCACGATACACCCAAGCTCAGGACTCGAACCAGGACCTTCTCACAGGCATGCTAACCACTACATCACTGTGCATCTTCAATAAAAAGTAGACACCGATATGTCAAATATAACCTGATGTGAAGTTGTGGTTTGCAAATACTTAGATGTTTAAAAAAAACTTCCCCAATTCTGCATAGACCATACGATGGTCCTGGGTTCGATTCCTAGGATTGAGTATTTGTGTGGCGTTTACATGTCCCCATGCTTGCCTGGGTTTACGCTAGATACTCTGGATTCCTCCCACAGTCCCAAGACATGCCCATTAGGCTAAGTGGCTGTTCCAAATTTCTCCTGCGTGACTGGCTTGCAATGCTCAGGTGAGCTGTTCAGGGCGTACCCCGCCTTCACCCAGGGGAGGCTGAGAGAGAGACTAGCCTTCCCTTGAACTTAGTAGGATTAAGTAGTTCAGCAGATGACGGTGAATTCTGGACACAATTTTTACTGTCAAGTGCACTTTTAACAAGCGTGCAAACCTCAGGGATGAGACAAGGTGTGCGTGTGTGTGTGGGGTTGGGGGCAGCTTTGTACTGGATCGGTATCCCATACCCAGAACAGAACCCAGACTCACTGGGATGAATATGAATACAAGCAAAATAAACAAGGTAGAGACAATAATAAACACGCAACAAAAAGCACTGGAGCCCTGGTGGTGACGTCACATCCGGGTTTTTTTTTTTTTTGGTAAAGACTCACCCTTTCTCCGGGGGGTTTAGCCAGAATAATGGGAGTTTTCTGAAGTATTGGACCAGATGGTTCCTCACTTCCGTCCTAAAATACCGGACCAAAAAAAAAAAAAACCAACAAAACACCACACACATCATATTACTGCATTCAATACAGGTCTGGTGGAAAACCAAATGAAGACCGCTGATCCCTTACCCTCCTCTCCCGCGGCCCGAAATCTCGGTCACGACTCGGTCCGGAGAGATTTTGTCCAGGTGGTCCAGGCTCTCTGTCCCTCCGTTTCCGTCGCCTCCGTCCCTGTCCGTACATTCCAGGTTGACTGTGTCCAGACTCCGACATTGTGGAGAGTTAAAAAGAATTACAAATAGAAATGTAGTGGCATGGGTTACAAATAAAGGGAGCGGAGTGTAAACACCTCCCCGTTTTATTTAATTTATTCAAACGACTTGTTCTCAACGCTTGTTGTCGACAATTCGGTTCAGTTGTTTTTAATCATAAAACCCGTTTAAAGGCACAATAATGCTAATTAGCACAGCTTGGCTACTTTTTTCCCCCTCATCCGGGTAACACTCGCAGGACCAAAATTAAACATGGTCGTAGGTAAACAACGGATGCGTGTTTTAGGTTCCGGGTGGCATTTTATGTTCTGAGATCATGTTAATTATTTTAATTGGAGTGATGTAATATTGTTGTAATTACTATTGTTCATTCATTCACTTTCTGAACCACTTAATCTTAATTTGCAGTGAAAATCTGTTGATGGTGGGACTGGAACCCCTGCCTTAATATCTATAATCCAGTATCTTACCAACAGGTCATAACCATCCTCAGAGGGGAGGCTGGCGCAAATCTCAGTTGACACTGGGCAAGGGCAGAGTACACCCTGTACAGCTCGCCGGGCCATTGCAGGGCAGAAGGCTGATTGCTATGGAGCTACTTTTAATAAAAGTCAGCAATGGTTCTTTTACATCTCTCACCAAAGACAGTGAGGCATTTGATAATCTAGTGAGCTGCAACAGGAGGACAGCAGTGACAACTCGTTGATAGGGGACTTGAACCCACAACCGTGGGATCAGTAATTAACCACCTTACCACAGTTGTATCATCATTGTTATTACTATTGTTGTTGATGTTGTATACTGTACTAACCTACTGCTCTTCAGTGTGGTTCAACACCCAGGACACGCCCTTTTCTCCCCCCTCATCTCCAGAAAAAAGGTACAGGACACTACAGACAAAAACTAACAATCAAGAACAGATTTTATCCATGAATACTTAAACATGTAACCACCACACACTGAATTAGTGCAAAATTTGTGTTTATACCAGGTCTCCAACATCATAACATTTTAGAACATTGCACCTTATAATTAAAAGCTCTGCCTGTTACCCCAGTGCATACAATGCACCTTTGACATATTCACCCTTCTATACACGTGTGAATACATGTACCTGTGTAGTCCAAATGTGTGACTATATACAGGATATACAGTACATGCACCCATGTGTGTGTGTATAGCTTCATGTAGTTCCCTAGCCGTCTTGTGCATTTTTTTATAATGCTGCTAAACAAAGAGCTGATAAACTGATTTTCATTGTTCATACAACAGTCGACAATAAAGATCTCCATCATTATCATTTCTATTTTTTTATCAACCATTCACTCAATTTGGATTAAAAACATGGAAGTTTAGAACATCCAATTGTCCTAATGTACATGTGGGCAATTCATCAGTGGCAGCTGTTACATTTGTAAGGTGTCAACCATTTCAACCAGTCTTACACCAAACGAAGCCATTAAGTCCCTACTGTTTTGTATGGGGCATAATTAGGGTTTTGAGGTATGTAGGCAGGGGGGGGAAAAGAAAAAAAAAAAAAAAAAAAAAAAAAAAAAAAAAAAAACACATGGAAATCATCAAACTTGATTTAAAAATTTTCTGAACACTGATACAGGATTTGATTGTGAAGTCATGGTATATAAATGCTTGTGTATATTATATATATACACACATACCAATATGTATGCTTTATATACATGGTATATAAATGCTTGTTATATTGATACAGTAAAGAGCAAGAAGTGAAGCACTCAGCAGCACTGCCTTCAGGTTTGGGAAAAAATTCTATGTAATGGACATCATACCCGATTTACAGTTGAAAAAGGACATTGTAAAAAAAAAAAAGGTTTTACCAGTGAGACCCTTTCAGGCAGTGGGTGGCCTGGTGGCAAGGTGCTGGACTACCCATCCCAAGGTTGGGGGTTGAAGCCCCACCGTCAATGGTCATCACTGCTGTCCCTCTCAGTGCAGCTCAGTGGGCTATCAAAGGCCGGCCATGTCCGTCACTGCCTGTGGTGAGAGGCTGTAAAAGAACCATAGCTGACTTGACAAGAGTAGCTGCATAGCCGTCAGTGTGTTTCCGCTCGGCGATGGCCTGCCGAGCTCTCCAGGGTGTACTCTGCCCTAGCCCAGGTTCGGCTGGGATGAGCACCAGCCTCCTCACGACCCTAATTAGGATTAAGCTGTTCAGAAAATGAATTGATCAAATGTTTTTCTACTATATAATAAGGCATGGTACACTTGGGGAATTACCTGGGATCTGTAGCTAGAAGTACTGTACAGTTGGCCCTCGACTTATGAAATTAATCCATTCCCGAGCCCCCCCCCGTAGCCTGGAGCTCTCGCAAAGTAGAAATGCATTTTACATGCAAAATGCGTGATTCGACCCAAGGCTCCCAAGACTACCCCAAAAACCCTTTTTAAAAAAATGATAAAAAGTACACCAATTTTGTATGAAACTAATGTTTTAACATATTAAACCATTTTTAAACATTAACACACACACACACAAAACTGTCTATCTCTCCGTCTCACACACCACACACAAAACACCGTCTATACCTCTCACACGAAGCTTTTGAGACGTGCATTCAGCACACTTATCTGCTTGACAGATCAGAGGTCTGGACACACACAGCTTTTGAAAAAAAGTGCACTTGCCTTGCTTGACAGATCAGAGGTGCTGCTCAAATAAGCCATAATCATTACCACTGAGCTATGTTTATAAGATGAGCACTCAAACTCACGAAACAAGAGTACAACTGCTTTACACGTGTAAACATAGGCATGGGAGGGAGATTCAGCTCCCTCCTGGCCAATGGGAGGACAGCAGGGCGGGATGTTGGGAGACAGCCAATGAGAGCAACTCGCGTATTGTTTGAATTGCGTGTTTGGCACTTTGTCAGATGTTTGGTTATCAGAGGACAAAAATTTAGGAAAAATGTTTTTCATAACCTGGATTTTTTGTATCCAGAGGCTTTCATAAGTAGAGGGCCAACTGTATATAGAAAGCTTGGACTTGGACACTGTTGCTGGAAAGTGTTTAGACAAGAAAAATGGTTATTTTGTCATTGGTACATAATGTTAATGGATGTTTTTAAAAAAGTCTGGAAGCCAGCCAGTTGGGGGATAGACATGTGGTGGCTTAACTTTTTCCAAGTCATTACACTATCCATTTTTTATTTATGTATTTTCAACAGAAACAGAGCTTTGATGTAGGTGATGCAATCAGTGTTTGCAAGTCAATTTGTCTCTTTGTTAATATAATTGCACTCACATTTTAATGAAGCTTGTTGGAGAAAGAACCTTACCTGAATCCTAGAAATGTTTGATTTTGATGTCAAGGCTAAAGATTAAGGTCACAGCAAGAAACGAGTGCAGATAGACACTGTCATAATGGAACACGGACAGGAAACCATATGTACAAACTATATGGAATTTTGAATTAGATAATTAGCTTTGACCTTGAGAAGTTAAAAAAAAAGTCACAGAATGGTGAGATTACTTCTAAATCAAGGGCTGAGAGACATGCCTGTGGAACAGTAATTAGTGATGAAACCTGCCATCTCTATTTTCGGTCAAAATGAGGTGGAAGACTACAAGATGATAAAAATAAGCCTCTGCATCTACTTGAAAAAAGTTGGTGGCTCCATCTCACTGTTCATTTATTCATTGTTTTCTGAACCACTTAATCCTAATTAGGGTCACAGGGAGGCTGGTGCCCATCTCAGCTGACTCTCAGTGAGGGCAGAGTACACCCTGGACAGCTCACCATACCATCGCAGGGTGGAAATAAAGGCGTCTTTGCAGCTACCCTTGTCGAAAGTCAGCAATGGTTCTTTTACATGAACCTCACACCATAGATAGTGAGAGACATGACTGGCCTTTGATAACCCAGTTCGCTGTTCTCGGGAATGGGGGGGGGGGGCAGTGACAACCTGTTGAGAGTGGGGCTTATAAGACATTATATGGGTAATTAAAACTAGAACCCATATAAAAGGCCTATTTATTGCAGGATGTCTTTTCCCTTCAGGGGTCTCCACAGCGAATCATCTGCTGCCATCTCACCCAATCTTCTGCATCTTCTTGTATGCTGCAAGGAAGAAATCACCTTGCACTTCGAATTCTGTTAGTACCAGCAAATGGTTCAGGACAAAAAAGGTAAACCGGGTCATGGGCTCAAAAGAGTTAATGATGCCCACGGGGGAGTGAAAGGTCCCGGTCTGCTTTGACCTCAGAGAAGCTGACCATGATAGAAAAGGTATTAGAACACATTGCATCACAGTTTGCTGCACGTAAGGCCGATCCAAATACCAACACTGGCCGGTCTATCACCAAAAATGCCTACAATGGGCACTGGAGTACCAGAAATGGATTGTGGAGCAATGGAAGTTGTCTTGGTGTCTCAGGTTTCCTTTTACCTTGTTTAGACAGTTGAGGGCCTTCACAGATACCTGGGAAAGAAGTGGCATTAAGATGTCCTATTGGAAGAAGACAAGCCAGCAGAGACAGCATGATATTCCAAGGAACTTCCTGTTTATTTCGAGATTGGTGTAGACCAGGGGTGTCAAACTGCTGCAGGTTTTTGTTTCAACCAAGCAGCAGCAGCAGCAGCACACCTGACTTGGCTCATTTAATCAAGTGATTTGAGTCTTCAGGCAGCTGATTGGTTAGCCTCGGTACAGAGCCTACAGATTGACCAATCAACTACCTGAAGACTCAACTCAATTAATTAAATGAGCCAAGTCAGGTGTGCTGCTGCTTGATTGAAATTGATCCCTTTGTGGCACAAGTTTGACACCCCTGGTATAGATCATGTTCATCCTTTCAGGTCAATGATATGTGATTTAAGTCACATCAGTGAAAATTCCTTGGTATACAAGGAATGTGTAACAAATTTGGTAAATTGAAATGCATTACAAAAACAGACCTTGCTGGCCCAGAAGCTCCTGTCATCAGAACTTTTTGATAATATTTGTCAAAACTAACTTGACTACTGTGACCTTGAAACAAAGTCCAGGGCATCCATTTGCAATCTTACCCGAGACCTTACCGAAGGGAACCTATCCACCGATATTTGGTGATCCCATGTCATTTTCTTGGGCGGTGGTGGCCTAGTGGTATAGGGTGTTGGATCGCTGGTCCTAAGGTTGGAGGTTCAAGTCCTACTCTCCACAAGGTTGTCACGGTTACCCCCAGTGCAGCTAACTGGGTTATCAAAGGCCGGCCATGTCTCTTACCGTCGATGGCGTGAACCATTACTGACTTTTGACAAGAGTATGCTGCAAAGCCGTCAGCGTGTTTCCGCCCTGTGATGGCCTGGCGAGCTGTCCAAGGTGTACTCTGCCCTCGCCCGGAGTTGGCTGGGATGGGCACCAGCCTCCCCACGACCCTAATTAGGATTAATTAAATGGTTACAGAAAATGAACTGATGAAGGCTTTTTTTCTTGTGATGCTCTAACAAGCCTTGAAGAGTCAAACATTGAAAAAGTGGCCTTGAAACAAGGTTGAGGTGACCCATATACAATCCCTACCTATATGCACTCGAGTGGGAAACATATGTCAAATTTGTTGATCCTATGCCATTTCCATCCAAAATTAACACATTAAGTCAGTCAGAACCATTTCTGTCACTTCCACTTCAGCTCAGGAGCCAAGGACACTCCAGTGCTATTCCAGTTCAAATAACTCTGTGCACACAGACATATAAAGTGTGTATTGCATCTAGTAGCTCCAGTGCTTACTGCAGTAGGAAGCTCCATGCAGATATCATGATGCACTGTACACCATTATGTTGGGCTACATGGGGATATATCTTCATCCAGTTCCACCTCTAGCATCCAGGCAAGGGAAATTGCGTCCTGATATGTTGAGGTGGCTCAAGCATCTGGTAAGAAGGCCTCCGGAATGCCTCTCTGGTGTGGTGTTTCAGGCATGTCCAATCATGAAGAGACCTCGGTGGTCGACCTGGAACATGCTGGAGGGATTATGTCTCTTGGCTGGTTTGGGAATGCCTCGGTGGATGAGATGGAGGAAGTGGAAGTGGAAGTGGACTGACTCCTTAAATGTTACAAATGCACTCGCTCCTAGAAGCGAGTGCATTTGTAACATTTAAGGAGTCAGTCTGAAAGGTAGGAGCTGTGGAATTTGTGGCATTACAAATCAGAGCAATGGAGATTGTGGAAAAGAGGTGAAGAAGTGTGTGCAGGTTGGTCGGAATGGTTGGAGAAAAGTGTCCGGTGTGATGTGTGATAGGAGGGTATCGGCAAGAATGAAAGGAAAAGTGTACAAGACGGTGATGAGGCCAGTGACTTTGTATGGTTTAGAAACAGTGGCGCTGCGGAAAAGACAGGAGGCAGAGCTGGGGGTAGCAGAGATGAAAATGTTGAGGTTCTCTTTGGGAGTAACGAGGATGGATAGGATCAGGAATGAGCACATCAGAGGGACAGCACATGTAAGATGTTTTCGAGACAAAGTCAGAGAGGCTAGATTGAGATGGTTTGGACATGTACAGAGGAGGGATAGTGAGTATATTGGTAGTAGGATGCTGAGGTTGGAACTACCAGGCAGAAGGCCTAGAGGAAGACCAAAGAGAAGATTTATGGATGTGGTGAAGAAGGACATGAAGGTCATTGGTGTAAGAGAAGAAGATGCAGAGGACAGGGTGAGATGGAGGCAGATGATTTGCTGTGGCGACCCCTGAAGGGAACAGCCGAAAGGAAAAGAAGCAGATTCTCAACTATTTGTTCAAGGAAAATGAACAAAGTAATCGTATTTGAATTTACTAAAAAACAACTTAAAAGTAACTTCATATTCTCTCATTAAGAGAAAATATAAGAGTAGCTTGTCTTTAATGTGTTCACTGCCTCTGTACCTGCATCACAGTCACCTGAGTTTTAATGTTATAATACCAGTATTATGTGTGTGTGTGTGTGTGTGTATATATATATATATTTGTCCTTCTAAAAAAATTAGCATATTGTGATAAAGTTGATTATTTTCTGTAATGTACTGATAAAAATTAAACTTTCATATATTTTAGATTCATTGCACACCAACTGAAATATTTCAGGTCTTTTATTGTTTTAATACTGATGATTTTGGCATACAGCTCATGAAAACTCAAAATTCATATCTAAAAAAATTAGCATATCATGAAGCGGTAGTCTAAACGAGCTATTAACCTAATCATCTGAATCAACCGATTAACTCTAAACACCTGCAAAAGATTCCTGAGGCTTTTAAAAACTCCCAGCCTGGTTCATTACTCAAAACCGCAATCATGGGTAAGACTGCCGACCTGACTGCTGTCCAGAAGTCCATCATTGACATCCTCAAGCAAGAGGGTAAGACACAGAAAGAAATCTCTGAGCGAATAGGCTGTTCCCAGAGTGCTGCATCAAGCCACCTCAGTGGGACGTCTGTGGGAAGGAAAAAGTGTGGCAGAAAACGCTGCACAAGGTGCCACATTCCCCAGGTCAAGCCACTTTTGAACCAGAAACAGCGGCAGAAGCGGCTGACCTGGGCTACAGAGAACCAACACTGGACTGTTGCTCAGTGGTCCAAAGTACTTTTTTCGGATGAAAGCAAATTTTGCATGTCATTCGGAAATCAAGGTGCCAGAGTCTGGAGGAAGACTGGGGAGAAGGAAATGCCAAAATGCCTGAAGTCCAGTGTCAAGTACCCACAGTCAGTGATGGTCTGGGATGCCATGTCAGCTGCTGGTGTTGGTCCACTGTGTTTTATCAAGGGCGGGGTCAATGCAGCTAGCTATCAGGAGATTTTGGAGCACTTCATGCTTCCATCTGCTGAAAAGCTTTATGGAGATGAAGATTTCATTTTTCAGCACGACCTGCACCTGCTCACAGTGCCAAAACCACTGGGAAATGGTTTACTGACCATGGTATTACTGGGCTCAATTGGCCTGCCAACTGTCCTGACCTGAAGCCCATAGAGAATCTGTGGGACATTGTGAAGAGAAAGTTGAGAGACACGAAGACCCAACACTGTGGATGAGCTTAAGGCCGCTATCGAAGCATCCTGGGCCTCCATAACACCTCAGCAGTGCCACAGGCTGATTGGCTCCATGCCACGCCGCATTGAAGCAGTCATTTCTGCAAAAGGATTCCCGACCAAGTATTGAGTGCAGAACTGAACATAATTATTTGGAGGTTGACTTTTTATTATTGGTCAGATGAAATGTGCTAATTTTTTTGAGGGATTTTAGTTTTTTTTTTTTGCCAAAATTATCACTATTAAAACAAAAGGCTTAAACTTCTTCCATTGTGTGTAATGAATCTAAAATATATGAAAGTCTAATGTTTATCAGTACATTACAGAAAATAACTTGATCACAATATGCTAATTTTTTGAGGACTTGTGTGTGTCTATCATCTTCCGTTAAGTCCACGGTCGGGTCGCAGGAGCAGCAACCTAAGAAAAGAGGTCCAAATGTCCCTCTCCCCAGCCACCCCCTCTAACTCTCCCGGGGGACACACACAGTCCCTCCAGCATGTTGTAGGTCGACCCCGGGGTCTCTTCCTGGTTGGACGTGCCTGACTCACACTGCCCCCAACTCCAAAAACTCCTCCCACGGGTGGTGGGTCCATGGGAGGGCGGACCCATGTCTCCTTTTCGGGCTAGGCCCGGCCAGCCTTCATGGGCAGAAACCCGACCACCAGGCACTCGCCTTCGAGCCCCTCCTCTGTGCCTGGCTCCAGGAGGGAACCCCAGTGACCAGGGAGACGGCTTCCTTTGATGTCTTCTGAATCGCACTTCATCTGGACCTTCACCCAGGACCTGTTTGCCTTGGTTGACCCTCGCCACTTTTGACAAAATGCAGTTAATTCAAAATTGATTCTTTTTAAATTTTACTTCATTAGTAGAGTATATTTATTGAATGTCCTTGAAGTAATATGTCCATTTACCTTTGTAACACAGATACTAACACATTAAGAGTTCAGTGTATTGGTGCTTGAAGATAAAACAAGCGAACATAATATCAGTGCTGTGGCCTTGTTTTAAGAATTGACAAAGTGAAGATTAGAACAATTGGTGATTAATGTAATTAATGATTAACGTATGTCAGTTTCTGGATTGTGATTTGTAATTTCTGCAGGCCACTTTATTTTTATTTTAAATGGTTGGTGGAAAACGCCGAATTTCGGTGTACACGCAGAAAAGCGTATTCTTTAGACACATCTTGAGTCACGATAGTCATACAACCAAACCACTGAAGTTGGCACTTCGGCTCCATTTGAAAGCACCACCCGTGCTGTTTAATGAGATACAGCAGTCATCTCAGAGTCGGAGGATTAACGATAACATGCAGATGTTTCACAATGAAAAAAGGCAAACATATTAAAATGTTAAATTATTACCATTTATTACACTTTGATGAAATTACATAACCCCCTCCTCCCCAAATAACAGTTATGCTTGGTGTTTTATGTGAAAGTAGCAAAGACATGAGACATGAAAACAAAAAATGCTAGCCGGTCCAACAATAACACCCCACCCCCCATTAACTACGTCATAGCCACATGCAGTTCAGGCAAGTATCAAAAATTATCAAAGAAAAAACAACGTAAAAGGATAAAATGGTAACTATGCACGTTGAAGTGCGTGATGCTCTGCTTGTGCAGTTTTACAGTATCAGTATCAACCTTATGTGCTTTTTGATCTTGGGGTCCTTTCTACCTCGTAAAGTTAAAGAAGAGTAAAGGAAAGTGAAATATGAAGGTCACCCGCAACATAAACAACCCTCCATGGAGTGACAGTAAATGGAATGTGTCGTGTTTTTTTTTTTTTTTTTTCATCAATATGTTCTTGCTTATTAATGTATTAATGATGTTTCCTTATTACCTACAATGCCTCTTCTCTGCTTAAAGATTAGGGCTGTTTTATTGTTGTTTTAAAGAGCATTATAAAAGTTTGTAGCTGTGCATAATCGTTACGGCAAACACTCCAACTCCATGACCAATGGACACATGACCTACAAATATATGAGACATAACTTGGAGTCGAGAACTTGCCCTTACCTACACATACCCACACTAATGAAATCACTAGCAGACAAGTGTCCTCTCCCCATAACAGCCCACTAAATCTCCCCACAACCTGCCTCCCTTTACTCCACTTCATTATGGAGCGATCCCTGGGAGAATTAATGACGATGATGAGGAAAGGAAAATGGAAGGAAAGAGCAGAAGGAAGGAAGAAATAAAGGGGGCCGAAGCTCGATGATTTGTTGGTCTCAAAGTGGATGGGACGACAAAAAGCCAGATGTCAGGGGAAGGACAAATGGAAAGGTTGAGGATCAGTTTTCTCGTCCTTCCTCGGTGTCCTCAGCATCACCCTGGGTGTCGGAGGTCCACAGCTAATTAAGAGAAACAAATATCAGCACCAGATATATGCAAATGTCAATTAAAGCAAAAAAAGGAAACAGATTTCCTTCATATTTGGTGATTACCTAGAACTCTGATCACCTGCCTACCACTCATTCGTTCTCGCCAAACCCCTTACAGTAGGTACCCAAGGTATTTTTTTTTGTTTTATGTAATCTTTCATAACAGTTAATCAGAAAGCACAGGGAATAAAAAACAAAAAAAATAATCAGGATGAAACCGCTTTAAGGGTCTCCATTTTACACTAAAATGGCCAAAATTACTATTTCATGTCGGCTAGATAAAAAGATAAGGTTTTTACTCTACATTTTCTGAGACAATTGTGTGTACAGTTTGATTAATTTTCTCAAAGTCATTATCTACATGTTAGAAAATTTTACTTCCCCCCCAAAAAAAAAAAAAAACCGTGGGGGGTATTCTTTCCACTTGTCAAAATGGCCCAGTCGGCAAATCCATTGACTGTTAAAGTAAATCAGCCCCGATTTCCTGAATATTGGTGCTATTAACATTAGGTCTGAACTGTTAGTTTAAAGAATTTACTCCATCAATTAAATTTAATCAAACAGTAAATTTATTACTTCTACTAATCAAAAAGAAACATTTTGATGACCAAATGGATAAATAAAGCTTTTTACAGCTTTTAACTCTACTATTTATAGAAAACAATTAAGTTTTAAATATAACAGCATTTATCAGCATTTTAAAGCACGAAATGACCGTTAGGGCAGTGCTTCTCAAATAGTGGGGTATTGGTTTGATGTCGGGGGGCGTGCGCATGACCCTAAGGAACATGCTTTTCTGGAATAGAGTACAGTAGGCCCTTGACTATTCGCGGTTTTGCACTCACAGTTTGAGTATTCGCGGACTGCTGAGCAACTGACACGTCACTCAAATACAACCAATGGCTGTTCTCCTTCCTGCTGATTGGTCGAGATGATGTAACGCTCCTTTTTACTCATCCGCGCACAAGTTGTCAATGAGCCTCTTTTTTTGTGTGTGTTTCAATTACCAGTTAAGCTCCATGATACCAGTCAAACGCTGTGCGTCTTCTCTGGCTAAGCGATAGAAAACGCTGGAGGTATCTTCTGAAGTAATAAGACTTTCTCCTGAGAAACGACGGTTTCCTCCGAACTGTTGTATTAAAGTCTTTTTCGATTATTATTCCAGTACAGTACCCAAGTTAATGTTTGTGCATGAGAGTTTATGTTCTGTAGCATGTTTAACAAACGATACCAAAAGGATAAACTTGAATAATTACGCTTCAAGTCTTTTTACATTGAACTTGGAGTGATGTCTCCAAGATGGCGCTGCCGTTGAGGGCGACGTCACGGAGTTCTCAGAATCAAATTGTTTCTTTTTTCGTTTTAATTTGTTGTTTGGTTTGTTCATGTTTTGCACTATGCTCGTCTGTGACCGGTCGACCCTACTACAGCTATGAGATCGGAGTCTTGGGGCAACTGAGCTAATATGCTATGGGTAACATGCCACCCCACATTGAAGTCATTAAGTAAGAAAGACTCTGAATTTATTTTAAACGACATTGTCATAATCAAGTTATTTATTAATCAGAAAAGTACTTCTTACGATCAGCGCTGTAGTGGTCAAAAAATAAGTGGGTACACAACGGCAGCGAAGCGACAGAGGCGCGCAGGTGCACAGAGCACGTGGCTTTGAAACTATTTAGCACTTCATCTCCGCTTTTCATTTACAGTCGCGGAAATTTATGTTGATCAACTATAAAGTAGACCAAATTAAGTCAGTACACGCAACTCCGCCACTAAAACAAGTGGGTAGACAGCGCGTAACGGCGTGTACCCACCACTACAGCACTGCTTACTGTTAATGCGACTTCTGGTGCTGCATGGGTTTGCTGATGGCTTTATAGTCTGATTGATACGGGGTGAGGACTCCACACGACTCACACGCTTGCTTATGTGACAGGCAATCAGCCGGTCTGCGGGTTGAAGTTTTCCCCCATGTCTGTCCATTTGTGTTTGTTTGCCAGCTGTGATTGGCTTCGTGGAAATGAGCTGATCAAAAATGAGGGAAATTTAACTCTTTACTCAAAAACAACACGTGCAGTCTGTGGCTGTTGTTATAATCCAATAAATTTAAAGTTTCAAGGTATCGGATCTGCCCACAAAGGACTGGCTCTACGCTTTACGCCACAGTGACGTGGCATTGAAAATAGATGTATAGATTTAAATGCGCTAGATTTATTCATGTTTTTGTTTTATTTGATGGCTTTTTTGTATTTTAAAAAAAGAAGCCCAGGCGGAGTTCTCAGAGTCTCCGGCGCTTGGTTAGCACTTCCGGTCACACTGCTTGAAAACGTTCAGAAACAAGATGGACGAGCTTCATGCTCAGATAGCATGGAGCACTCCTGTAGATCTCTCTGCACTGTTTCTGTGAAACATGGCTCGAAGAGAGTACACCCGACCCGAAGCTTATTTTAATGCATGCAATATATACATAGTATTTTACTTCCGGCTGCTCATTCGCACATGTGACGTGATACATGGGGTTTTCCTTCCGGGTACATAACTCGTGAATTATCTCGATTCGCGGGAGGGCCCAGAACCGAACCCCCATGAATGTCAAGGGCCTACTGTACGAGATTCAAGTGTGATTGCACCTCCACTCAAGTAGTTGGCAGTGGTGCTCTCATTGTCGCGCGATGCTGTAGTGGTTTTTCGCACGAGCAAATGATGTAAACTGCAATAGACAACCCCTCAAGAAACAACACGGAAAAATTTCTAACAGGGATGAAGAGAAAGGTGGAGATAGACACATAAATAAGTTGAATGAGTTTAAATAAGGTTTTTTTTTTTTAATTTCAGGCACATTGGTGCACTTGAAATCTTTTCTGTTACAGATTAAAAACAACATTAATAAAGTTTTTCTTTGTTGCAAGTTGAACTACATTTCTTTACTTATTTATGTTTAATGTTAATAAAGATAATGTTATATAGAGGCGTACGAATAATTTTATAAACAACTAATACTATTTATAGTCACTCACAGGGCGTGAAATGTTTTTCTTCTTGGAGGGGGCGCCACAGAAAATTATTGAGAAGCACAAGCGTTAGAGGGAAAATCACGTTGTCAAATACAATCAAATGGGTATCCGGTCAGTTATCATCAATGAAAAGTGTTATTTACCTTCAGTCACAGCCTGGACATCAAAACTAAAAGGTCTCCAGTAATGATCCCATAATTTATGGGATATATGTTTGTGCTGGTTCTGTGCTCTGCGGCTCCGCAACGTTTCCCCTCCATTGAGTCACCAAGGGTCGAAAAACCCACTCGGTGCAGTTTTTCATCAAATTATTTTATAAACGATTATAATATATGAATTCCCCCCCAGAAAATTTTTCTTCATGTATGAAAATGACATTTATTAAGCCATTCTATAACCCAAATAAAAACTTTAAACCGTATTTTCACCACTTCTGGCAAAGTGACGGGCAGAATTTTTATATCAAAATGCGGCTGAAGAAACGATACAGCCGTCTGTCAGTATTTCAGATTGATTCCGATGAATGCGAAACTGCGCAAGCCATCAGAAACCATCATGCTTTTCAAGTCTTCAATCTGGGCAATTTTATCCCGTGAATTACTAGTGGTGGGGTTCATGTCCCTGGAAGTGATGTGAACACCTTGGGCAGCGGCGTATACAATCAGATCTCTTCAGGTGATTAACATTTCAGATGATTTAAGAAAAAAGAAAAAAAAAAAAAGTTTAAGAGCAACAATTTCAGCAATTTGGAGGGAATGGTGACCTATTTGAATTAGATAAGGTGGAGTCTCTTGTGGAGATCGTGAGAGTCACATTCCAGTGACTCTGAACACAGAGAATGTGCCAAACATGAGTGATGAAAAATCCACAACGGCTTACGCGGCGAACGTTTTAGCCAGCTTGGCTGTCCTGTCATCAGGAACACAAAAGTACTGTTTTCTACAATCTCTGTGCAGCTAAGTATTGGCTGTTAATATGTTAAGCTGCACGTGTCAGTGATAGCCCTACCAGGCTGAAACAGTCAATCAAAAAAAGAAACATCTGAGCATGGCCAGTGTTGCAACACTCATGCGCACGGTAGAAACTGGCAAGAACGGATGTCACTGGAAGAAACTGCTGATGTTATACGTGATTATTCTCAATAAATTTACCACAGGTACCCTTTAATCCAACACCAACTCCAGGAAAGGCGGAGTACACCCTGAACAGTTCGCCAAGGCGATGCAGTCAATTTTTTTTTTTGAACAGCCATTTAGAATGAAGACACATCACATAATTCATCAGACAAACTAATATCGCGAGCAAAGTTCAGAACACTCACCGTCAGGTTGTCTCGCAGCAGCTGCATAATCAAAGTACTGTCTTTGTATGATTCTTCATTGAGTGTATCAAGTTCAGCAATGGCCTCATCAAAAGCCTAAGGGGAAATTTAGGAAGAAAACTGATGAGATGAAAAGATGTTCACGTTTTAAAACTTGAATGTGGCTTCCTGCCTAAACTGCATGTACTACTGATACATAGGGAACACCTGGGTTTTACCCAATCATGTGACAGCAAGGAAACGTATAAATGTCATGCAGGTACAAGTCAAGAGCTACATCACGAAGAGGGAAACTGATTTGAGCATGTTTCGGTCTCTCAGTGAATGATTGTTTCAGCACTTTTATTGATAATTCAACCCTTCAGTTTCAACCAAATGTCCCATTTCTTTGCAGTAATTCCAATTGTTTGTTTTTATGCATAAAATGTATGCGTTTTATATATATTAGACAAAATGGACTGTTGGACAGTGATGGTGTTTTTGCCTTCACTACATACCGTTTTGGCTAGGGAGCAAGCTTCATCAGGAGAGTTTCGGATTTCATAGTGGAAGACAGAGAAGTTCAGTGCCAGGCCCAGACGAATTGGGTGTGTGGGCTGCATTTCTGTCTTGCTGATCTCAAACGCACTTTTGTAAGCTTCTTCTGAGCAATTGATGGTACCTGCAAATTAATAATGATAAACAAATAACCAATATTTATTAAAAAAAAAAATTCAACAGGTGGAACATTATCTTTGGTACTTTAAAACATTCTTACTACTTCTGTGCATCAATCAGGAAAGTATGCAGACTCTAGAGTACACTGGCATTAATTGTTCCTGTATAATAAATTTGAACTGAACAGTCATGCAGACTACCATATTTTTTTTTTCTAAAACGCATAATAGTACAGACGTTCCCCGACATACGTTAATCCGTTTAACTTTTTTTTTGTTTATTTGTTTAAAAAAAAAAAAAAAGTAAAATTTTGAGTTTAGATGTACCTGCGTAGTACGCTGACGTTCATTGTTTACAAGCTACAGACTGGGTGTATATATATCTGTTATATAGCGGTTACCCTTGAGTTAAGACGTCGTCTCTGATCGTTGTATTTCCACTGTTTTGCGGACTTTTGGAACCCTAAGCAAATATGGTTGGTCAGAAGTGTAAGCCTCCTAGCATGGGTGCAAGTCTCGTACACAGATGAATTAACTATCTGCTCGGATCGGCACAATCTACCATGCATACTCAGTTAAGCAAAGAGTTGTAAAATGAATGAAAACCCGAATCCACACATTACAGAAATTTATTATCTTTTAGCAGAATCCTAAGATTGTATACTTATTTTTGTATTAATATTCATTAGGATTTGTACTTGTTCTTTGTATGCATCTCTTGAAGAAAGTTTCCTTACACAAAAGAAAGAACTCTCCACTTTGCTGGGATTCACATCAGTGCAGGCTGTGTTCTAAACAAGTTCAATGGCAGCCTTGTGCACTTGAAAGACCGGAAGTCCGTATAACCCACAGCAAGTACACTACTTTCGGTATTGATATATTTTAAGCGTCGATTGGCTGTTTTAAGCTTAATGTAAAGTGACACAGTATAAATAAGTGACTTACTTGAAATTAATGTTGATATTATTTAATATGTTACAATGTTATGCTTATAATTGATTTTGGGTTGTTTTATGAGATACAGTAATGATATTTATGGATGTATTGTACAGTATCATACGTCACTGTAACAACTTGCGTTCATTTTCAACTTACGTTTGGCCGTCCGGAACCAATTAAAAACGTAAGTCGGGGAGCGTCTGTAATAAAGGTCACGGAGAGGCGGGTGCCTCAGGTGACTCTGGGCGAGGGAACAAACACACTAGGCCACTCATTTTTTATTTTCTGTTTGATGGATCTGCTAAAGTGCTGACAAAAGTTCGCTAACAAAATAATTTTTAACTTTTCAATTTATTATTTTTCCCCCCGCCAATGTCTATTATATGCCGATGTGAAAAAAATATCTAATTTTAACCAGACACACAATCGTATCTTTAAATATTATGTATAATTTTGTGTTCGCCGTGCTTATATCTTTTATATCTAAATTAATTCTCTGATCAGGTATCGTGAGTCGAGACTCAGCTTTGCGAGTGACTCTAATGAAGTTCCTTAGTGACCTTCCAAGATGGCGCTCCTTGGAGAGCGACGTTGAGACGTTCTCAGAGTCAAGTTGTTTGTTTATTTTTTGCACTATGCTCGTTTATGACCAGACAACCCTACTACAGCTATGAGAGTGCAGTCCTTTTCGACATTTAGAACTGAGCAAGCTCAACTCCTATCCTGAGCTAATACGCTATAGCAGCTCAATGCTAGCTGCACCCCAGATAACAAATAAGCCAAGGCGGAGACGTGGCAGGCGAGGAGGGGCCAAACAACAAATCCGGCGCTTGGTTAGCAGTGGAAGGTGAGCCCTCCCAGTCATACCTTTTACAAATGTTCAGTCTCTGTGAAACAAGATGGACAAGCTTCATGCTCAGATTGCAACGCAGAGGATTTACAGGACTGCTCCATGCTGTGTTTCTGTGAAACATGGCTCAAGGAGAGTACACCCGACGAAGCGATTACACCAGCCGGCTACACGGCCTTCAGGGATGACTGGAGCGCAGAGGATAGTGCCAAGGCCCGTAGGGTCCTCGATAAATTAACCTGGTGTACTGGCTGTCGATTATCTAAATCTTGCTCTGAGAATGGAAAACATCTAACTTTGAAGTTGTGGCCGTTTTGTTTACCCAGAGAATTGTTCATTTTTTCCCCCAAACAAAACAATGGGCATAATGCAATATAATAATATAGTGCAATTTATTGTTGCATCTACTGATTTATTTAATTGTTGTATTATTATTTTATTACTATTACTTTTATTATTATTACTACCGTATTCGACATAAGCACCCAGAGCGCCTAAAAATTGGTGTGGTTGGTGCTTATTTAAACGATTACCAGTGAAGTGGAACGGTAAGTGCTCATTACCATAGAGGTTGAAAACATGAATAATAGAACAATAAAAGAGTTTTACTGGTATGCGTGTTATTCATTTTGTGGCATCAACCAAATTACTTACATGAAAGCTGAAAAACAGAAAACAGCATAATTTATATATTTTTTTTTAAAAAAAGACCCTTTAATTTTCCCTCCTGATGCTGGTCCTTTAAATATTTTCTCCCAATGTAAAATCAAGCCAAACCACATGAATGTCAACTTTAGCACATGGCACGTTGAAAAGCACATGGCCTGGAATGTGCTTAAATCTATCAAGTTAGTGAGCAGGAGAATCCGATGAAAAATACTCATCACTTTCTGTTAAGTCCATATCTGGCTCATCGCTCCATTCATTCAGAGCATCCCATAGTTTTGCTGTAGCAGTGTCTAATGGTTCATCTTGTTGGACCATTTACCAAGAGAACACAGAAAAATATTTCCCTGTTTTTTTAAAGCATGGTGGAATGATCAAATTGTTGTTACTGATGAACATTATAGACCAGAGGTCGGGAACCTTTTTGACTAAGAGAGCCACAAAGAAAGAAAAAAAAAAAAAAAAATTATTTATATATATATATATATATATATATATATATATATATATATATATATATATATATATATATATATATATATATATATAAATGGTTTGAGAGCCAAATATATTTTTAAAATACCGAGACCAACAATTTTAGAGTATAATGAGGCTGAATTTATTTTAAACATTGTTACAATGAAGTTATTTATTAATAAGAAAAGTACTTCTTACAATTAATGCGACTTCTGGTGCTGCATGGTTTTGCTGATGGCTTTGTAGTCTGGTTGATACATGCTTAGGTTCAGCTTCATGCAGGCGTTTCGGCTTCCATCTATTAAACGTGACTGCAAGTTGGTCGTGATGCTTTTCAGGTGTGAGGAGGACTGCTCGCGTGCACATGTGGAGCCAAACATGATCAATACGACAGGACTCACACTGCAGTGAGTCTACAATGCAACAGGAAGCGTCTCCCAAGATTTGGCAATCAGCTGGTCTGCGAGTTGAAGTTTTTGCACTTGCGTTTTTCTTGCCAGCTCTGCTTGGCTTCTTGCACATGAGATCAAAATGAGGGAAATTTACCTTTTACCCAAAAACAACTCACACAGGCTGTTGCATATAATCCAATAAAATTAGAGTTTCAAGGTATCGGCCCCGCCCACACACTGGAGTACAGAAAGGATTGAGTGAGTCAACTGCGTGCCAGTGACAAGTGACGTTGAAAATCGATGTATAGATTGAAATGCGTGAGTTTATGTTTTTTGTTTAATTTGATTTTTTTTTCCTGTATTTTTATTTAAAGGACAGCAAAATTATGTATTAGTTATTCTGTTAAAAAAGGCCACCTGATTTATCTGAGAGCCAGATGCAGTCATCAAAAGAGCCACATCTGGCTCGCGAGCCATAGGTTCCCGACCCCTGTTATAGACATTTCCCAGTGGCAGGGGGTCTTGAAACACTGTGTAAACTCACTTTTACAGGCAGCGAACGTCTCATTTTACCGTTACAGAAAATGATCGATTAAAATTGGTAAGTTTAATCTACCATTTTGCTCCCAGCACACGTGTGGTGTGGTTATTAGACGCAAGATTTATGGAAAAAAAAAAACTTTGGGGGCGGCGGGGGGACCTTATTACATCGAATACGGTATATTGCTTACTGGGCCCGTGTTAGGTCCTTTTTAAATATAGGATTTTATGTATTTATTTTAGAAGTACGCGTTTTTGTTGATTTCAGCCTTCCTTCCTGTTTTTTAACTTGACTCTTTGCACAACTGCACAAGAATGTGTAAAAGCATAAATGGCAAATAAAAAAAATCTTGAATCTTCAAATATTATGTATAAATTTTGTGTTCGCCTTCGAGATCGCGGTTACATCTTTATATCCAAACGAATTCTCGAATCAGGTATCGTGAGTCAAGACTCCCAGCATGCTTTGCGAGCGACTCTAATGAACAGACAGTGCATTGTGTTGAGACATATGTAATTTGCACACTACTATATTTGATAATATTCCCAGCACGTCTAGAGCCATCAACCAGATATTATACATAAAAAATTGAAGTAACGAAACCTTCCTGTGGTATTAATATCAACAAAATAAACTTATTTTTCCCTTCGACACTTCAAATTTGTAAATATTTTAAATCTAGGTCTTATTTTTTCTTCTTATTTCATCCAACATCACTAAATTTGTGCTGAAAAATCTGTCAAAAAGAAAATTAAAAAATGAGTGGCCCTAGCAGCTATCCAACTATTCTTGACGAAAGCCAGCAATGGTTCTTTTACATAAACCTCACCACAGGTACACTCACTCACTCTCATTAAGCCAGCTGAGCATCCTGAGACGCAGAAGCATCCTCCTAACAAGACAAATGGTCGGTAGAGACAGAGACTGGGTGAAAAATCTACTCATGTATTACTCAGTGAGTCACCTGACTAGGATAGAAGTAATGCTGATATTTAATCAAAGCCCAAATTCCTCTAACTTAGGACCTACTGACACCAATATCTTGCGGTTGGAGTTCTTTGGTTAATCCACCGACATGATGGTGAGCTCTGAATTAGTTTGCTTCACTTGAGTTTTGACAGCATCAGTGAAATGGGTGTGCGGCCTCATCCATACACAAGGTGCACTGGCAATTTTTTTAGGATTAAAGGCTTTTAAGTGCATCTTATGGTCTGAAAAATGTGGTAGATTGTTCAGTATTTCACAAGTTCAGTAGCCCAATGGCTTGCAAGTAGAAACTGTCCCTGAATCTGCTAGCGCAAGTCCGGATGTTCCCGTCTGTGTAAAAGGAGGAGCTTGGGGGCTCAGGTAGGGGTCTGCTAGGGCAGGGGCCACAGAAGTAGTTAAATATCACCTTGGTGGCCAGGCTCTGGGGGTGGACAAGATCCGCCCTAAATGCCTCAAGGCTCTGGATGTTGTCGGACCATCTTGGTTGACATGTCTCTGCAACATTGCATGGTCATCGGGGGCTGTACCTCTGAATTGGCAAGCCAACATGGTAGTTTGCCTTTGTAAAGAGGGGGTGTTCCACCTATTGTGGCATCACACCCCTCAGCCTACCTAAAGTCTATTCAGAGGTACTGGAGAGGAGGATCCAACCAATAGTTGAACTTTGGATTCAGGAGGAACAATGTTTTCGTCCCGGTCGTAGCACTCTCGATCAACTCTACAGAATCCCGGAGGGGGTATGAAAGTTTGCATAACTTGTTCATATGTGCTTTGTTGGAATAGGGTATCTTGTGAGGGTGTGCGCCATGAAAATAGTATCCCGGATCTGTTACTATGGGCTGTTCAGTCTCTAACACCAGAGCCAGTGCTTGGTCCACATTGGGAACAGACTGAATTCATTTTGAGTGGGGGTTGGACTACACCAAGGCTGGAATCGTCACCGGTCCTGTTCCTAATATTTATCAACAGAATTTCTAGGCGCATCTAAGGTATCACGGGTTCTGGTTGGTTTTGTGGCCATTTGGATTTCATTTGTGCTTTTTATGAATGTTCTTTTGGCTTCTTCAAGCTGGGAGTTCAAGTATGGAAGGACTTCTCTCATCTGATCTGGAAATGCTGCAGCATGTCCTTCCGAAAGAGCTGGAAAAAGGTGGCTGGGGAGAAGGACATCTAGACCTTACTGCTTAAGCTGTTGCACCCATGATGTGACCCCAGAACAATTGAAAGATGAATAGGAATTTAAAAAAGTATTTGGCTGAGGGTAAAAACGTGACCAATAATCCTCCAGTTTCTCACCAGGCATGTGCCTGTATGTGCACGCGCGCAGACTATTTCTGATGGATTAAGCAGGTCTTAATTTCCATTTGTGGGATTCATAGAAACCAAACCAAAATAAACACACGAGATCTGTGCAAACACAGAAATTGATCAGAGTAACAGAGGAAGCTGGAGCAGTGAGAGGGGGTGTACAGCTTGCACAGGTGTGTAGAATTCTGAACAGCAGCAGCCATAAAGTGTGTGATTCACAACACAACAAGATGAAATTGCACACACACTTAAGTCACACAACCCTAGTATTAGGCCATTTCTACACCTGTTGGGCACGTGACTGGTAAATTATTTATTAAATTGCCATTCTAAATTCAAATTAACAGCAGCACGAAATGTTTTCCATCAAATCACAGAAATGTGTCAAAAATCCAAATACTGAATAGGCCTCAGAGATTCACAATCCAACCAATAACCCTGATACGGAGAGAATGATGAAGAAATGAAAGAAAGAGCTCATTATTCCTCGTTCTGGTGAATACAATTGACTGCTTGTTTTACAAATGGATTAAGTAACTAGTAGAACTTCCTCTATTCTCAGATGGATGGATGGTCTTATGCACTGCCTCATCAGATGACTGCAGAAAAGTGGCACAAAAGCTACATGCAATTAAATCATTGCACTGGGGGGGAAAGGATGAGGGTAGGTTGACGATTTAAACATATGACATGGGATCAAAAATTAAAATAAGCAGTCAGACTCTATTTAGTTTGTTCGTCTGACTGCAATACCACCCCGGTGCGATTCTCCATACACCGAAAGAATCCAGCAACTACGTTCTTTTGTGATTTTTTGAGAAACTGAACCATGGCAAAAGAGCTATGCTCATTTTTAATGCTTCATTGAAACATGGGGTCCCATAAACTTCCTGGCAAGTAAGGCAATGAGTCTGTGACTCTCCATACTCACAAAAAAGACTTGATTAAACCTGATTCACTCCTCACCCCTATACTTAAAGCCAGAATGCAAAAATTGTATCATTCACCATCTTTTTTGAATCCCTCAGTTCAAGTCCATATGTATTGGAACATCTACGATTTTCTTATTTTTGATTCTGCACTCCAACATAACGTACAAACAAAGCCATTGAGATGTGACTGAAGTGTAGACTTTGATCATTCACAAAAGTAATAAATAGAGCATTTTAGAATTTTTAAAGGTTAAAAATAATCAGAAACTATTAATTATAAGCCAAAGGCCAGTTGAATGTCACTGAGTGGTGACAATGATGAAACCTCTTGGGGACTTAAATTCGGCACAATCCACTGACGTAAGGGTAAGGTAAGTGTGTTGGGTTTTTACACCCGAGCCTCGTGGCTCATCAAGCCGGTGCTTATCCCCGGTTTCCATAGCGTGAAGCGACCAGGAGTTCAACTCCTCCTGGATGGGACGCTAGCCCATCGCAGGTTACCTTCCCAGTATATTTTTACTGGTACCCATTTAATACTGCTGGGTGAACAGAGGCACACTTGTGGTTGAGACCTTGCCCAGGGGTCTTAGCACAGTGAGGGTCTCAGTGGGATTCAAACTCACAACCTCCCGATCATGAGCGCAGCACCCTAACCACTACGCCACCGGCCCCACACAATCCACTGAGCCTGATGCCAAAAATTGTTTTGCACTACACAGGAGCAATAACTGTGCATGCACTACACAGGAATGTTATTTTAAAAAGGCACACTAATATGAGGTTTGTACAATTTATTTTTTCATATTTTAATCATGACAAATCGCTGTGCTCTCTCACTTATTATAGCCAAGTTGTTAGGTTCAACACTAAATCAGAGCTAAATAGCTCTTCTCGTCAGTCTAGAGCAGTACTTAATAGGTGTTAATAGTCAATGAATAAATTAATAAAAATCATAAGAAAATAAATAAAGAATAAAAATCACCAGTGTGATTTCTGTAGTAGTAGGAATACCATATTTTACTGAATGGGTCTTAACCCTAAATCTTCGTACTAATCACTTTCTGTGAACTACAAGCAAAAAGTACAGAAATGAGATTTTATATATTTAAAAAAGGGCATATCTAACATTCTGGAGTGTTAAGGATTTATTACTGCTAAACACTCACTGCTGGAACTTGTAGAACGGAAAAATGAGAAGGGTGTGGTTCGGTAAAATGATTTATGTGCCTTTTCAAGATGAGCTTTATACTTTGACCTCAGGGAAAAGAAACCTTACGATGACATGATTCTGAACAACTATAACCACGAGGCTGCCTACGCCCGTTTTTTTTTTATTAAACATGCTGAAATAGGACAGCGACTTCTTCGCATGCTGATCTAGATGATGACAGGGTTTCATCCTCCAAAACCAATGCTTTCAAACCCAAACTCCTGTTCAGTGCATGACATCATGGAGGAACGGATTATAACTTCTCTTACCAGTTTTGTCTTCTTTGTCAGCGACCTCGGCTAAGTAGCGGTAGTAATCGCCTTTCATTTTCAGGTAGAAGACTTTACTTTCGGCCTGGGTTGCCTTTGGGATCAGATGTTTATCCAGAAGAGACTGAAAACAGTGAGACAAATAAAGGGAGGAAGATGTGAACAGCGTGGCAATAAGCAAAAAGACACAATATGACAAATAACTGATTCCTTAGGGGTGGGTAATGTGGAAAAAAAATACTCGATTGGGATGGTGTTGGTCAAAGAAAATCAAAATCATTTTATTGGATATTCTAAATCTCTCGGTGCATATAAGACAGGATAATGGCATAATTCTCTCCCGTCCCCCAACGTTCCCATTTAACATACATTAAAGCACGGTTGCCAAACTCCAAGCCTGCGGGCCATATTCAGCCAACAAACTCCTTTTATGTTCCCTGCAAGAGTTTTAAGAATAGGATTTTATAAACATATACCCCCCCCCTCATTTGCATCCAAAATTACTATGTAATCTAATTCATCATCCTTCCACTGGGTGGCAGCAACCTATTTCAAGTAATGAGCCAGTCACTCACGACGAAAGATTGCAGTTTGTCACTGTTAACCGCCATCAGAAAATCTAAGTAAATAAAGGAAAAGAAAAATGCATAAGTAAATTTTGCCTTGCCGATTTCGTGGATGCGCTTTGTCCAGTGGGTATTTGGTCTTTGATCACCTATAAAGTTATTGATGCAGCCCTTAGTGAAAATGAGTGACACTTCTGCATTAAAACATAAGCATGTGCTAGTAGATGTGAATAAACAATCTACGTTTGCAAACTTTTAAATTTGGGTTTCATTTCCTTTTAAAGGTGTCATCTTAACTTTAAGTGAAATTTGTAGGTGGGGGAACTACATGAATTGCATAGTTCGCCTTGCCTTTGCTTACAAAGTCATCATTAATGGTGGTCTAAAAGAATAGTATGCTACTGACGGAACATTAATTTATTTAACTATTCATAAAATACATAATGTATGTCCTGCCAAAGAACCAAAAAAAATAAATAAATTGTGGGTCATCTTTAGATCCCCTCATCGCAGGGTGAACGTTTGAGAGACAATGTACTCTTGTGAAACAAAATCCTCAATTTTAGAATTTTTTTTTTTCCTATCACAATTTTACCTTTGAGGAATATTTGTGACCAACTCCAGGATAATATAGATTGAGGATAGGTGACATACTGGATTATTGATATACTGTATTTGAAAAGAGAATTGAATCTGCTTTAAAATGAAGTACAGTATGATACAATTTTACAGCAGGAAATTGGACAGAGTTACATCACTTCGTACGTCAATATCAGGAAATGCTACTTGAGAATATAGCGATAACAGTTACACAACCAGTTTGTGAATGTCGTCATTTAAAATTCCCCAAACATCTATACACTAAATGAATCCCACTCCTGATCCAATCAGCATGATCCTTCCTAGTATCTTCTCAGCAACAGCTACGCTCTATTTATACCAAGTGATGTCTTGTTGTAAAGGCTTATTTATTGCATCGCAGAAGTTTGAAAAATCGGGAACATAAGTGAATATTTCTATTGTATTAATAACTTGAGATGTTGACTCCTTTCTTGAACAGGCATTTCTACAGGGTAGATTGTGTTTATGGATACAGTATTTGAAATTGGTCATGTCAAGGATTATGCTTTGAACAATGTGTGTTTCACAATAGTGTTTTAATTTATTTAGCCATCACAGACTGCTGCATCGTTTCCATTTTTGGTGGGTTAAAAAGCCTAACATGCCAGTAGGAATAAGATAAATCACACTGAAAAACCTGAACACACAGTATGACAAAAAAGGCACATTAAGAACAAACTGCAATGATATAACTTAAACTGATCTGTGTGCAGACAATCGTCACTGATATACATGTACGGCATTTGTAACATGATCCAAGCTTCTGTACATATTTGGAGCAGGGTAGACAGTCAGCATTGCTATATCAACCAGGAGGATGCAAGTCCATGCAAACTGTTCACCGTTTTAACCATGGTGTCATGTCACTGAACTGCACCATGTGATCATAACAAATGTGGTTGCAGGTGTGTGTGACAAATGGCTGCTAAGTTTGTGAAGTGTAACCAATGGAAGTTCTAAATTGGGTCTGCATTGATAAATCAGAGTAAATAATTTAATATATGCTGCATGGATGCACTACATGGGTAAGAATATTGATGAGGGGCACATCCTTTGCTCTTTGGTGAGTGGGACAGGTATTTAGACATTGCAGGGAAGCTGTCAGAGAAAACTTCCAAGACATCCAAGATGTCAAATATGTTTTTCAGGGATTGGTTCTGACTGCAAAAATGCGCTCGAGATATTTTTTTAAATGAAAACACAAAAGTCATAAGGAGAAATAAGCACAGATTTGCAATGCATAAGCTAAAGACAGAACTACTCTTTCTAGGGGATAGGGATAGATAGGGGTCTAGGCCTATGTATTCTAGATACTGAGTATTTATTTAAAAAAAAAAAAAAAAAAAGAGGTTCTGCTAGTCTCTATACAGGACATTTTATATAAAGTTTCAAGTGTAATCACCATCTTTTATAAAGTATCTGACTATGTTGTACTGTACTTACCTCTTTTTGGTTAACTGTTAAAGAAATCAACTATTTGGTAGGCCTACAGTTTTTTTTTTTTTTTAAGGAGAGCATTATGTAAAACCGTAAACACTGCATCGAATGGATCACTACAGCACACAACTCACAGCTGTCGACATAATTGGCCTAATTAATCTGGATTTGGATAACATGTGAAAGGGGAAAATTATGGCATCAACTTTAGTTTGCTATGGGACCTCAGTGGAATGAATTCAAGGCCAGTCGAGCTAGAATTCAATTCAGTAAAAAAAAAAACCCTGCTATGCCGAAATGGAGGGGGGCATGCCTTGCACACCCCCAAATTTGCACTTGATGGGAATGGCATGATCTGACTGGTTTGATATTGCAAAATAACATAGTAGCCATCTCTCAAAATTGGGACAATGCTTGCAACAATATGGTGGACAAAAACCCAGCTTGCGAGAAGTTCAACACCAACCCATCCCCCACCCCCCCCACCCCCCCCCCACCCCAAAAAAAAAAAAAAAAAAAAAAACCTGTATTGGCAGAAATACATAACACATGGAAAGTAATCCAAATGATCCACTATTAGCAGATATAGCTCAACTGAGAGAGTATTAGACTGAAGATCCCTCCTGGTACAAGCATGGTTTCGGCATAGTCCTGTTTGGCAGCAGCTGTAACCTCATGGTTAGTGAAGCGCCTTTAGGGCGCATTTCCAAACGAGCAAGGAAAAATGTGTAGTGATGGCAGTGTACAGTATATCAAAATCAAAAAGAAACTTAGGCAAACAGTGAATGAGTTTTATAAGATACTGTAATGGAAAAGGGATGACCTGACACTTCATTACATTACAGGGTGGAAATTAACACTAGTCCACTTACCCGTCGCAAGTAAAGTCTGTTGGACAAGTGAGATTAGCTTGCAAGTCATCCTGCTAGCAGCCTGATAAATCCAATGGGTTAACAATATTGTGTTACTAACCATTAAACATGAAGAACGACTATGTGATTCACAATTTCACTAATCCTGTTGACCAGTAGCTTATTTTTTGCCAAATGCCATGCCTGTATTATTACATTTTAGTCTTACTATACTTCTCATATTCACCAAATGTCAGTGATTAGTCTATCCATACCTTCAATCTCATGTTCTGAATATTTACTTCATACATCATTTGTATACAAGACCAAAGAAATAAAAAAAAATAATCTGCTTGATAATCTGAATGCCAAGAGGAACAGACCTCTCGTCCTTTGAGTCACTTGATGCTGGGGACCTGAAATGCAGCAAGACTATGCTAGCTTTATGCTAATTGGTGCCTCTGTTCAGCATGTGATGGTGAGAATGTAGATATTACATTTTTCAAGAATTTATCAAATTCAAACTCTTTATTTAATCCAATCCAGTAAATATAGATTGGATAAATCAGTTATTTTACTGGCACTCGGCAGATAGGACTGATTGTCAGCCGAGCACTCTGCGTTGACCAAGCTAGGCCAGATTTAAATTCTTTGTTGGCAATAATATGATTTATTAAAAAAATAAAATATAAAGATTCACCCAGGAGGGAGGAAAATTATTTTTTTGTCTGTGCGGGCCACCCGGGATTCACAGGGAAATTTTTTTCATGGTTCATGCTATATCATGTATGTGGTGATGTAAACACAGTAGAATGAAAAATCATATTTGACATCAACACACTGAATATCAAAGTTTATTTTTTTAATATTGTAATCAACACAGTATCAAGGTTTCCTCAACATAACTTTTAATATTGCAGTAAACAGTGTCAAAGTCAAATACCTTCGTCATGCTCCGCGCTGTTGCTGGTGGTTTATAATTAACTTGTATTTGTTCGAAAATGTCAGCAAATGTGTTGCTCAATTTGAAACACATTAAATGAATTTATTATTTTCATGTTGGAACCTTTGATAGTGACAGAACAGTCCGAGTCCATCATTGTCCCCTTCCATCATGTTTTCCACCTTTGTTGTTGAACCAGTACTGGCCAATGAGAATCGCTGTTTCACCGAACTAGTGAAATTGACCATACACAAGGCGCGGTTATACTGATTTCAGTTTGATACCGATTTCACTTTGGTCACTTTTTAGTACCGTGTATGATAGGGCCACAGGACCCCCCCCAACACAACCGCATATTTTTATTTTTTGTCTCTGAATGCTCAGGTGTGGTTTTTATGTACAATTTCGGCCCAACCAGCCGTGTTACCGCCAACAAAGATATTTTTAAGGCTGGCCTCATCAGTTCATATTCTGAATCAAGATTGTCAAATAATTTCAGCCACTCGTTCCAGTTTCAAACTGCAGGTCCTCCTGACAAGCGCTGTTAAACACAGGACCAAGCCCTTGAACAGTATGTCACTTTCCTTAGGTGTTTTACCTTACCCGACCTTTTTAATCTCATTGTTCCTCTCGAGTGCTCTCATATGCAACCCCCCCCCCCGAGGACGCTTGTGTCCGGGACAAATGAGATCAAGGCTAATCTGATGGGCTTTGCTGAAGAATGTGCGCTCATGAGTAGTAGTTAGAGTAATATCTTGTTGACATCACACACTAGTACTCTGGAATGAGTTAACAGGTAGGCTGATATAGTGCCACCTGGCAACTGTTAGGTTTATCAAAGGTCTCTTACATCCAATCAGTCATGTTACATGCCAACAATAAAACTCCTTGTGACATTAATAATACAAACATTTATGAACATTCAGACCAATCAAATTCCAATATTCATCAGGACTGTGCTGAACCTCAATATTCGTTCAATCTTTTGACAAATCGGTTATTCCTTTATCCAGATTGCAAGGAGGCTGGTCCCTATGTTAACTGACATTGGGCAAAGGCAGCGTGCACTCTCGACAGCCCGTCAAGTCCATCCCAGGGACACAAACACACACGTGCGCACACAACCATTCAAACTAACCCCAAGAGACAAGTTGAAATTAAGGTGAACATCTTTGGTCTGTGAAAGGAAACCAGAACACGACCAGGATACAAAATTCTTTGAGAGTTCGGCATGCCAACCATGGCACCACCCTGCCACCACTCAATATTTGACATGTAAATTATAATCAACGATTTCATCTTCAGTTTTCATGCATCTATTTGGCTGGTGTTAGTGTCAGTTAGCTAGGTGTTCATGCTACATTCATCCATACAAAACTGTATTTCGACACAAAAATCAAACAAAACAATTGTTCTATTTTGATAGAACAATGTAAAATCACCACCTTGCCAAATTAACGTGTACACATTTGGAAACACTCGAGTGGTATTATGAAAGAAAAACCACCAAGTATACTTTCAAAATTCTATACAATGTACAACATCTTGTTTATATTACATACAAAAAAAAGGTCATCCTTACCAGCACATCATTGCAGATCTCCTTCAGTTCCTGCTCGATCTTCAAACGATACTCCTTGGCCATAGCCTGCTTTTTCTCTCCGCTGGATTCAGTCTTTTGCTCAATGCTAGATATGACCCTCCATGAGGAGCGGCGTGCACCTACAACATTTTTGTAGGCCACAGAGAGCAGGTTGCGTTCCTCATTTGAAAGCTCATTACCACACTCCGTCACTTTCTTCATGGCACAAGCCATGTCGTCATAACGCTCAGCTTGCTCAGCGAGCTTGGCATTCTGCACGAGCGCAGAGTTTTCCATGGCTGTTTAGAACTGGAAAGAAATGAATGCAAGCTTATTTCACTCAGCTTTTGGACTTATTTTTGAAAAAAGGATAACTGTTGAAACAAATCTTTTCTAAAGATCAAGTTAGACACACATATATATATATATACACATACACACACTATATATATATATATATATATATATATATATATATATATATACATATATACATATATATATACATATATATATATATATATATATATATATACACACACACATATATATACATATATACACACACACACATATATATATATATACACACACACATATATATACACATATATATATATACATATATATATATACACATACACACACTCGCATATACATACACACACATATATGGCAAGTTAGGTAAAGTCTGTTGGGTTTTTACACCCGAGCCTCATGGCTCATCAGGCCGGTGCTTATTCCCGGTTTCTGTAGCGTGAAGCGACCAGGAGTTCAACTCCTCCTAGATGGGACGCTAGTCCATCACAGGTTACTTTCCCAGTATATTTTACTGGTACCCATTTATACTGCTGAGTGAACAGAGGAACACTTGTGATTGAGACCTTGCCCAGGGGTCTTAGCACAGTGAGGGTCTCGGTGGAATTTGAACTCACAACCTCCTGATTATGAGCGTAGCACCCTAGCCACTATGCCACACACACAAAAAGTTACCGTATTTTTCCAGACTATACATTGCTAGGGAGTACAAGTCACATCTTACAATGCCCTCTTGTGGTTGTGATTGGAAAAATAAACGTGAAATTATGTTCGTTATTATTATGATGAACAGAATTATATGTAATAAATTTCATATACAGGTCGCTCTGAAGTATAAGTCGCACCTTCAGCCAAAGTACGAAAAAATGACTTACAGTCTGAAAAATACAGTAAATACATTACTAGTCCTTCTAAAAAAAATTTACATAGTGATAAAGTTCATTATTTTGTGTAATGAACTGAAAAATTAAACTTTCATATATTTTAGATTCATTGCACACCAACTGAAATATTTCAGGTCTTTTATTGTTTTAATACTGATGATTTTGGTATACAGATCGTGAAAACCCAAAATTCTTAAATGAAAGTTTAATTTTTATCAGTACATTACAGAAAATAATGAACTTTATCACAATATGCTAATTTGTTGAGAAAGACTAGTATGTTGTATTCAAAATATGCATATTGGACATAGACTGACTAAGAGCCAGGACCTATTTTCTGCTTAGGGGTCATCCAACATTTTCCTAAGCATACAAAACGTACACGAGGGGGGAAGGAGTACGATGTTTGTGTATGCTTTTTAATATTATAAAAATTTCAAGCAACGATAATACATGCGCTCGTGAATATTTTGTGTGTGTACGTTTGAAATTCTAAATGCGCGATTCTCCAACCACCTGCGGTGTTGCAGATCTGCAAAGTCTGCAATGAATACTACCCAATGCGGTTTCCGCAGCTGATACATCAGAAGGCACCCCCCACAGCAAGAGTTGCGTTCCGCTGGACAAGAAATTATGTATATTCACAATCTTATAAATAAACTTAATGACTGTTATGGAAGAGAAAGTCGGATACAAGTTCCGCATGACTAGAGGCAGGAAGTAAACCGGAAGTTAACATCTAACGGGCTCTGCGCGTGTGCACGCCCGAGCTGACCAATCAACAAACATCAGTCAGCAATAATAGCTGAACACTGTCAATCAAACAAAGTGGGAGTGTGAGAAAGCACAGTTTGTTAGTACCGCCTCGGGCTCCTGCACGTGTTACAACACAAACATTGACACGCAGAGAATGAATGGTTCAAATAATCATAAGCCATCCAGCCTGTATATGTAGCCTAATGCTCAGTACTTTTATAAAATTAATAGGTGTTTGTGCTGTAAATATGTATTAATATTTGTTTGTGCCTTGGAATAGATAAATAACTTTAGCTCAATTTGTAAATGTATTTAGTACATGTACTTGCAGATGTAGTTTGAAATATTGAGAATATTTTTCGTTGAACTATAATATTTGATTCGTCTTCTGAGTGTAATAGATGAATCGTCTTCTGCTGAAAAACTGCTTGTTTTTGGCGTGAGATTCCATGTTGTTTATATATCATATGCTTTGACATGCATGCACTATATTTTATGTGGTACTTTGTATCAACTCAGTGACGTGACGGTAACTTTGTGTAGGCAACTTTGTGTAGGCGGGCACTTAGCAATGGTGGCTTTCAGGTCGATAACCTGTACGACAAGCACATAAAACAAAATCACTGTGTGTACAATGGTTTCATTATGATATAAAAAATTTAAGCCACAATCACCACCCCCACGGTCAGACCAACCTACGCCCTTGCTGATCACAAACTGAAGTATGGTCATCCAAAAGCCAAAGACCAAAGACCAATAAAAAAATGCAGACATTTATAATTATATTTTAATATAAAATAATATTATTTAAAAACAGTCATTTTTATTATTAAAACCAAATTTCTTAATATTAAAGCATGTGTCATTAAAAAGAATTCTTTAAATGTATATAATTTTATTGATTTCATTATTATTTGACTGGTGTATAAAAGTATTGATCAAGGAAATACATTGATTTATTTTAAAAAAGAGGTTTGAACATTGTTTTGTTTAATATCTTGTTTAAAAATCCTGCCGAGAAATAAACATTTATTTGTACGCTTTCGGAGGGGGAGTCATTGTTTATAGTGCAAACAGTTTATTTATATAAAATAATGTATTCTTACTCAGCAATCCATGTAAATATCATGAATCGAATAAGATACATAATCTCACACCGGGGTCCCCAACCACCGGTCTTCTCCTCTCGGCTGTTCCCTTCAGGGGTTGCCACAGCAAATCACCTGCCTCCATCTCACCCTGTTCTCTGCATCTTCTCTTACTCCAACGACCTTAATTTCTTCCTTCACCACATCCATAAATCTCTTCTTGGTCTTCCTCTAGGCATTCTGCCTGGTAGTTCTAACCTCAGCATCCTACTGCCAATATATTCACTATCCCTCCTCTGTCCATGTCCAAACCATCTCAATCTAGCCTCTCTGACTTTGTCTCCAAAACATCTTACATGGGCTGTCCCTCTGATGTGCTCATTTCTGATCCGATCCATCTTCGTTACTCTCAGAGAGAACCTCAACATTTTCATCTCTGCTACCCCCAGCACTACCTCCTGTCTTTTCCTCAGCGCCACTGTTTCTAAACCATACAACATCGCTGGCCTCATCACCGTCTTGTACACTTTTTTCATTCTTGCTGATACTCTATCACACATCACACCGGACACTTTTCTCCAACCATTCCAGCCTGCCTGCACACGCTTCACCTCTTTTCCACACTCTCCATTGCTCTGGATTGTTGAGCCTAAGTACTTAAACTCCTCCACCTTCCTTATCTCTGCTCTCTATAACATCACCGTTCCTCCTGGGTCCTTCTTACACACATGTATTCTGATTTACTAAGACTAACCTTCAATCCCCTCCTTTCCAGGGCATACCTCCACCTCTCTAGATTTTTCTGCACATGTTCTCTGCTCTCACTACAGATCACAAGGTCATCTGCAAACATCATAGTCCATGGAGATTCTTGTCTAACCTCGTCTGTCAGCCTGTCCATCACCATAGCAAACAAGAAGGGGTTCAGAGCTGACCCTTGATGCAGTCCCACCTCCACCTTGAACTCTTCTGTCACACCGACAGCACACCTCACCACTGTCTTACATCTCTCATACATGTCCTGCACCACTCTAACATACTTCTCTGCCACTCCAGACTTCCTCATGCAATGCCACAGCTCTTCTCTTGGCACCCCGTCATATGCTTTCTCCAGATCCACAAAAGGCACAATGCAGCTCCGTCTGACCTTCTCTGTACTTCTCTATTAACATCCTCAAGGCAAACACTGCATCTGTGGTGCTTTCTTGGCATGAAACCAAACTGTTGTTCACAAATGCTGACTTCTGCCCTTAGTCTAGCTTCCACTATTCTTTCCCATAACTTCATCGTATGGCTCATCAACTTTATCCCTCTGTAGTTGCCACAACTCCGCATGTCTCCCTTGTTCTTAAAAATGGGCGAGAAATCTTAAAAATTTCGGGGATGGAAACTCAAGAAAATGTTGTGTTTACATATACATACATACATATATATATATATATATATATATACATACACACACACACACACACATATATACATACATACATATATACACATATGTATATACACACACACACACACACACACACACACACACACACACACACAGAGTCGGCCCCCGTGTACGAAATCCCCGGGTTACGAACATCATTTGTCCCCGGGATACAAGAACAACCCCCTCTTACAAAAAGAAATTCAAACGCGCCAATCAAAATTTCACACGATACGCAAGTTGCTCCCTCATTGGCTGTCTCTCAACATCCCGCCCCGCTTGCCTCTCAGATAGAGACAGAAGGAAGCTTCACTCTAGTTTTTAGTTTAGTTTTTTAAGTTGTTTTAATTCAGCAAATGTTTAATAAACATGGGCGCATTTGAGCTCATCTGAAATTCCGATTCCTTAAGGAATCAAGTTGAGTTTGTCAAGCAGGGAATGGGCTTTGAATTCCACGTCTTGTGGGCGTGGCCTGCAGCGCGTGAGAGAGAGAGAGAGAGAGAGACAGACAGGGGTGTGTGTGTGTGTGTTAATAAAAAAATGTTTAATCATGGTTTAATTAATAAATGTTAATAAAATGGTTTAATATGTTAATAAAATGTTTAAAAGGTTTAATAAATAATTTTCTTTTAACAAATTTCAAACTAAATTGGTGTACTTTTCTCATTTTTAAAGGGTTTATCCAGTCCAAAGACTGGAGCCTTGGAACGAATTAGGCATTTAACATGCAAGATGCGACCCCTACTGACGAAATCCCCGCGTTACGAGAAAGGTTCCGGAACGGATTAATTTCGTAGGTTGGGGGACGACTGTGTGTGTGTATGTATGTATGTATATATATATATATATATACACACACACACACACACACACACACACACACACATACACACATCTCGGAGGATTAGATTTTAAAATACAGTGTTACCTCACCTTACGAAATTAATCCGTTCCAGAGCTTTTTTCGCAAGTTGAACCGCATTTTACTTGTAAAGTGCGCGATTCATTCTAAGATTCCCAATACTACCCTGTAAACCCTTTAAAAATAATAAAAAAAACATACCTTTTAAGACCTCCTTCTGCTTCAATATCGTACCGATGGTAGACGCGTTTGGCCATATTCCTTTGTGATATCACTCGAGCCCGTTCCTTCTCCTCACTCACCCCGGAAATCACACGTGTGTGTGCACGCGCGTGTGTGTGTGTTGACCATGTCTTACTAGCAGTTATAATATTATACACAGCAATCTCCAAATTAAATAACTCTCCTCCCAGTGACAAAATAAAAGACTGGGTGTGGTTCAGTCTCCACTCTGAGAATGGGTCAGTCAGTGCCGCATTAAGCATTATTTAAAAGAATGTTGAGCAGGCTCCTACTTAAAATAAGTCTTCATATACCTTTGTGCTGCTGTCATTTTTGAAATTAAAACTATGACAAAACAACATGACTATAACGAATAAAGAAAATCCCACGAAGGGCATGATGTAGACTACCCAACCTGTTAACACCTCTGGCTGCACCCCGTCCCTCACTTCGTGGGATAGATATTCGTTTACTTTATAAAAATACAAGAAGGACTTGAACACATTCATTTTCTTAACCACCTAATTAGGATTCTGGGGAGGCTGGCGATTTTTTTTTAAATCGAAATGTTTTTGTTGCAAGCAGAATTGTAATTTAATTTATTGTCTCTGCAGTCGTTTAAATCAATGCAACACGTTTTTTTCCCCTTTTCCTTCATGTTAATAAAACATTTTATGCAGTGTTATTTGATTTTAAATGTCAAAAAAAAGGGTTTGGGACTCCCAGTGTTTTCTTTACTGTGGAAAACAAGTCCAAATGGCTCAGGTTGCCGACCCCTGAACTAGAAGTATCCAGAAGACTCAGGCAGGTTCTATTCTGATGATGACCTTGTTTCATACAACATTCACCTTTTTGCACTTCTGCAGCAAAACATTTTCCTTCCTGAATCATATCAAGCAGTTCTACTTTTTCATGCAGTTCATTCCTTTTTCTGGTGCTTCTGCACCTTACCAGAAGCCTGAGAAGGTGCGCAGCGTTTGGGTGGCATGATGGAGCTTAACAGTAATTAAAAACACACACTAAAAAAAAAGCACGGGCACAAAGTGTGCGCGAATGAAAAAAAGGGGGCGTTATATCATCTCAACCAATCAGCAGCAAGGAGGACAGCCATTGGCTGAACTTGAGTGACGTGTCAGTTGCTCGGCAATCCGCAAATATGCAAATTGTGAGTGCAAAACCACGAATAGTCAAGGACCTACTGTACTTTCATTTATCTCAATCAGATTCACCTACCTGACCAGATACACCACTCCTCTCTTCTTCTCTCGTTTCCATTACATTATCAATGCAAATCTTACACTGAAATAGTTTTAATCAACCTCCATTTTCATAAAATCGCTGTGAAAGTCCCATGATTTCAAAGTTTTTACTATGGTGCTTTCACCGTGCGCATCTTGATACCTCACCTTCTTACTATGGGCTGCCATATTTGTTGAGTAGCGAGAAGTCTCGTGATGGTGACTAGAGCACATGCATGATCATGCATGTCAACAAATAAAATGGCAAGAATCAGAGTTGCACTGCCAAAGCTAGCAATAAATTTCTATGTATAACTTATGTCAGACAGTTGGTTTTTGTATATGCACATGCATTTTCCTCTGCGAATGGTCATTTGTTTGTGTTTTTTAGCCCTCATCATAACCTACAAGATCGTTAACAGCTTGCATTAAGGTCTCAAGATGCGTTATGAAGCAAGCAAAAAAAACAAACAAACAAAAAAAAAACAGAAAACATGAGCTGGAATGAATACGACTACAATGGATAACTTCATATGCAAGTTTCACATGGTACCAATGTGTCTCTATGAGGATAGTACACCCAGCCCCAGGTTTGATCAATTTTTCAAGGCAAAACTGTTCCAGCTCATTAACCCTTTTATTGTACCAACCATAATTATGGCCAATCTGCCAGTCTCTGCCAATAGAATTCATCCCCACTGCATGACACTATCCCCACAGTAAGGCACAGTAGTGGCAGTATTATGCTGTTTCAGTATCATCCCTGCAGCATGATACTGCCTCCTCCATGCTTTACTGTGGGGGTTGGTGTTCGCAGAACTATGAGATGTTTTGCTTTTGTACCAAACACACACAGACACACTGAGATCATGACACTAAATGAGATATCTAAAAATAAATCGGTAACACTAGGTCTTATTCAGGGGTTTCATAGGAGAGGGGAGTACTTTCCTTTTTTAAATTAGAATTTTTTTTAAATAACTTTGCAATTTGCACTAATGTGTAATTTCTTGCATAAAATCGATTCTTTCATGATATATATTCTATTTAGATTACAGATGGAATTTACTTATAGAAATCTGCTTGCACTCCACTGTACAAGTATACCTCGACTTGAGTCGTTTCGAGTTCAGTCATTCTCGATTACACATCAGTTTTCAAAAAATAAATGGAAAAAATAAGTTTACATTATATATTACAGTAAGCCCCTGCCCATTCGTGGTTCACCGTTCACAGCCACACATACTCGTGGATTTTGCAAATACTTTTTTCATAATGTTATTAAATTAGCATTGTGCTTCTCAATTATTTTCTGTGCCACCCCCTCAAGGAAGGGGGGGGAAAAAAAAAAAAAAAAAAAGTAATTTCACACACCCCCCAATGCGACTATAAATATTTGACTATAAAGTTGTTAATACACATTGTATCTTTATGAACATTAAAAAAAAAAGCATTAAATTTAAAAAAAAAAAAAAAAAAACACTTAAATTCTAGAACAGTATGGCAAAAAAACATGTTCCCCAGGGTCACAAAAAAACCTGTGTGATGCACTGAAGCTGCATAAATTGAAGCACGAAGTAGCGAGGGATCGCTGTGTATACCTATATACCGTCTTCAATGTGATAAGCGCCCAGAACGCTAAAAAAAAATTGGAGAGGGTGGGCACTTAAAATGTTTACCAGTGGAGTGGAACGCTAAGTGTTTTCCACTTCAATGGACGAACGCTTAAGCTCACGAACTTCTCGCCTCAAGAACATTAAATTTGCGAGCATATAGTCTCTGCTGACGAACTAGTTTTCGGCGGACGAATCAAACCACGCGGTCGAACAGCGCCACGGTGGCGGCCACGAGAAGCTGACGCACGCTCACGGCGTCACACCCCTTTCTTTGAGTGCGGAAGTGGTTTGTGTTTGATAGACATTTTGGACCATATTGAGTGCACTTTTGCTATTATGGGACCGAAAAAGACCCCACCACAGGCGGAGATCATTGAAAAACACGAACGAGGTGTGCGTTTGTGTGACTTAGCGTCCCAGTACCAGTACGCTAAGTCTACCATTGCTCCCATCCTTAAGAACAAAGAAGCTATTAAGGGTGCGTGTGTGGCTAAGGGTGTTTCCAAACAGTAGGCGTTTCCAAACACTCCTTCCAAACAGTAAGTCCCTCCCTCCCTCCTCCTCCCACTCCATTCCATCAAGCCATCAACTACCATCACAAAGGTAAATAAAACGACTATTATACAGTAGTTTATTTCTTTAATTACAATACAAAAGCACATTTATTATACATAAAATAAGGTATATTTGTGTGTAGTTTTAAGGCTTATTTAGGAGAAAATTATGTTTTATAGGGACCTGGGAACGGATTATTCTCATTTTAATGGTTTCTTATGGGAAATAAATGTTCGGAAGATGAACTTTTTGCCTCACACATACTTTCTGGGAACCAATTATGTTCATGAGCAGAGGTATCACTGTACCAGGAAAACTCTTATTGTTCCGTTATTATTTTGTGGTATCAACCAAACCACTTACATGAAAGATGAAAATAAACAGAAAAAAGCAAAATTTTCACAAAAAAAAAAAAAAAAAAAAAAAAAAAAAGGGGGGACCCCTTACTTTTCCCTCCTGGTGCTGTTCCTTTAAACATTTTTCTGGAAGTAAAATCTCATCTCATCTCATCTTCTTCCGCTTAGTCCGGGGTCGGGTCGCGGGGGCAGCAACCTTAGCAAAGAGGTCCAGACATCCCTCTCCCGAGCCACTTCCTCCAACTCTCCCGGGGGGACACCGAGTCGGTCCCAGACAAGCCGAGAGACATAGTCCCTCCAGCGTGTTCTAGGTCGACCCCGGGGTCTCTTCCCGGTTGGACATGCCCGAAACACCACACCAGGGAGGCGTCCGGGGGGCATTCTAACCAGATGCCCAAGCCACCTCAACTGGCCCCTCTCAATGCGGAGGAGCAGCGGATCTACTCCGAGCTCTCCCCGGATGGCGGAGCTTCTCACCCTATCTCTAAGGGAGAACCCCGCCACCCGGCGAAGAAAGCTCATTTCAGCCGCTTGTATCCGTGATCTTGTTCTTTCGGTCATTACCCAAAGCTCGTGACCATAGGTGAGGGTTGGAACGTAGATCGACTGGTAAATTGAGAGCTTCGCCTTGCGGCTCAGCTCCTTTTTCACCACGACGGACCGGTACAGGCACCGCTTAACAGCAGAGGCTGCAGCGATTTTTCCCCCCTCCTCGAATCGCCACCTTATCGTGGTGGAGGGGTTTGCGTGACCTAATGATCCTAGGAGCTATGTTGTCGGGGGCAAATGCCCCTGGTAGGGTCACCCAAGGCAAACAGGTCCGGGGTGAAGGTCCAGACAAAGTGCGATTCAAAACAGACCCCTAAGACATGAGAAAACAACACAGGAATCAGTCTCCCTTGCCCGGACGCGGGTCACCGGGGTTCCCTCCTGGAGCCAGGCCCAGGGGAGGGGCTCGGCGGCGCCTGGTGGTCGGGCTTATACCCATGGAGCCTGGCCGGGCCCAGCCCGAAAAGGAGACATGGGTCCGCCCTCCCATGGACCCACCACCCGTGGGAGGAGTTTTAGGGGTCGGGTGCAGTGCGAGTTGGGTGGCAGCCGAAGGCATGGGTTCTGTCGGCCTGATCCTCGGCTGCTTACTCTGACCTTCGGGACATGGAATGTCACCTCTCTGGCGGGAAAGGAGCCTGATTTGGTGCGTGAGGTGGAGAGATACCGACTAGATATAGTCGGGCTCACCTCAACGCATAGCTTGGGCTCTGGAACCATCCATCTCGAAAGAGGCTGGACCTTCTTCTATTCTGGAGTTGCTGATGGGGAGAGGCGGCGAGCGGTGTGGGTATTCTTGTTGCCCCCGTCTCGGTGCCCAAATGTTGGGGTTCTCCCGGTTGACGAAAGGGTAGCTTCCCTCCGTCTTCGGGTGGGGGGCGGGTCCTGACTGTTATTTGTGCTTATGCACCAAATGACAGTTCAGAGTACCCACCCTTTTGGAGTCTTTGGGGGTGTTGGAGAACGCTCCCTCGGGAGACTCGCTCGTTGTCTTGGGAGACTTCAACGCCCATGTGGGCAACGATAGTGTGACCTGGAAGGGTGTGATCGGTAGGCACGGCCTCTCCAGTCTGAATCCGAATGGTGTGTCGTTGTTGGACTTCTGTGCTCGTCATAGTTTGTCTATCACGAACACCATGTTCGAACATAAGGGTGTCCATAAGTGCACTTGGCACCAGGACACCCTAGGTCACAGTTCGATGATTGACTTTGTAGTCGTGTCATCGGACTTGCGACCATATGTTCTGGACACTCGGGTGAAGAGAGGAGCTGAGCTGTCTACCGATCACTACCTGGTGGTGAGTTGGCCGGTGGTGGGGGAGGATGCCTTCCAGGCCTGGCAGGCCCAAGCGTGTACTCAGGGTCTGCTGGGAGCGTTTGGCGGAGCCCCCTGTCCGAGAGGCCTTTAACTGCCGCCTCCAGCAGAGCTACAACCACGTTCCGGAGGAGGCGGGGGACATGGAATCTGAATGGGCTATGTTTCATGCCTCCATTGCTGAGTCGGAAGCCCATAGCTGTGGCCGTAAGGTCGTCGGTGCTTGTCATGGCGGTAATCCCCAAACCCGGTGGTGGACAACTGCGGTGAAGGGGGCCGTCCAGCTGAAGAATGAGGCCTATCGCGTTTTATTAGCCTGTGGGACTCCTGAGGCAGCAAACGGGTACCGGCAGGCCAAACGTGCTGCAGCTGAGGCTGTCGCAGATGCAAAATCTCAGGCGTGGGAGGAGTTTGGTGAGGTCCTGGAGAGTGATTATCGGTTGGCCTCAAAAAGGTTCTGGGCCACCGTCCGACGCCTCAAGAGGATGAAGCAGTTCTTCACAAACACTGTTTACGGTGGAGGTGGGGAGCTGCTTACCTCGACTGGGGATGTTGTTGAGAGGTGGAGGGAATACTTTGAGGACCTCCTCAATCCCACCAACATGCCCTCCATGGAAGAGGAAGACCCTGGGGGTTCGGGTGAGGGTCCGCCCATCACTGGAGTGGAGATCACTGAGGTTGTCAAAAAGCTCCCCGGTGGTCGAGCTCCGGGGTTGGACGAGATCCGCCCGGAATACCTCGGGACTCTGGATGTTGTAGGACTGTCTTGGTTGACACGTCTCTGCAACATCGCGTGGTCAACGGGGGCTGTACCTCTGGATTGGCAAACTGGGGTGGTGGTCCCAATTTTTAAGAAGGGGACCGGAGGGTGTGTTCCAATTATCGGGAATTACACTCCTCAGCCTACCTGGGAAAGTCTATGCAGGGGTACTAGAGAGGAGGATCCGACCGATAGTCGAACCTCGGATTCAGGAGGAACAATGTGGTTTTCGTCCTGGCCGCAGCACTCTTGACCAACTCTATACGCTCCACAGGATTCTGGAGGGGGCATGGGAGTTTGCCCAATCTGTCCACATGTGCTTTGTGGATTTGGAGAAGGCTTTCGACCGTGTCCCTCGAAAGATCTTGTGGGGCGTGCTCCGAGAGTCCGGCGTTCCGGATCCGTTGCTCCGAGCTATTCGGTCGCTGTATCACCGGAGCCAGAGTTTGGTCCGTATTGGTAACAGCAGCTCGGATTCGTTTCCGGTGGGAGTTGGAGTCCGCCAAGGCTGTCCTTTGTCACCGATTCTGTTCATAATTTTTATGGACAGAATTTCTAGGCGCAGTCGAGGTGATGAGGGGTTCTGGTTCGGTGGCCATCGGATATCATCTCTGCTTTTTGCGGATGTTGTTGTCCTTTTGGCTTCATCAAGTCGGGCCCTCCAGCTCTCATTGGAGCGATTCGCAGCTGAGTGCGAAGCACCAAAATCAAGCCAATCAACACGAATGTCAAATTTAGCACATGGCACGTTGAACCAATCAACACGAACATAAATTTAAAACACGTTACTGGTCATGTGCTTTTGTTGATGAAGTTAGTGAGCAGGAGAATCCGGTGGAAAAATACTCAAATGTCTGATAGTTCCATATCCGGCTCATCGCTCCATTCATTCAGAGCATTTGATAGTTTTGCTGTAGCAGTTTCTAATGGTTCATCAGTTGTTGGACATTTACCAAGAGAACATGGTAAAATATTTGTTTCTTTTTTTAAAAGCATGGCGGAACAATCAAATGTTTTGTTACTGATGAACATTATAGACATTCCCCAGTGGCAGGGGGTCTTGAAACACCGTGTAAACTCACTTTTACAGGCAGTGAACGCCTGATTTTACAGTTATAAAAACTGATCGAATAAAATTGTTGTTTGATGTACGATTTTGCTCCCATTACACACGGGCGGTTATTAGACACAAGCTCAAAAACACTGGGGGGAGGGGGGCTTATTGGAGCAGAGCGCTTGTTGTGTCAAATACAGCAAGTTGTTTTCGAATGTCGCCTCTCCTAGAACCAATTTACAATGTAAGCCGAGGTATACCTGTATATTCTTCCATACTGCTATGATTTATTCTAAATCTACTACAGTGGACACACTCGACAAAACAAGCATAAAATGTCCCACCCACATAAACAAAGCAGGAAGATTTTACTACTATATCACTGGTGTTTCTTCAAAAAGTTATTACACATAATTCTGTTCTTCATAATATTAAGACAATTTCACGTTTGTTATTTTTACACTAAACCACAAGAGGGCAGTCTAGGCTTGGGGACCAGTACCTGCACATATGAAAAAATGGCCCCAAAAAGAAAATCCTATTCTGAGGATTACAAGCTGAAAATAGTGAAATACGCAGCCGAAAATGGTCATCGAGCAGCAGAAAAATTTTTTTTTGGAGTGAACGAGAAACTTGTGACTGGAGAAAAGCGGAAATGACTATTACTGCAATGAAGAAAACAAAAAAGCTAATCAGGGGCTAAAAGCTAGATGGCCACAGCTAGAGGAACAAGCTCGCACATGGGTGCTTGACCAACCATAATAATAACGAACATGTTTACTTTTACACTCAACCCCAGAGGGCAGAAAAGCCAAGGTTACTGCAATTAAGAAAACAAAAAAGCTAATTGCGGGCGAAAAGCTAGAGCTACGTCTCCATGTCCAGGTAGTTGTCATGGAAATTAATATAAATGACTTTGCGTGAAAATGTCTGTGTGTTCCCGCTTCATGCAACAAAACCCCCTCTCGATCAGAGCGAGGACCACATCACAAAAACTGCCAGTAGATTTCCAAGCCATGGTAGACAGTTTCCATGAGTTTGCAACTTATACTCCAGTGGAACTTATACAGACGCTCCCCAGAACGAGTCACGTTCCGGACGGCCGTTCTTTAGATGAATTTGTCCGTCAAGTCATTACAGGGCGTTCTTTAGAGGGGAACGCATGTTTAAAGCCTGTATAAGTAACCTCTACGAATTTGTACGGCCTTGTGGGCGTGGTCCGCAGCACGTGGGAGGAAAGAAAGGTGTGTGTGTTTTAAAAATGTTTAATAATGGTTTAATTAATAATATGTTAATCAAATGGTTTAACATATAATTTTCTTTTAACACATTTCATACAAAATTGGTATATTTTTATCATTAAGGGTTTAATCCAGTCCCAGGACTGGAGACTTGGAACGAATTAGGCGTTTAACATGTAAGATGCAACCCCTACTTACGAAATCCCCACAATACAAAAATGGCTCTGGAGCGGATTAATTTCGTAAATTGGGGGCCTATAAATATGTACACACTAATATTTTATATATATATATATATATATATATATATATATATATATATACACACATACATACATACATACACACACACACACGTATGTGTGTAATTTACGAAATTAATCCGTTCCAGCACCATTTTCGTATTGCGGGGATTTCGTAAGTAGGGGTCGTGCCTTATATGTTAAACGCCTAATTCGTTCCAAGTCTCCAGTCTTTGGACTGGATAAACCCCATAGGCCTTTAAAAATTATAAAAGTACACCAATTTTGTATGAAATGTGCTAAAAGTAAAAGAAAATTTATTAAACCATTATTTTAACATATTAATTAAACCATTATTAAACATTTATTAACACACACACACACACACACACCTCTCTCTCTTTCTAGTTATGTCCTTCTCTCGCACACACTGTGTGCCTCGCCCACAAAACGTGGAATTCAAAGCGCATTCCCTGCTTGACAGACTCAACTTAATTTGATTCCTTGAGGAATCAGGATGCCAGATGATCTCAAATGCACCCACATTTATTAAACATTTAGCGAATTAAACAACTTAAAAAACTAAAAACTAAAGCGTTATTCCTTCTCTCTCTGTCTGTCTGTCTCTGTCGCGCGTGGGTACGCTGCGGGCCACGCCCACAAGACATGAATTCAAAGCGCATTCCCTGCTTGACCATTTACTGAATTAAAACAACTCAAAAAAAAAAAAACTAAAGCGTTATTCCTTCTCTCTCGCTCTCTCTCGTGCGCGCACTGCGGGCCACGCCCACAAGACATGAATTCAAAGCACATTCCCTGCTTGACAAACTCAACTTGAATTTGATTCCTTGCGGGATCGGAATTCCAGATAAGCTCAAACGCACCCACATTTACTGAATTAAAACAATTTAAAAAACTAAACTAAAATCTAAAGCGTGAAGCTTCCTTCTGTCTCTATCTGGGAGGCCAGCGGGGCGGGATGTTGAGAGACAGCCAATGAGAGAGCAATTCGCGCATCGTGTGAAATTTTGATTGGCGCATTTAAATTTCTTTTCGTAAGAGGGGGTTGTTTCGTATTTCGGGGACGGAAACTCAAGAAAAATGTTTTTCGTAATCTGGGGATTTCGTACAAACGGGTCTTCGTCAATTGGGGGCCGACTGTGTGTGTGTGTGTGTATATATATATATATATATATATATATATATACACACACACACACACACACGTACATATACACACGTATGTATGTGTGTATGTACAGGCATCCCTTGTCACTTCGCGATTTGAACATTGTGGTATTTTAATAATTTTTTTTTTTTTTAAAACATTCAAAACTCGTGCTGAAACTCACATGTAAGCAAGTGGAAGGCAGGGACCCAAGGCAGGCTGCATCTATTGTTTCCAAACGAAGTGCCCCTCCTTCTCAGTTCAGGCAGGGACCGCCCACTCAACTCAATCTCGCAAGCTGATTGGCTTAGACGCATGACTGTTGCCTCGCACATTCCCACGGGATTTTTTGTGATCTTACTGTATAGTGTTTGTGGACGTTCTGCACCGCGGAGAAGAGGTACAGTACTTAAAGTATTTATATATAAATTCTATTTAAATATTAATACATTCACGAAGCTCCTAGGTTTTAAACATTTCATAAGGGGGGAAAAAAAGCTATTTCATGACACTGAAAGAGCTCTAGAAAGTTTAATTTCTAATCTCCATATGCATACTGTGCCTCAACCTTTGGGTTTATCATGTGGGATTCCAACTCTGATAAAAGTGTCACAGTCACAAATCAAATAGTCACTCATAGATATGTCCTGCCTCACAACACTATTATAAACAGTCATTGTCTTTAAACACAATCTGGAAACAAATTATACACGACATGCTATACATAACATACGTTTTTTTCATTAATGTTTTTGTCTTTAGTGCTTTAGCATGGCACTTTCTTGCTTCCTTTTGTGCAGCATGAACTGTCCTTCTGGAGGCTACCTTAGACAGTTTGTTGTGCTTCTGGATGCTGGGGCATTTCAGTTGAGGTTGATTCATAGTTTTACATTTCCAATATTAATGAGCTACTTACACGAGCACACACTCCCGCTGCTGTTTAGAAACACTGAATAACAATGCCTATTTACATAAGTTAATTATGAAAAACTGGTGAGTTATTGCTGCAATAATTTATTTATTCTCACAGCAGAAAAATGGTTCAGTGACCACAGAGTCGGCTCATTTGATTCTGTTCACGGAATAAACACGTGAACGTCCTACGCTTAAAACATGCATGCATTCACAATAATTTTAAAAATATAATCAGAAAATAGACAACAAAACTCTCAAACATACCTCAAAATTAACTACTCGATTGGTGACAGAAACTGGTTGTTTCACTGAGTCTTTTCTTCACATGGAAGTTTCTGATCGAACAGCAAACAAAGGGTTTAGTCCGTAGGTTTCTGAAGTCTTCGCTTGAACACCAAATGTTCTGGCAATTGAATGCTACGGTTCCCTTTTACATCCATTCCCACCTAAACTTGTTTTTCACAACTAATACATTTTTGATTCGAGCAGAATCTTTTCTCTGGATCACCGACCTGCTTTAGCTGAACAGATCGGAAGTTGTGCGAATGTCTACGTACATGTTTCAACATCAGCGATTGGCTATTAGAATGCCATCAGCCAATCAGCAGTAACGTTTCAAGAGAGGTCATTTTATGCAAAATTCGGGACGGAATAAAAGTGGAAAAGGTTATTTTAACATATTCGGTGTGAAAAAATGTTTTTTGTTTGTTTGTTTTTTTTAAACTGGGTTAATGAAAAAAAAAATCGGAAATACGTGAATTCGCGGAAAAATCACATGCCTGATAACTACCATTACCGTTTCTCAAAACACATTGTAAAATAATATTTAATATATCAACATTAATTTCAAATAAATTAAATTCAAGAAAAATAATTTCAAATAGATAAATTTTAATCAAACTTAATGAAATACAGTATCAAATATAACCTTTAACATTCTCTATGATGTAATCTTTCTGCTTGTAAATGGTTCCGACAGTCCATGAAGTGTAAAACAGCCAATCAACACTTACAATATGTGAGGCGCTCGACACCGAAAGTAGTTCACTTATTTGTGCTTGAGAAAAAAAAAGCACGGGTTATACGGACTTCCGGTCTTTCAAGTGAGCAAGCACGCTGTTGAATACTGGTTTAGTACTCAGCCTGCACTGATGTGACTCACCAGCAGAGCTGAGAGTTCTCTTGCTTTTCTGGAGTCGGGTTTTCATTCATTTTACAACTCTCTTTGCTTAACCGAGTATGCATGGGAGATTGTGCCAATCCGAACAGATAGTTAATTCATCACTGTGTATGAGACTTGCACCCATGCTAGTAGGCTTACACTTCTGTCCAACCATATTTGCTTAGGGTTACAAAGGTACACAAAAACAGTGTAAACACAAAGAACACAGAGACGACCTCTTAATACAAGGATAACACGCTATATATATATATATATTATATATATATATACACACACACACAGTGATACCTCTGCTCACGAACATAATTGGTTCCCAGAAAGTGTGTGAGGCGAAAAGTTCGTCTTCCGAACATTTATTTCCCATAAGAAACCATTAAAATGAGAATAATCCGTTCCCAGGTCCCTATAAAACAATTTTCTACTAAATAAGCCTTAAAACTACACAAAAATATACCTTATTTTATGTATAATAAATGTGCTATTGTATTGTAATTAAAGAAATAAACTGTACTGTATAATAAAATCGTTTTATTTACCTTTGTGATGGTAGTTGATGGCTTGATGGAATGGAGTGGGAGGAGGAGGGAGGGAGGGACTTACTGTTTGGAAGGAGTGTTTGGAAACGCCTACTGTTTGGAAACACCCTTAGCCACACACGCACCCTTAATAGCTTCCTTGTTCTTAAGGATGGTGGTAGACTTAGCGTACTGGCACTGGGACGCTGAGTCACACAAACGCACACCTCGTTCGTGTTTTTCAATGATCTCCGCCTGTGGTGGGGTCTTTTTCGGTCCCATAATAGCAAAAGTACACTCAATATGGTCCAAAATGTCTATCAAACACAAACCACTTCCGCATTCAAAGAAAGGGTGTGGCGAACTGTGACGCCGTGGCGTCGTCAGCTTCTCGTGGCCGCCACCGTGGCGCTGTTCGACCGCGTGGTTTGATTCGTCCGCCGAAAACTAGTTCGTCAGCAGAGACTATATGCTCGCAAATTTAATGTTCTTGAGGCGAAAAGTTCGTGAGCTTAAGCGTTCATCAGCGGAGGTTTTACTGTATGTATATATATATATATATAAAAACAATGTATATATAACAACTGGGAAGGAGGGGCACGTTCAGTCTGTCGTTTGTAAACGATGGACGCAGCGTCATTCCATCATTGCGTCATTACATCAACGTACTACGTAGGTACATCTAAAGTCAATTTGACTTTTTTTGGGAGGGGAAAAAAAAAAAAAAAAAAAAGTCAAACGGATGAACGCAAGTCGGGGAACGTCTGTACTGGGTTTGTGTCCTTGGCATTTCCATGTGGAGTTTGCGCGACTTCCTCGTGAATCTCAGAATGATGTCATCAAGGCCCAAGTTAACATGTACAAGTATACACATGATGGGAACTGGATACAAATAAGATTGGGGAGAAAAATAAGAGGGGTGGGGGGGTGTTAAAGTATCGGATTTTGATACATTCATGCCATTTATTGACAGATTTGTCCTGGGCATGTGAAAAAGTATAGATTAAAAAAATAAATAAATACATACATATCAATTGTGTAGTGAGAAACTAAAAATGTACACACACCTGAATTAATACATAAACACAAACTCCTGAAATACTGAAATGAAATTATGTTTGAAGAAGTCATCCTCTATGTTAACTTGTGCCTTGATGATGTCATCATTATGAGATTGAGTTAATAAATCGATATCCTTTTTTTTTTTTTTCCAAATTACAGCTATTGGTCTAAGATTTCACAGATTTTAGGATAGAGGATTTTTTAGAAAAATATAAATTAATTATTTTGGCTTGCTTTCCTTCTGCTCCATTTCACCACTAAATCAATACAACCCTGTGGATAGTCCTCCTCTTGGTCCTTTTAAAACTATACTACATGGAACGCCTTTCACTCCATTACTGAGACATTATCAGTACAAGCCTTCTGCATAAACACTGGATTCGTGCTCTGATGGGCTTATGTTCACAACCTGCCTCCAGAATTCAAATGGAGAATTCATGTGTCGGGTGTGCACGAGTGCGCATGCGCGAACCGTTTCCCCTCTTCACTGCAGGCCGCCTTCATAGCATAGTGCGCTTGTTCATTATAATAAAATTCCCATTGTCCTCTAGGCGTGTCGGATACAATGATGTACAACAGTGACATGATTTATTTATTATTCTTGGTGCTCTCGTCTTTGATCATGTTATACAGGGCTTTATCGATGCGTTTTCTAAGCATAATTTCCTCATATCTAGAAACGCGAGTTTATATAAAAAAAAAAAAAAAAGAACGTTTTATCAGATTAATGTAGGAGGGGAAAAGGTTTTTCTGTAAAAATTCTGTAGTGAACTGAGATCCACTTGGATCTTACAATGAAGCGGCCCTGACTGACATGCGAGGGGAAAATACGGATGTGCCTTTATTCTCCACCACACCCAGTTCTTCCTTCAGCTACTCATTGACCCAGTCGGGTTTTTTTTTTTAATTTTTTCAACTGTTCACCACTACATAACGAGTACAGTTGCTAAAAATTGTTCAAAAAATCAATGAAATCCACGCAATTACGTACTTCTACATCACTACTGCAGCTTAGCTTTTGAGATAAAAATGAAGTTATAACGTCTTCTGCTTTCACACCAACTAACCCAGACTCATTCAAAAAAATAAATAAATAAATAGGGAAGTACACAGTCACATATGTAAAAGAAACAAATATATCTTCTGGATAAATCCGTTCGTACTCAAAGAAGGTTATGTCAGTAGTGATCATGGATGCCGTGTTTTTTATAACCCACCCGATTTCGCAGTAGCAGGTTTGACATGTCTGTTCCTGCCTATTTTAATAAGACTCCCCCACACACACCACACACACACCTGACTTGTGGGATAATAAGGACTTAAAACACAAGAGGAACAAAGCCGGGTTGACTGAGGTTTTATCTACCTCGTTGTTACCTCGCTCTCCTTTCAGGTTTCCTTCAGACCGCCTCGCTCAGAGAACGTTTAAAAAAAAAAAAAAGAAGAGGAACAAAAAGGGCAAACCACGGGTTTACATAACTACCTAAAGGAATATATGCTTTTATTCTCTGTTCGAATCATTTTTTAATCAGGGTAACATCAGAGTAAACAAGTTAAACTTACCTTACCTGTTCGGCAGCTGGACTTAACCAGCTAGCAACCGCCTTATTGTGCTATTGTGGCTAATTTTGTGCCACATAACGTGACACGGGACAACTAATAACCGCGTTATGGACCTCAGACCACGTCCATCACGAGGAAATCAAGCTATAAAGAGAATAGAAATGTCTTACCTGGATGAGAATGACGGATGAGTGAGTAGAATGCAGTTGTTAAACGAAAGCTGGCTAACTGCTGCGCACAGCTGATTCTCGTGCGGGTTAGCGATGGTGTTCGGCACGGGGTTTCCCTCCAATCACAGACCGGCCCCAGGGGCTGAGCGAGCGCGCCATTACGTCAGCGGTAACCAAGGCAACGCCTGATTTAGTAGCCAGCGTTTCAACAAGTGGGAAGTGGTGGCCTGGTGGCAAAAGAGCTGGATTACTGATCCTAAGGATGTAGGTTCGAGCCCCACTCTTCACGGGTTGTCACTGTCCCCCTCCAGAGCATCCAACTGGGTTATCAAAGGCCGGCCATGTCTCTCACTGTCTGTGGTGTGAGGCTGTAAAAGAACCATTGCTGACTTTCGACAAGAGTAGCTGCATAGTCATCAGTGTGTTTCTGCCCTGCGATGGCCTGGCGAGCTGTCCAGAGTGTACTCTGCACTTGCCTGCCTGGAGTCGGCTGAGATGAGACGGGCGCCAGCCTCCCTGTGATCCTAATTAGGATTAAGTGGTTACAGAAAATTAATTAATGAATGTTTCAACAACCAGTCCAAACCGACTACAGTATAGCCTTACCCTACCATGTCCTACTGTTTAATATGGCTAATGTATTAAAGGAAATTAAACTAGTTATGAATATCATAGGCAAATGTAATACATGATATGACCAAGCAATAGACATCCTGCTATATTTTAATTCCTGCTGAAAATTCAGCTTAGCCTGACTATTTACATACAGACTGATGTGATTCATCCAACAGACCATCTGCAGCTGCGACATTCTCCTGCATCCTTATTGGTATTTATTTAAATTGATCAATAATTGGTTGGGATTTTCCTATTCACCTCATTGCTGACTACTTTTCTGAAAACTACTGTACTCCAAAACTTTCTGTTGTTCAACCCCTACGACCTTGTAAAGAGGTGTTACCAGTTTGACTAGCTCAGTCTGTGTTTTTGGTATCTGGGACCTGGTCAGATTACACTGAATTATTGCAGGAAGAATTCCATGCAAACTATAAGCAGGCCGTTATGACCTCAGATTTATATCAAGATAGCACGTACTGTACTCACTTTCTCACTCGTTTTCCAAATTAGGGTCATGGGGAGGCCAACGCCTATCCCACTGGCTACACTGGGTGAAGGTGTGATAAAGAATTTTTCAACACCTGAAAAAATTTTCCAGACCATCGCAAGACCAACACACTCAACCATTGACAATTGAGTTCATGTAACCACTTAATCCTACTTAGGGTCATGGGGAAGATGGCGCCCATCCCAGCCGACTCCGGGCGAGGGCAGAGTACACCCTGGACAGCTCGTCAGGCCATTGCAGGGCTGAAACACTCTGATGGCTTTGAAGCCGACTTTTGTCGAAAGTCAGCAATGGGTCTTTTACACCTTCCGCCATAGACAACGAGAGATATGACCAGCCTTTAATAACCCAGTTTGCTGCACTGCACAGGTTGTCACTGTCCCCCCAGACAGTGACAACCTGTGGTCAGTGGGGCTTGAACCCCCAACCTTAGGATCATTGGTCCAGCACCTATATCACTAGGCCACCAACAACCATTGACACTCACATCCATATCTATGGATTTGCGCCAGTTGATTTGCTTAATGTGTATGGGCGATGCATAGCCTAATGGTTAGAGAATCAGGTTTGGGCCCCGAAGGGTCACTGGTTTGGTAATATGTATGGTGACGGTGTGTGTGTGTGTGTGTGTGTGTGTGTGAGCAGCACCTCCCCTTCTGCCACTTTAAAGGCACCTAAATCACGACTGCTCTTTGGGTGGCCAATACTGCTCTGTGTGTGTCCTCACTTTGGATTGGTTAAATGTAGAGTGAAATTTCCCTTGAATGATTAATGTGTTCATTTATTCATTCATTTTCTGAAGGTAGAATACACCCTGGAGGACTCAACAGGCCATCGCAGGGTAGAAACACACTGATGGCTATGCAGCAATCCTGAGCAGTGGTGGCCCAGTGGTAGGGTGTGGGATGACCAAGGTTGGGGGTTCAAGCCCCACCGTTAATGGTTGTCAGTGCTGTCCACCCAGTGTAGATAACTGGCCATGTCTATCATTGTGTGTGGTGAGAGGCTAATGTAAAATAACCATTGGTGACTTTCGTCAAGAGTAGACTGTGCACAGCCATCAGAGTGTTTCTGCCCTGCGATGGCCTGGCGAGCTGTCCAGGATGTACTCTGTTCTCGCCTCGAGTCGGCTGGGATGGGTGCCAGTTTGCCTGCGACTCCAAATAGAATTCAGAAGCTCAGAATGAATGAATGCAAAAACCACTTCTAATTCTTCTTCCACATCTGCAGCAAGTATCCAAAACAGTTCCTGTAACTGTATTGGATGGATAAACACCATTTTTTTTTTTTTTTTAATCATATTCCCTCAATTTCCATTAACATTCCAGGGCGAGCCTTGAAAAAGTTATCTCAGGTCTATCTCGAAAGCTTCCTGAGGATTGTAGCTTGGGGCTTTAACCCTAGAGGAGAAAACCAGTTTGTATGTCTAGTATTGTGCCATAGCTGAGCCGTCTCCATTCCCAAAACATAACCAGTGTCTCTCCCTCACGCCGGTCCCAAGCCCGGATAAATGCAGAGGTTTGCGTTAGGAAGAGCATCCGGTGTAAAACAAATGCTAAATAAAATATGCGAATCACAAGAAAGAATGACATACCGGATCGGTCGAGGCCCGGGTTAACGACAACCGCCATCGGTGCTGTTAACCAACAGGGTGCTGGTGGAAATTGGACTACTGTTGGTCGAAGACGTCGAAGAAGGAGAGGCAGGAGGCGTGTCCGTAGGCTCTTTGGGAGTAACGAGGATGGATAGGATTAGGAATGAGCACATCAGAGGGACAGCACATGTAAGATGTTTTGGAGACAAAGTCAGAGAGGCTCGATTGAGATGGTTTGGACATGTACAGAGGAGGGATAGTGAGTATATTGGTAATAGGATGCTGAGGCTGGAACTACCAGGCAGAAGGCCTAGAGGAAGACCAAAGAGACGATTCATGGATGTGGTGAAGGAGGACATGAAGGTCGTTGGTGTAAGAGAAGAAGATGCAAAGGATAGGGTGAGATGGAGGCAGATGATTCACTGTGGCGCCCCCTGAAGGGAAAAGCCGAAAGGAAAAGAAGCAGTTATCCAGAGTAACTTACAATTATAATTTTTATACAACTGAGCATTAAGAGCTCAACAGTGGTGATAGCGGGGGTTGAATCACTGACGTTTGGAGCAACAACCCACAGCCTTAACCACAGAGACACCATCGCAATAAAACATGCTCCACAGAGACAGAAAGAACTTCAGCAATGCACAGTGCAATGTCTACACCTAATTATGAAATACAAAAACTAAAAGGTGTACAGTGACTAGCGGAGCCAACACAAGCGTCCACTGACTTTTCACGCATGTCCACACGCATGTCCACTCGGACACATGCCAGCTCTGAACTAACTTGAAGACAAAAGATGAACTTGTAACGATCTAATTCGATCCTGTCATTAGAGCCATTGGAAAAAAATCCTCGCTTTGTAAACGTAACGACCGTCCTAATATTACGTTACTTTAGTACAATTTCCGTAAGCTCTGAAATATGTACTAGTATATGTGCTATGTTACTAGGAGCGAGTGCTCACCCATGGACTGTGGACAGACGGCCACACACAATTTCCTGAAGAATGAAAACTGACACATCAAACTACCATCTGCTAGCGAATACAAAAGTGTGTAAACTGTCCATCACCATCACTGTAAACAAAAGGCGTTCAACTATTTACATACAATGATCAGCAAATGCTTTCATATTTATATGGAGAGCTGACATTTAACACAAAAGCAAGCCTCCGCTGACCACAACATTATAGATTTATTGTCTATTTTTTTTATTTTATTTTATTGGAAAGACCTTTATTTTTATCAGTGTGATCTTTCTTTTCTTACACTATGTGGATAAGCTTTAGCATAGCAGATTAATCTGGATCCAGATAAAACATTTTAGCTTTGTACAAATGTTTAGCTCAATCAAATTTGCTGGTTAACTAAAACAATAAATTTAAGTATGATTAAAAAAAAAAAAAAAAAAAAAAAACCCAGACTGACATGGTATAACTCTTGCCTTATTGCAAGCACCTTAGTACCAGTTGGCCTCATGTGGCACATGGGTAATATTTGGGCTTCTACCTCAAAGTGGGACTGCATAGGCATGATCAAGCTCTGGAAGTGACAATGCCCGATCGTGTTTTCATTATGGTGACAGATAGGGCATTGGTGGTCTAGTGCAGGGGTGTCAAACTCGTGCCAGAAAGGGCCATGTGGCTGCAGGTTTTAGTTTCAACCAAGCAGCAGCACACCTGACTTTGCTCATTTAATCAACTCATCTGAGTCTTCAGGCCGCTGATTGGTCAATCTGTGTGCTCTGTACAGAGATTGACCAATCAACTGCCTGAACACTCAACTCAATTGATTAAATGAGCAAAGTCAGGTGTGCTGCTGCTTGGTTGAAACAAAAACCTGCAGCCACATGGCCCTTTCTGGCACGAGTTTGACAACCCTGGTCTAGTGGTTAAGGTTGGGGGTTCGAGTCCCCACAGGGTTGTCAGTGCAGCTCACTGGGTTATCAAAGGCAGGCCATGTCGCTCACTGTCTATGCTGAGAGGCATGTAAAAGAACCATTGCTGACTTTTGTAAAGAGTAGGTGCAGCGTGGTGAGTTATGGTTCAAACCCACAACTATGAAGGTTGTGGAGGCCATCTGCCAGCAGTGGCATGACAGGCTGATGATGATTATGGTGACAGACATGACTGTCTCAAATAACCTCTAGATTTTCAAATTGGCTAAAATCTGGTGGCTTTAAAAGTTGTTCCAAATGATCATCAGGGATCTTCAAGCCTGCTCCTGGAGATCTCCCTTCCTTAACTTCTTAAGGCAATAATCAGATGGTCAGATGTACTTGATTAGGGTTGGAGCCACAGTCTACAGGAAGGTAGCCCTTAAGGAACAGGGTTGTAGACTCCTGATCTAAATCATTTTATACTTATTGAACCACTTAGTGAACCTTGAACATTATCATCCTGACTTTAATGACAAAGGAATTGGGCGTTTTGAAGATGATGCCGCAACTTTATTTTCAACAACAATAATATGCGCAGATATCAAACTAAAACATGTAGAAGACAACATGACCGGGGTGTATAATACTATGAACCACTCATTCATTTTCATTTTCAGAACAGCTTAATCCTGATTAGGGTCACGGGGTGTCTGGCACTCATCTCAGCCGACTCTGGGCAAGGGCGGAGTACACCCTGGACAGCTTTCCAGCCCTCACAGGGCGGAAACACTCTGATGGCTATGCAGCCTACTTTTGATAAAAGTCATTATGAACCACAGTGTGGTTATTAATGGTTTTCAATAAATCATGACAGTACCAGGAAATAAAAATCTGACAGGTTGGACAAAGAAAGAAAAAAAAAAAAAACGATGAATAAAACTGCAGACAAGGAACTACACAAATAAATCTTACACATTAGTTAATACTTTCTTACTCATACAGCAAGTTTTTAATCAGTCTGGTTTAAAATCATAATAAGGGAATCCACTGACAATAGAAACGATGTCTGGAACAATGGTTTTCATTCTTACTCCTAGAGTCCTAGAAGTGAGTCAAATCCATGGTCATGGAGGGATATGATTAGACCTGTACATAACTGGGTAAAGTAATATAAAGATGATGGTGGAGTAGTGGTTAGCACGTGTATACATTAGTGTCAGAATTGGTCTAATTATGCAGCTTTGTGTTAGTTTAAAAACACATATTTATGTACCAAGAAACAGGTTTTTCAGAGATATATAGCATGATATATGATGTTCTCTGAAACAGGTAAAGCTTCAACCCTTCTTCAGCGTTGCTAACTTTAAACAATGCATTGATTGTGAGTGGCTAAAAACAACTATACATAAAATTAAAACTGACACATGTAGTACTACACTCTGGCAGTTGTTCTATTTCAACATGTCGTATCATGCCTTCATTGCAGAGCTTGCCTTATGCAGCAGGCTGATTTCAGGGTTGACAGTTTACAGGCAGCTTAACACATTTTATGGCATGCCTTTGTGGAGGTGGTTAAAACAATTACGCCTAAAACTGGAGCACACAGGACACAGAGCTTGCTTGATAGAAGAGGAGCTATTTCTGCTCTCCTCCACTTCAGCTCCATGGGGAAAAAAATTAATCTATTTTTTCACTTTGTCACATGTCCTGCTCTCACATGTGCAATCTTTAACCTATTTTAAGCAGATCTTTTCAGTATTAGTGAATGTGTATGGCCCACAATGCAAGAATCACTGCTTACACTGCTTAAAATGTATTTTGTGGTAGATAGAGAGATAGAAGTATACAATAGTTCAGTACAAGATACTACACTGACTAACTTTATCGCACATACCGTAAATAGGAATATTACGCAAGATTTGCATGACCGGTATGGCAAGGTGTTTTTGCATGAATGGAAAGCCACTTCGGCTGAGAATTGTAGTAGTACCTCTAGATCAGGGGTTAGGAACCTATGGCTCGTGAGCCAGACATGGCTCTTTTGATGACTGTATATGGCTCTCAGAGAAATCAGGTGGCCTTTCTTAACAGAAGATACGATAAGATAAGATAAGACACAGCTTTATTAATCTCACAATGGAGAAATTCACTGTTACAGGCTCTTGAGGTACCATCAGTAGGGGGTGCAAAAATAGATACATATACAAACATACACACATACATATATATTATATAAGTAAATAAATAAATAGATACATAAATGGTATAAATTAATAAACAATAAAAGAAAAGAAGGGAACGACTTTATAGACTGGCCTATATTAAAGTGTAATGTATCTGAGTGCAGAGTAGATGGGTTGATGTTCACAGTCAGTGGGGTAGATGTGGCTGATTAAAGTGCACGGGGTTTTTATTGCACATAACCGGTATTTTCACAGACAGTTACAAAGTGGCGTTGTACAGTCTGACAGCGGTGGGAATGAACGACCTGCGGTAGCGCTCCTTCCTGCACTGAGGATGTCTCAGTCGTCCACTGAAGGAGCTACTCAGCTTCTCTACAGTCTGATGAAGTGGGTGAGAGCTGTTGTTCATGATGGATGTGAGCTTTGCTACCATCCTCCTCTCACTCACCTCCTCCACAGAGTCCAGTGGGCAGCCGAGGACAGAGCTGGCCCTCCTGACCAGCTTGTTCAGTCTTTTTCTGTCCCGCTCTGTGCTGCCCGGGGCCCAGCAGATGGCAGCATAGAGGATTGCAGAGGCTACCACAGAGTCATAAAATGTCCTGAGCAAAGGTCTGCATACTCCAAAGGACCCGAGTCTCCTCAGAAGGTGGAGGCGACTCTGGCCCTTCTTGTACAGGGCGTTGGTGTTGTGGGACCAGTCCAGTTTATTGTTAAGGTGAACGCCCAGGTATTTGAAACTGTTCACTATCTCAATGTTCTGTCCCTGGACGTTCACTAGTGAGTGTGTGTGTGTGTGTGTGTGTGTTAGTGTGCCTCTTCTGAAGTCGACCACCATCTCCTTCGTCTTCCTGGTGTTCAAGCACAAGTGGTTGCGCTCACACCAGTCCACGAAGTCAACGATGACCGACCGGTACTCCAGCTCGTTCCCCTCTGACACACGACCCACGATGGCGGAGTCGTCCGAAAACTTCTGGAGGTGGCAGCTGTCTGTGCTATATCTAAAGTCTGAGGTATAAATGCTGAAAAGGAAGGGTGAGAGGACGGTGCCCTGCGGTGCCCCCGTGCTGCAGACTGCCACCTTTGACTTACAGCCGCGCAGCCGTACGTACTGTGGACGGTTAGTAAGGTAGTCGGTGATCCAGGCAGCAAGATGCCCGTCCACTCCCACGTCCTCCAGCTTTCCCCGCAGAATAGCTAAAATAATAGCTAGAATAACTAATACATAATTTCGCTGTCCTTTAAATAAAAATACAGAAAAAAGCCATAAAACAAAACATAAATAAATTTCACGCATTTCAATCTATACATCTATTTTCAGTCACTTGTCGCTGTGGCGCGCAGCGGAGAGCCAATCCTTTCTGTACTCCAGTGTGTGGGCAGGTCCGATACCTTGACCTCTAATTTTATTGGATTATATGCAACAGCCTGCGTGAGTAGGGCAGTGGTGGTCTAGTGGTATAGGACGCTGGATCGCTGATCCAAAGATTGGGGGTTCGAGTCCCACTCCCCACAAGGTTGTCACTGTCCCCCCCAGTGCAGCTAACTGGGTTATCAAAGGCGGGCCATGTCTCTCACTGTCTATGGTGTGAGGCATGTAAAAGAACCATTGCTGACTTTCGACAAGAGTAGGCTGCAAAGCCGTCAGCGTGTTTCCGCCCTGCGATGGCCTGGCGAGCTGTCCAGGGTGTACTCTGCCCTCGCCCGAAGTTGGCTGGGATGGGCACCAGCCACCCTGCGACCCAAGTTAGGATTAAGCGAGTACAGAAAATGAACTGATGAGCCGGTGTGAGTTGTTTTTGGGTAAAAAGGTAAATTTCCCTCGTTTTGATCAGCTGATGTGCATGAAGCCAAGCAGAGCTGGCAAACAAAACACAAATTGACAGAATGAAAAAACTTCAACCCGCAGACCAGCTGATTGCCTTGGGATGCGCTTCCTGTCACATAAACACTTCAGCGTGTGAGTCCTGTCGTATTGACATGCGCATGCGAGCAGTCCTTCTCACACCTGAAAAGCATCAAGACCAACTTGCGGTCATGTAATAGATGCAAGCCTAAACGCCTGCATAAAGCTGAACCTCAGCATGTATCAACCAGACTACAAAGCTATCAGCAAAACCATGCAGCACCAGAAGTCGCATTAATAGTAAGAAGTACTTTTCTTATTAATAAATGATTTCGTTACAACAATGTTGTTTAAAATAAATTCAGAGTCGTATTATACCCTAAAATTGTTGGTCTCAGTATTAAAAAATATACTGTATTTGGCTCTCAGAGGAATAGATTTAAAAAAAAAGTTTTTTTGGCTCTCTTAGTCAAAAAGGTTCCAGACCCCTGCTCTAGATACAGTCAGACTCCAGCGCCTGAGCGTTGCTAAATAAAACCGTCATTTGTTAACAAAAAACAAAACAAACAAAAAAACCCATTTGTTATGATGGGTCTGTGGTCATCAGTTATCCAGTTCAAGATCCTTTCATTCATTTTCTGAACCGCTTAAATCTAATTAGGTTCACAAGAAGGCTGGCGACTCTTCGTGAGGGCAGAGTACACCCTGAGCAGCTTGCCAGGCCATCACCTTATGCAGCTACTCTGGAGGAAAGTCAGCAATGATTCTCAATAGACAGTGAAAGACACGGCCAGCTTTTGATAACCCAGTTAGCTGCACTGGAGGGGACAGCAGTGACAATTTACTGATTGGTTGGGCTTGAATCTCTCACCTAAGGATCAGTAATCCAGCACCCTACCACCAGGCCATCATTACCCTCCTGCTTACGATGAATACTAGTATCTTAATTACTAATGATGATTAATTGAACATTGATTATATTCCATAATCCTTTAAGCACAGTAAGATTTACTTTTGTCTTTTTTACCTTCAGGAATCTAGCACCGCTAAACAAAGTTATTATTTTACAAATATTTTAGAAATAACACTCACTGCACAGGTAGAGATTCTTAGAGACTTTAGAGAAAACTCAAGAAGATTAATACATCCCATAATGTGAATGCTCTAAAATAGACTATATAATAGAATAGAATAAAAGTAATAGACATCTGCATATTTTAACCATTAAACTTAATTTTTGTGTTGTACGTTAGTCATCCATTCATCCATATTCTGAACCACTTCATCCTAATTAGGCTTACTGGGAGGCTGGTGCCCTTCTCAGTCAACTCTTAGCAAGGGCAGAGTACACCCTGGACAGTACAGCAGAAACACTCTGACAGCTATGCAGCTACTCTTGACAGAATTCAGCAACAGCTTTTTTTTTTTTTTTTTACCTGAACCTCACCATAGACACTAAGAGAGATGGCCGGCACAGTTAGTAACCCAGTTAACTGCCTTGGAGACAGCAGTAACAACTGTTGACAGTGGGGCTTGAACCCCAAACCTTGGGATGGCATCTTATCACTAGGTGAGTGTTTCATCTCATACCGTAACTGTTTGTCAGGTTCAGTTCAGTTCATCTTCTGTAACCGGTTCATCCTAATTAGGGTCGCGGGGAGGCTGGTGCCCATCCCAGCCAACTCAGGGCGAGGGCAGAGTACACCCAGGACAGCTCGCCAGGCCATCGCAGGGCGGAAACACGCTGACGGCTTTGCAGCCTACTCTTGTCAAAAGTCAGCAATGGTTCTTTTACATGCCTCACACCACAGACAATGGGAGACATGGCCGGCCTTTGATTACCCAGTTAGCTGCACTGGGGGGGACAGTGACAACCTTGTGGAGAGTGGGACTCGAACCCCCAACCTTTGGATCAGCGATCTGGCGCCTTTTACCACTAGACCACCACTGCCCTGTTTGTCAGGTGAGTTTGTTTAATGTTTATCAAATGGTTTAGTGATTCTTATGAAACCTTCTAAACATGGCTGCAATATACCCATTCAAAGATTTGTATGCTTTCAGTGAGTTGTCTGTGTACAAACCTGGGTAGTGTATAAGATAGTCAATGTTTTTTTTATTTGATTATTATTATTTTTTTTACACACGATAGGGTAGATGTACATATCTAGAAACTTCACATTAATGATATAGCATAATAACTTTGTTAGAATGCTAAATCTCTATTTATTAGTAGTGCTGTATGGATCAGGAAGCTCCTTTTTAAAGGCAAACAGTTTATCATAATAAAAGTGTACACAAAACTGGACCAACCTGATGGACTTGGCCACCAAGACCACCAGGTTAATCCAGTCACTGTGCAACCTATGCTTTGTAGGACGGCAAGAGGTGCAGGTGAATTTGACTACATTTTTGGTGAGCTCCAGTCCCAGCACACACCTTAGGGGATGGATGAATCACTATTACGATTTAATCTTCAGGTTCTCCAGATTTGAGATAACCCAGCCGTGAGCAGGGGCACAAACCAGTGTCCACTCTCATGCCGGTCCCAAGCCGGGATGAATGCAGAGGGTTGCGTCAGGAAGGGCATCCAGCGTAAAACCAATGCCACAAATAATATGCGAGTCAAAACTCCGAAATAAATACCGGATTGGTCGAGGCCCGGGTTAACAATGACCGCCATCAGTGCTGTTAACCAACAGGGTGCTGGTGGAAATTGGACGACTGTTGGTTGAAGATGTCGAAGAAGGAGAGGCGGGAGGCGTGTCCATAGGCAGAGAGAGAAGAGGAAATGCATGAGTCTAGGACTGAGAGTAGGGACTTTGAATGTTGGAATGATGACAGGAAAAGGTAGAGAGCTGGCTGACATGATGCAGATGAGGAAGGTGGACATACTGTGTGTTCGTGTTCAGGAAACCAGGTGGAAAGATAGCAAGGCTAGAAGCTTAGGAGCAGGGTTTAAGCTGTTTTTTCATGGTGTGGATGGGAAGAGAAAGGTAGTAGGAGTCATCTTGAAGGAGGGGTTTGTCAGATATGTTCTAGAAGTGAAAAGAGTGTCAGACAGAGTGATGAGTCTCAAGTTAGAAATTTAAGGTGTGATGTTCAATGTTGTTAGTGCTTATGCCCCACAGGCAGGATGTGAGCGAAAAGAGAAGGAGAGATTCTGGAGTGAGTTAGATGAAGTGATGCAGAGTACCCCCAGAGGTGAAAGAGTGGTCATTGGTGCAGACTTCAATGGACATGTTGGTGCAGGAAACAGAGGGGACGAGGAAGTGATGGGCAGGTTTGGTATCCAGGATAGGAATGCAGAAGGACAGATGTTGGTAGATTTTGCAAAAAGGATGGAAATGGCTGTGGTGAATACTTTCTTCCAGAAGAGACAGGAGCATTGGGTGACTTATAAAAGCAGAGGTTGGAGCACACAAATAGACTACATCTTGTGTAGGTGATGTAATTTGAAGGAAGTCAGTGACTGCAAAGTGGTAGTGGGTGAGAGTGTTGCCATACAGCATAGGATGGTGGTGTGTAGGATGACGTTCATGGTGGGGAAGGTGAAGAAGGCAAAGGCAGAGCAGAAGACAAAGTAGTGAAAGCTGAAAAAGGAAGAGTGTTGTGTTGTCTTCAAGGAGGAATTGAAACAGGCTTTGGGTGGCCAGGAAGTGCTTCCAGATGACTGGACAACTACAGCAAATGTGATCAGGGAGACAGGTAGGAGAGTACTTGGTGTGTCATCTGGAAGTAGAGGAGATAAGGAGACTTGGTGGGGGAATGAGGAAGTGCAGGAGTGTGTACAAAGGAAGAGGTTAGCTAAGAAGAAGTGGGACATTGATAGGACCGAAGAGAGTAATCAGGAGTACAGGGAGATACAGCGTAAGGCGAAGGTAGCGATGTCAAAGGCCAAACGGAGGACGTATGATGACTTGTGGTGTCTCTGTGGTTAAGGCCGTGCTGCCCTCCCAAGCCAGACCACAGTATCTGCAAAATCATGAAACTGAGGACTTGGGGGTCGCATGCCTTTTTGCAGATACTGCACATTGTCATAGGCATTTTCTCAGTATCTAGAGGTCTTTCATAGTTAATATTTATATCACTAGGTGGAGCTGATTGCACTTAGTCAGAAAAACATAAAAGGCCAATTTGGCTAAAATTGCAGATACTGCGGTCTGGCTTGGGAGGGCAGCGTGGGTTGTTGCTCCAAACGTCAGTGATTCAACCCCCGCTATCACCACTGTTGAGCCCTTAATGCTCAGTTGTATAAAAATGATAATTGTAAGTTACTCTGGATAACTTCTTCTTTTCCTTTCGGCTTTTCCCTTCAGGGGGCGCCACAGCGAATCATCTGCCTCCATCTCTCCCTATCCTCTGCATCTTCTTCTCTTACACCAACGACCTCCTTCACCACATCCATGAATCGTCTCTTTGGTCTTCCTCTAGGCCTTCTGCCTGGTAGTTCCAGCCTCAGCATCCTATTACCAATATACTCACTATCCCTCCTCTGTACATGTCCAAACCATCTCAATCGAGCCTCTCTGACTTTGTCTCCAAAACATCTTACATGTGCTGTCCCTCTGATGTGCTCATTCCTAATCCTATCCATCCTCGTTTCTCCCAAAGAGCCTACGGACACGCCTCCCGCCTCTCCTTCTTCGACCAACAGTAGTCCAATTTCCACCAGCACCCTGTTGGTTAACAGCACCGATGGTGGTCGTTGTTAACCCGGGCCTCGACCGATCCGGTATGCATTTTGTTTTGATCATTTGCATGAGAAATGTGGCAGAAGTTTTACGCCGGATGCCCTTCCTGTCGCAACCCTCTGCATTTATCCGGGTTTGGGACCGGCATAAGGGGGAGAGACACTGGTTAGTGCCCCCCCCGCCTCATGGCTGCATTGAAGTGAAAACTAATAACATATATCAAAAATAAGGTTGGCTATAGTAATGTATTAATTGTGACATTCTTTGTAGTGACTCGCATATTTAATTTGGCATTTGTTTTACGTCGGATGCCCTTCCTGATGCAGCCCCCTGCATTTATCCTGGCTTGGGACCGGCGTGAGGGAGAGACACTGGTTTGTGCCCCCCCCCCCCCCCCCCCCCATGGCTGCATTAAAAATATGGTAACACTTCACGATTTTGCGAGTCGTCACGTGTTTCTGTCCCTTGCTAAAAAGGGTTGTGACAGGATGGGCATCCGACGTAAAAACCTATGCCAAATCAAACGTGCGAATCAGACGATTCGCTGCGGCGAATCCCGAGTAAAAAGGAAAAAGCCGAAAGGAAGACAGACAGACATACATACAGTATGTGGTTCTGCTTTGAGGCATATATTGATAGCTTGGATCATTAGCTCAGCCGATCAATGTGGAAAGCAGTCAAAATCTTTTCTTTTAATTTGTTATAGGTCTATAATTTGTGAAGTAACCGGTTCTGTGCAATAAAAAAAAACCCGTGCAATAATCCACTTTAATCAACCACATCTACCCCCTGTAACTGTGAACCATATCGATCCATCTACTCTGCCCTCAAGATACATGTATATTTGTATATTAGCTAGTCTACAAAGTTTTTATTGTATATTATTTTTAGATTATATATAATGTCACTGTCACTTGTCACTGACCCCCAGTGCGGCTAACTGGGTTATCATATATATGGGCAATGGTGGTCTAGTGGTATAGGGCGCTGGATTGCTGATCCAAAGTTTGGGGGTTCAAGTCCCACTCTCCACAGGGTTGTCACTGTCCCCCCAGTGCAGCTAACTGGGTTATCAAAGGCGGGCCATGTCTCTCACAGTCTATGGTGAGAGGCATGTAAAAGAACCATTGCTGACTTTCGTAAAGAGTAGCTGCAAAGTCGTCAGCGTGTTTCTGTCCCTTGCTAAAAGGGTTGTGACAGGAAGGGCATCCGACGTAAAAACCTCTGCAAAATCAAACGTGCGAATCAGATGATTCGCTGTGGCGACTCCCGAGTGAAAGGGAAAGAGCCGAAAGGAAGACAGACAGACAGACAGACAATATATATATATATATATCTATATATCTTCTTTTCCTTTCGGCTGTTCCCTTCAGGGGTCGCCACAGCAAATGATCTGCCTCCATCTCTCCCTATCCTCTGCATCTTCTACTCTTACTCCAACGACCTTCATGTCCGCCTTCACCGCATCCATAAATCTTCTCTTTGGTCTTCCTCTGGGCCTTTTGCCTGGTAGTTCCAACCTCAGCATCCTACGACCAATATACTCACTATCCCTCCTCTGTACATGTCCAAACCATCTCAATCTAGCCTCTCTGACTTTGTCTCCAAAACATCTAACATGTGCTGTCCCTCTGATGTACTCATTTCTGATCCTATCCATCCTCGTTACTCCCAAAGAGAACCTCAACATTTTCATCTCTGCTACCTCCAACTCTGACTCCTGTCTTTTCCCCAGGGCCACTGTCTCTAAACCATACAACATTGCTGGCCTCATCACCGTCTTGTACACTTTTCCCTTCATTCTTGCCGATACTCTCCTATCACACATCACACCGGACACTTTTCTCCAACCATTCCAACCTGCCTGCACGCGCTTCTTCACCTCTTTTCCACACTCTCCATTGCTCTGGATTGTTGAGCCTAAGTACTTAAAATCCTCCACCTTCTTTATCTCTGCCCCCTGTAACCTCAAAGTTCCTCTTGGGTCCTTGTCGTTCACACACATGTATTCTGTCTTACTAAGACTAACCTTCAATCCCCTCCTTTCCAGGGCATACCTCCACCTCTCTAGATTTTCCTCCACTTGGTCTCTGCTCTCACTACAGATCACGATGTCATCTGCAAACATCATAGTCCATGGAGATTCTTGTCTAACCTCGTCTGTTAGCCTGTCCATCACCATAGCAAACAAGAAGGGGCTGAGAGCTGACCCTTGATGCAGTCCCACCTCCACCTTGAACTCTTCTGTCACACCAACAGCACACCTCACCACTGTCTTACATCTCTCATACATGTCCTGCACCACTCTAACATACTTCTCTGTCACTCCAGACTTCCTCATACAATACCACAGTTCTTCTCTCGGCACCCTGTCATATGCTTTCTCCAGATCCACAAAGGCACAATGCAGCTCCCTCTGACCTTCTCTGTACTTCTCTATTAACATCCTCAAAGCAAACACTGCATCTGTGGTGCTCTTTCTTGGCATGAAACCAAACTGTTGTTCACAAATGCTGACCTCTGCCCTTAGTCTTGCTTCCACTATTCTTTCCCATAGCTTCATTGTATGGCTCATCAACTTTATCCCTCTGTAGTTGCCACAACTCTGTACATCTCCCTTGTTCTTAAAGATGGGCACAAGCACACTTCTCCTCCATTCCTCTGGCATCTGCTCACTTTCTAAGACCTTGTTGAATATTCTTGTCAGAAAATCTACTGCTACCTCCCCTAGACACTTCCATACCTCAACTGGTATGTCATCAGGGCCAACTGCCTTTCCACTCTTCATCCTCTTCAATGCCCTCCTCACTTCTCCCTTACTAATCTTTGCTACTTCCTGCTCCTCAACGGTCACCCCTTCTACTCTCTTTTCTCTCTCATTTTCTTCGTTCATCAGCTCTTCAAAGTACTCTTTCCATCTTCCCAGCACACTTCTGTCATCAGTCAATACATTTCCCTCTCTGTCCTTTATCACTCTAACTTGCTGCATGTCTTTCCCATCTCTATTTCTCTGCTGTGCTAACCTGTATAGATCATTTTCTCCCTCCTGACTGTTCAACCTATCATACAAGTCATCATACGCCCTCTGTTTGGCCTTTGACACTGCTACCTTCGCCTTACGCTGTGTCTCCCTGTACTCCTGTTTACTCTCTTCGGTCCTCTCAATGTCCCACTTCTTCTTGGCTAACCTCTTCTTTTGTACACACTCCTGCACTTCCTCATTCCACCACCAAGTTTCCTTATCTACTTTCCTTCCAGAGGACACACCAAGTACTCTCCTACCGGTCTCCCTGATCACATTGGCTGTGGTTGTCCAGTCCTCTGGAAGCACTTCCTGATTACCCAAAGCCTGTTTCAACTCCTCCTTGAAGACAACACGACACTCTTCCCTTTTCAGCTTCCACCACTTTGTCTTCTGCTCTGCCTTTGCCTTTTTCACTTTTCTCACCATCAGTGTCATCCTGCACACCACCATCCTATGCTGTTTGGCAACACTCTCACCAACTACTACTTTGCAGTCACTGACTTCCTTCAAATTACATCGCCTGCACAAGATGTAGTCTACCTGTGTGCTCTTACCTCCGCTTTCATAAGTCACCCTATGCTTCTGTTTCTTCTTGAAGAAAGTATTCACCACAGCCATTTCCATCCTTTTTGCAAAATCGATCAACATCTGTCCTTCTGTGTTCCTGTCCTGGATACCAAACCTGCCCATCACTTCCTCGTCCCCTCTGTTGTCTGCACCAACATGTCCATTGAAGTCTGCTCCAATGACCACTCTTTCACCTCTGGGGATATTCTGCATCACTTCATCTAAATCACTCCAGAATCTCTCCTTCTCTTCTAGCTTACATCCTGCCTGTGGGGCATAAGCACTAACAACATTGACCATCACGCCTTCAATTTCTAACTTGAGACTCATCACTCTGTCTGACACTCTTTTCACGTCTAGAACATTCCTGACAAACCCCTCCTTCAAGATGACTCCTATTCCATTTCTCTTCCCATCCACACCATGATAAAACAGTTTAAACCCTGCTCCTAAGCTTCTAGCCTTTCTACCTTTCCACCTTGTCTCCTGAACACACAGTATGTCCACCTTCCTCCTCTGCATCATGTCAGCCAGCTCCCTATCTTTTCCTTGCATAGTTCCAACATTCAAAGTCCCTACTCTCAGTCCTAGGCTCACACATTTCCTCTTCTCTCTCTGCCTACGGACACGCCTCCCGCCTCTCCTTCTTCGACGTCTTCGACCAACAGTAGTCCAATTTCCATCAGCACCCTGTTGGTTGACAGCACTGATGGCGGTCGTTGTTAACCCGGGCCCCGACCGATCCGGTATGAATTTCTTATTGATCATTTGCATTTTTTAAATGTGGCAGAAGTTTTACGCCGGATGCCCTTCCTGTCGCAACCCTCTGCATTTATCCGGGCTTGGGACCGGCATAAGGGGGAGAGACACTGGTTCGTGCCCCCCCGCCTCATGGCTGCATTATATATATATATATATATATATATATATATATATATTATCTGATCTTAATTTCACTGTAAACCTGACAAAAATACATCAATTTTTTTAACTGTTTAGGCCTTCTAGAGTTACAGGGAGGCTGGCACCTATCTCAGCCAACTCTGGGTGAAGGGTACACCTTAACAGCTTGTCAGTCAATCATTGAGCCAACACACAATTTTCTATCATATCCACACGCAGGGGCAATTTCAACAGCCAATGTGCATGTCTTTGGACTGTAGGTGGAAGCCAAAGTCCACCAGGGCAACCCTCACAAGCTTCGAAGAACATGCGAACTCAACACAAACACCCTTCGAGAGCTTCAGACATTGCTCACACCCAAGCCTTTCTTTCAATGTGCCGCCCACCTGGACATCCAATTGGACCAAACAGATCATGTGATCGTTTTAACCTTTAGCATGTTGTTTCGATTAACTTGCAGTGAATCATAAAAGAATCGGTTCATTGTTTGACGAGTCTTTCTAGTGATTTGAGTCAATTGCTTCCCCAAAACAAACGGTTACAATACAGTTTAATAATACAACATTGCACTGTTCTTTATTGCATCCGTGTTGCATTTAAAATATGTAGTAATAATCAACTTTAATTTAAAAATAATAATAAATCCCTATTTGTACAGAAAACCTCATGTGCGGGAAACAGCGACAAGAAGCGACATATGTTGGAACTGCAGCACCTTCTGGCGAAATGGAAAATCGTTTAAAATTGTTTTCCTTTTAATTTTAGTTTATTTAAAGTACGGTGTGAAACTGATTGAAACCGGAGCATTTTTTCTCTTTAGTTTGTTGACTATAAAGGCTGTAAAATAGTCCATTAAGGTCCATCCGTGTTGGTGAATCAAATGAATCGATACAGTTCACTCGACGGAATCGATTTAGTGAAAATCTTTAAATTTGGCTACATTTTTAGAAGTTGCAACACAGTTGAACTGGGGCTGAGATTTGTGAGTTAGCATGGGGAAGCTGTTGGGTCTGTCGGTTTTGGTTGCAGCTGTAGCAGCATTGATTGGACAGAGATATTTTACTGTAAGGTTGGTTGACCTTTCTCATGAGAAAAGTTGTAATACTTTTAGTGCTGAACTGACTATTGACAAATTTGACCTGTAGTTTTTATTTGAGGTTGAGATGTGTATAATATATTCTATTCATATATTTTATTAAAAAACAAAACCTTCACATTTTCTGGCAAAAAGTATTTTAAACAGTGTGTTATTATCTATGCCAGTAGATGGCGCTGAACACTTAGAAGAGGCTTATGGGGGTGTAGAGAGGAAGCGGGTGAGCTGAGGCTTATGTTAGCTACTATCTATGTTTTGTGAAAAATAACGTATATATTTTAAACAAAGCTTTATGTAGTCACAGTCAATAAATTAATCTAATCAATGTATTATTTGCAATAGAATACAATACAGCCATATAAATATATAGCTAGTGAGTGGGCTACGAGGATCGAATGCCATCATGGCCTTCATGATGTCATAACCACATGCCAACCTGCCGGCCACATTTGTTCATTTACCGTTCATTTTCTGTAGCTGCTTAATCCTAATTAGGGTCGCGGGGAGGCTGGCACCCATCCCAGCAGACTCTGGACGAGGGCAGAGTACACCCTGGACAGCTCTCAGGCCATCACAAGGCAGAAACATGCCTTGTCGAAAGTCAGCAATGGTTCTTTTACATGAACCTCACACCAGGGACAGTGAGAGACATGGCCAGCCTTTGATAACCCAGTTAGTGCACTGGGGGTACAGTGATAATCTGTTGAGAGTGGAGCTTGAACACCCAACCTTAGGATCAGTGATCCAGCACCTTTACCACCAGGCCACCACTGCCCCCCCAATATTTTGATTATTGATGAAATGTTGCTTTCCACCAGTGATCAGTTATTCTGCAGTTGACATGGAGTCAAAATGTATTTCTGGTATTTAGATGGTTTAGCTTCTGTCATTTTGGAAAATAAAGCCAGAAATAAAAAAAACATGTTTGTACTCTGGACATTTTTGTTATGAAAGCCAACATACTTGGTATTAAATGAAGTAAAATTGGTCAATAATGCTGTTTTTTTTCTTCTGCAGTTCATATACAGGGATCCCTCACTTTCCGCGGTTAATGGGGACCGAGACCTCCCGTGATCGCCAATTTCTGCAAAGTAGTATCGACCCACCCCTGACTGACGTATACGTATATGTGTATATAATATAAATAAAGGATTAAATAAGGATAAAATAAGGAGTCATCTTGAAGGAGGAGTTTGTCAGGAATGTTCTAAAAGTGAAGAGAGTGTCAGACAGAGTGATGAGTCTCAAGTTAGAAATTGAAGGTGTAATGCTCAATGTTGTTAGTGCTTATGCCCCACAGGCAGGATGTGAGCTAGAAGAGAAGGAGAGATTCTGGAGTGAGTTAGATGAAGTGATGCAGAGTACCCCCAGAGGTGAAAGAGTGGTCATTGGTGCAGACTTCAATGGACATGTTGGTGCAGGCAACAGAGGGGACGAGGAAGTGATGGGCAGGTTTGGTATCCAGGACAGGAACTCAGAAGGACAGATGTTGATAGATTTTGCAAAAAGGATGGAAATGGCTGTGGTGAATACTTTCTTCCAGAAGAAACAGGAGCATTGGGTGACTTATAAAAGCGGAGGTAGGAGCACACAGGTAGACTACATCTTGTGTAGGCGATGTAATTTGAAGGAAGTCAGTGACTGCAAAGTGGTAGTGGGTGAGAGTGTTGCCAAACAGCATAGGATGGTGGTGTGCAGGATGATGCTGATGGTGAGGAAGGTGAAGAAGGCAAAGGCAGAGCAGAAGGCAAAGTGGTGGAAGCTGAAAAGGGAGGAGTGTTGTGTTGTCTTCAAGGAGGAGTTGAAACAGGCTTTGGGTGGCCAGGAAGTGCTTCCAAATGACTGGACAACCACAGCAAATGTGATCAGGGACACAGGTAGGAGAGTACTTGGTGTGTCCTCTGGAAGGAAAGTAGATAAGGAGACTTGGTGGTGGAATGAGGAAGTGCAGGAGTGTGTACAAAGGAAGAGGTTAGCTAAGAAAAAGTGGGACATAGAGAGGACCGATGAGAGTAAACAGGAGTACAGGGAGACACAGCGTAAGGCGAAAGTAGCAGTGGCTAAGGCCAAACAGAGGGTGTATGATGACTTGTATGATAGGTTGGACAGTAAAGAGGGAGAAAATGATCTATACAGGTTGGCACAGCAGAGAAATAGAGATGGGAAGGACGTGCAGCAAGTTAGATTGATAAAGGACAGAGAGGGAAATGTATTGACTGAATACAGAAGTGTGCTGGGAAGATGGAAAGAGTACTTTGAAGAGCTGATGAATGCGGAAAATGAGAGAGAAAAAAAGAGTAGAAGAGGTGACCATTGAAGAGCAGGATGTAGCAAATATCAGTAAGGGTGAAGTGAGAAGGGCATTGAAGAGGATGAAGAACGGAAAGGCAGTTGGTCCTGATGACATACCTGTGGAGGTATGGAAGTGTCTAGGGGAGGTAGCAGTAGATTTTCTGACAAGAACATTCAACAAGGTCCTAGAGAGTGAGCAGATGCCGGAGGAGTGGAGGAGAAGTGTGCTGGTGCCCATTTTTAAGAACAAGGGAGACGTGCAGAGTTGCGGCAACTACAGAGGGATAAAGTTGATGAGCCATACGATGCAGTTATGGGAAAGAATAGTGGAAGCTAGACTAAGGGCAGAGGTCAGCTTTTGTGAACAACAGTTTGGTTTCATGCCAAGAAGGAGCACCACAGATGCAATGTTTGCTTTGAGGATGTTAATAGAGAAGTACAGAGAAGGTCAGAGGGAGCTACATTGTGCCTTTGTGGATTTGGAAAAAGCATATGACAGGGTGCCAAGAGATGAACTGTGGTATTGTATGAGGAAGTCTGGAGTGGCAGAGAAGTATGTTAGAGTGGTGCAGGACATGTATGAGAGATGTAAGACAGTGGTGAGATGTGCTGTTGGTGTGACAGAAGAGTTCAAGGTGGAGGTGGGACTGCATCAAGGGTCAGCTCTGAGCCCCTTCTTGTTTGCTATGGTGATGGACAGGCTGACAGACGAGGTGAGACAAGAATCTCCATGGACTATGATGTTTGCAGATGACATTGTGATCTGTAGTGAGAGCAGAGAACAAGTGCAGGAAAATCTAGAGAGGTGGAGGTATGCCCTGGAAAGGAGAGGAATGAAGGTTAACCTCAGTAAATCAGAATACATGTGTGTGAATGAGAAGGACCCAGGAGGAACGGTGATGTTACAGGGAGCAGAGATAACGAAGGTGGAGGATTTTAAGTACTTAGGCTCAACAGTCAGCGTGTTTCTGTCCCTTGCTATAAGGGTTGTGACAGGAAGGGCATCCGACGTAAAAATCTCTGCCAAATTAAAAAACGTGCGAATCAAAATGATTCGCTGTGGCGACTCCTGAGTAAAAGGGAAAAAGCCGAAAGGAAGACAGACAGGCTCAACAATCCAGAGCAATGGAGAGTGTGGAAAAGAGGTGAAGAAGCGTGTGCAGGCAGGCTGGAATGGTTGGAGAAAAGTGTCTGGTGTGATGTGCGATAGGAAAGTGTCAGCAAGAATGAAGGGAAAAGTGTACAAGACGGTGTTGAGGCCAGCGATGTTGTATGGCTGAGGAAAAGGCAGGAGGCAGAGCTGGAGGTAGCGGAGATGAAAATGTTGAGGTTCTCTCTGGGAGTAACGAGGATGGATAGGATCAGAAATGAGTATATCAGAGGGACAGCCCATGTCAGATGTTTTGGAGACAAAGTCAGAGAGGCTAGATTGAGATGGTTTGTACATGTACAGAGGAGGGATAGTGAGTATATTGGCAGTAGGATGCTGAGGTTGGAACTACCAGGCAGAGGGCCTCGAGGAAGACCAAAGAAGAGATTTATGGATGTGGTGAAGGAAGACATGCAGGTCGTTGGAGTCAGAAAAGAAGATGCAGAGGACAGGGTGAGATGGAGGCGGATGATTTGCTGTGGCGACCCCTGAAGGGAGCAGCCGAAAGTAAAAGAAGAAGACGTACACATGTATGTACTGTATATGTCAGTCAGGAGGGTTGATCCTACTTCGCGGAATTCGGAGGTCACAGGGGGGATCTCGGTCCCAGTTAACCACGGAAAGTGAGGGATCCCTGTAGTTTTGTTTGAGTTGTTTTTTTTTTTTTTTGGTTATTTGGTGTTTTTTTATGCATTATTGGCCTTGTTTTGTGGCATTTTCCTTAATTTCCATATTTTAAAATTTTTCTATAAATATTTATGGGAAAAACCAGTGATGCACTGAACCTGCAGAAACTGAAGCACGAAGTAGCGAAGGACCACTGTATTTCAATTTCCTATTTTTGTCTAATATTACTGTAAGATTAATTTTCTGGGGCAGCATGTACATAAATTATGCGTTCATTATTAATTTTAAACCTAAAGCCTATGGTAAATATAAACTCTCCAGTGACAAAATATGAGTAAAAACATGACTACAGACGCTCCCCGACTTGCTTTCATTTGTTTTAGATTTTTTCGATTTTACGTTGTTTTTTTTTCAAAAAAAAAAAGGTCAAATTTTGAGTTTAGACGTACCTACGTAGTACACTGACGCAATGACGCTGCGTCCATTGTTTACAAACGACAGAATGAACGTGCCCCTCCTTTTTCCCAGTTCAGTTTTATTTATATATTTATATCTATATCAGTTATATAGCGTGTTACCCTTGTGTTAAGTTGTCATCTCTGTGATCTTTGTGTTTACACTGTTTTGTGGCCTTTTGTAACCCTAAGCAAATACGGTTGGTCAGAAGCGAAAACCCTACTAGCATGGCTGCAAGTTTTCCCAGGACTGAATTAACTATCTGCTCGGATCAGCGCAATCTACCATGCCTACTCAAGAGAGTTGTAAAATGAATGAAAACCCGAATTCACAAATTACAGAACAATTACAGATATTTATTATCGTTTAGCAGAATTCTAAGAGTGTATACTTATTTTTATATTAATATTCATTAGGATTTGTACTTGTTCTTTGTATGCATCTCTTGAATAAAGTTTACTTACACAAAAGAAAGAACTCTCCGCTTTGCTGGGATTCACATTAGTGCAGGCTGTGTTCTCAACGAGTTCAACGGCACCCTTGTGCACTTGAAAGACTGGAAGTCTGTATAACCCACAGCAGGTATACTACTTTCACAAGTACACTACTTTCAGTATTGAGTGCTTCACATATTGTAAGCGTTGATTGGCTGTTTTAAGCTTCATGTAAAGTGAAGGTTTCAGGGTGTTTTATGAGATACGGTAATGGTATTTATGGCTGTATAGTACAGTACAGTATGAGCGTCACGCGTCACTGTAACAACTTGCGTTCACTTTCAACTTATGTTCGGCCGTCCGGAACCAATTAAAAACATAAGTCGGGGAGTGTCTGTATAGTATGATTCAGGTTTCCATAACTTACCTGGATTAATTGATCCTCCTGGCTTTAGAGCACACCTGCTGATTTATGCAGTGTGATATTTGGGTTACAGTTACTTGACACGCAGTGGGCATTTTTAAATGTGGGGTGGGGCGGATTGGGACAAGCTATACCAGGGGTCGGCATAGCTCCATGGCTTTTAAAAAATAATGAATGTTGTACTTTATGGTGGCCAACGGGTGCAAATGTGCTTCATATAAAAAAAAAACCAAAACACTGCATTACCAAAAACAACTTCAAAAAGAAAATGCTGCTTATTTACTCACAACAGAAGCACTCCTGGCTCTCGGGGTAGAGTTAAACCAGCTTTCACCTGAATGATGGGAGAATCTGCCTAAGGCGGAGTGTGTTTCACCTTGGATGTGTTCAATGCAGAAGTCAAAGTTTCCCTTGTGGACTGAGTACAGTACAGAATAAAACAACTGAGAAAACATCACAGTTTATCAGAACTATCTATGCCTGAGACCACTGATTTGCTCCTTTATTTAATAAAAGACTATTAACTTCCTGTCCACTCTTGATACAGCCTACAGTCACAGTGTCATCTGCAAACTTCTGAGCATGGCAGTATCCAGAGTTGTACTGGAGGTTCAAAGTGTACAGCTTGAACAGGACTGGGGAAAGTACAGTCCCCTGTGGCGCTCCTGTGCTGCTGACTACTGTGTCTGACATGCGGTCCCCCAGTCGCACATACTGAGGTCTGTCTGTCAGGTAACCAGTGATCCAGTCCACTAGATGTGAGCCTACTCCCATCTGTGTCAGTTTGCCCCTAGGGAACAGAGGCTGGATAGTGTTGAAATCTGCCTAAGGCAGAGTCCTGCAATGGTTGGGTACCCACAGTTACCCTTGGGCAACCTTGCAAAAATGATCTTTTAGGGTTGAACATTTTACATAGAGGAAAATTAACAGTCATGAGTGCAGGCGGATGGTGTATTTGTTATTTGGTTTGGTATTTGGTGTGGGCGGGGTGATTTGTGTGTGTGTTCTTGTGGACATGGCTATCATTATATTAATCAGCTACATTGAGAGTCTCTGTGTTTTTCATTTGCTGTATTGGTGGAGGGAGCATGCCACCTAAGTGTTGTGCTCATGGCAAGGAGTATTCTCACCATCCCAGCAGCAGCGAGTGAGCGAGATTTTTCCATTGCTGGGGTTTATAATCCAGGAACGGAAATCACAGCTGAAGTAAGAGACGGTGGATGAGATTTGGTTTATGCACAGCAATCTCCGAATTAAATAACTCCCCTCCCAGTGACAAAATAAAAGACTGTGGTTTGGTTCAGTCTTCACTTTTGAGAATAGGTCGGTCAAGCATTAATATTATTTAAAAGAATGTTGAGCAGACTCCTTTTTAAAATAAGTCTTCATATACTTTTCTGTGTTGCTCTCGTTTTTGTAAATTAAAACTATGACAAAACAACATTCATATACTGTAACGAGTAAAGAAAAACAAGATCCCACAAAGGGAGTGATGGTGAGGTAGGCTCCCCAACTCGTTAACCCATCTGGCTGCACCCCGTCCCTCGCATCGTGGGATGGATATTCTTTTTCTTTATAAAAATACAAGAAGGACCTTAAACATTCATTCATTTTCTGAACCGCTTAATTCTAATTAGGGTCGCAGGGAAGCTGGCACCCATCACAGCTGATTCTGGGTGAGAGCAGAGTACACTCTGGACAGCTCACCAGGCCATCGCAGGGCAGGAACACGCTGATGACTATTCAGCTGCTCTTGTTGAAAGTCAGCAATGGTTCTTTTCCAACATTGCACCATAGATAGTGAGAGACATGGCCAGCCTTTGATAACCCAGTTAGCTGCACTTTTTTTTTTTTTTTTGGGGGGGGGCAGGAGGATGACAGTGACAACTCATGGAGGAGTGGGGCTTGAATCCCCAGCCTTAGGACCAGTGATCCAGCACATTTACCACCAGGTGACCACTGCCTCAGGACTCAACTAGACATTGGGAATTTTCATTGAAAGTAAATTTTTATTCAACATTTTTTTTTCTTTTTTTTCTTTTTTAATCTAAATGTTTTTGTTGCAAGCAGAAGTGTAATTTAATTGTGTCTGCAATCATTTAAATCAATGCAACACATTGTTTTTTTTTTTTTTTTTTTTTTTTTTTTTAATGTATCAATATAAAGGAAAAATGGGGAAAAACATTACATGCAATGTTATTTGATTTAAAACATCAAAAAAGGATGTGTGGCTCCCAGTGTTTTCTCTACTGTGGAAAACTGGTCCAAATGGCTCTTTGAATGGCAAAGGTTGCCGACCCCTGAGCTATACAGTTAATGTGTTTACAAATTTTTACATGTTTTCCTAACTAGTGCTCTGGAGGGCAGTGGTGGTCTAGTGGTATAGGGCGCTGGATCGCTGATCCAAAGGTTGGGGGTTCGAGTCCCACTCTCCACAAGGTTGTTACCCCCCCCCCCCCCCCCCAAGTGCAGCTAACTGGGTTATCAAAGGCGGGCCATGTCTCTCACTGTCTATGGTGAGAGGCATGTAAAAGAACCATTGCTGACTTTCAACAAGAGTAGGCTGCAAAGTCGTCAGCGTGTTTCTGTCCCTTGCTAAAAAGGGTTGTGACAGGAAGGGCATCCGACGTAAAAACCTCTGGTTGGGGGGGGGCATAGCTTTGGATTGGGAAACTCCTGGTGGTACTTCTAATTTTTCAATCAGTGGAATGGAGGGTGTGTTAGAATTATCCTTGAATCACAACTCAAGGAGGATCTGACCGATAGTTGAACCTTGGCTTCAGGAGGAATCATGTGGTTTTTTTTGTGATGGCTGCTGCACTCTCAACCAGCTCCATACAGTCTACAGGATCCTGGAGGGGGAATGAGAGTTTGCTCAATCAGTCCACATATTTTGTGGATTTAGAGAAGGTTTTTGACTGTGTCTTTCTGGCTATCTTGTAGGGTGTGTTCCAGGAGTATAGTATACAGGACCCGTTGCTAGGGGTCATTAGGTCTCTGTATTATTGGAGCCACAGCTTGATTTGTGTTGGCAACAGGTCGAGTTTGTTTCTGCTGAGGGATGGAGTCTGCCAAGTTTTTCCTTTGCCACTGATTCTGTTCATAATTTTTATGGGCGTAATTTGTAGGTCCAGCCAAGGCATTGTAGGGTTCTGGTATTATAGCCATAGGATCTTGTCTCTGCTTTTTTGCAGATGATGTCCTTTATTTTTGTTTATCAAGCTGGGACCTCCAGCTCTTTATTGGAGCGATTCGCAGCAGGGATGAGAATCGGCACCTCCGAGTCCGAGGTCCTAGTTCTCAGCCAGAAAAGAGTGGAATGCACTCCCTGGGTCTGGAATGAGGTCCTACCCCTAGTGGAAGAGTTCTGGTATCTCAATCTTGCTCATGAATGAGGAAAAGATAGAATGGGAGATTGACAGGCAGATTGATACAGTCTCAGCTGTCAAGTGGAGCTTGTATCAGTCAGTCGTAAGCTGATTTGGAATGCAAAGCTGTCAATTAAAAATCGATTTATGTTCTAACCCAATGGTCACAGTTGACTGAAATGAGTTTTATCCACAGGGTGACAGGTCTCTCTCTTAGGGTGAGAAATTTGGCCATCCAGCAGCAGCTTGGAGTAGAACTGTGTTGAGAGGAGCCAGCTGAGGTGGCTCAGTGGCTTCCCGAACGCTTCTGTGGTGTGGTGTTTTTTTTTTGGGCATGTCCAACCATGAAACAACCCCGGCGTTGACCCAGAATAACTGGAGGGGCTCTTGGCTGGTCAGGGAATGCCTCATTGTCCAAACGGAGGAAGTGGCTGGGGAGAGGGACATCTGGACCTTACTGCAAAGGCTGTTGCCCCCGTGACCCGACTTGATCCCGGATTAAACAGATGAAGACTTTGACCTACATCTCAACGTCACAGAGGCAAAATTGTATATGAAGTGTCCAGACATTTACTTACCACATGGTAAAACTGGGGCTTTCAAACTTGCTGTGCTTGTTGGTATATTTTCATATTATGAAGTGGTTCTTTCAACAGGAGCGTCCCCTATGGCATGAGGTGTGTTGGGTTTTTTGTTTTTAATTATTGGTGGATATAAGCAGTGTGGGTGACATAAGTTATCCCTGGAAGACATATTATTGGATGTTGGTCGTATCCATATTCAGTTTATGGGTATATGGTGTTGGTTGTGCTGTACTAAGATTAAGGTCGTTTACAGGTGACGCCATTTTTAATAAACAGTCAGGAGACAGCACAAAATAATTAAATTTGCAACAACTACAATTGGAATTTGAGTCTGTTATTCTAATGTGGTTGGTTCTTTTTGTTTTTTTGTTTTTTTGCAGAAAGATAATGTTGGCTCATCGAGACCTCACCCAGAATCACCTTCCTAACTGTAATTTTTTAAAAGGAATAGGTAAGTATTCATTGATTTAGGCACTCCCTAAAGATGGAGCTGTCCATAAGTGGGTTTATGGTATACTTGAAAACGTTCATCATACAACTCGGTACTACACGACAGCCAATCAGCATTAGTATCCAAAATAAAATCGATGGGGTAGTTGTCTATACAGCAAAACATGGACACTCCATATCAACAATCCATTTCATATCCTATGACTATAAGTTGGTTCTATACAGCAACATGCGTACAGGGGACAACTGGCCAAAATGATGTTTTTACATAGCAGGTGTAACAGGGATTGTTTTACACAGCAACATGCACACAGGGTACAAATATGGGATGCTCATACAAGCCATATTCCATCATTGTGATGGAAGGGTTTGTGAGATGGCAGTGATGCACTGACGCGAGTCGGACATTAGACAACTATCCAAGCCATGCTCCAAAATTATGGTGCTCTTACAGTAATTTATTACACTTACATTTTCAGCCGTTTGGCAATTTTAATAATTATGATGCTGTGGTCTGGCAAGCTGTAGAGGGTGTATTCAGCTTTAGTATCTTGTTGGCTGAGATGGGCACCAGCCTCCCCATGATCCGAATTAGGAGTTGGTGGTTTGTGAAATTAGTGATTTATGTTGCATGACTTGCTATGTATTCTCCTTAGAGTTAACAACTCAATGAGTTGTTGTAGGAAGTTTGCATGGTTTTCTTTTTGGAAGTTCTATATACTATACAGGAATTATGCAATCTTTTGCTCATTATCCTGGGATTGAAAATCCTGAGTAGATAATGCCTTAATTAAAATTATAGACTTGGGCAGTTGTCAGTTGAAGCATCCCACATGATCTTTAAAAAAAAAAAAAAAAAAAGTATATCGTGTATTATAAGGGAATGAATTTACTCTGTATTTAACCCATCCAGACTGAGCATGCACACGTACACTGGGAACAGTGGGCTGCCACACACATTGAGGTTGCCCAGAGAGCAGTTGGGGTTTGAGGTTGGGTGCTTTGCTAAAGGGCACGTCAGCCATTTATGTGGCGGAACGGAAGGTGCCGCTCCACCCTCCCCCCGGTTCAAGAATCGAACCAGCAACCTTTCGGTCCCAAAGCCACTTCGCTATCCATTAGGCTTCTGCTGCCGCAATGCGACAAAATCTCTGGGAATGTTATCCCATAAATGTAGAAGAGCAGTACACGGTTCACCTACTATTGTAAAGTTCATTTTTAAGAGGTCACTGACACAGCTTAGTAACTGCTAACTGGCAACAAGAACTAACCAATAGCACTGATTGACAGTTGTGTTAAACATCATGCCAAGTAGGACAAACATTAGTCCTCCTGTATTAAGACAGCATGTTTATTTTACCCCGGCACATAATGGGTAGCGGTTTTATTCACCATGAAACAAGCTGTTTATTTTTAAATACTCATTCAAATAATTATATTGCAAGAAAATCATGTGGGTTGTTTGCTTCTATTAACCGCAAACATAGCCAACAGTTCAGAACTATTGTACTCACTGGACTCATAAACAGCCTGAAAGTAGTCAGTTATCTTTTTTTTGTTTGTTTGTTTGTTTGTTTGGTTATTTGTTTTGTTTTTTTAATATTTAACCATGTACAAACACTGAACATTTAATCTTGAGCTTCACTCAACTAAACTTGTGCTGAGCCACAAACACATTAACAGGCTTACACATCAGCATCACTATATGCATGTTATTGTGAAAGTTAAACAGAAAAATTACCCGTCCCATGAGAACACCTTCATTTCGGCAAGATTTTAACTGGACTAGTATTTTGCACTTATCCACTCATAGAATAATTACAGGATTACAGAGACAAGTAGACTTTATGCTTTCTTCTGCTCCAGCGAAACAGCATTCACAATTAATGTACAATAATGCAGCCGTGAGGGGGGGGGCACAAACCAGTGTCTCTCCCTCACGCCGGTCCCAAGCCCGGATAAATGCAGAGGGTTGCGTCAGGAAGGGCATTCGGCGTAAAACAAATGCCAAATAAACTATGCGAATCACAAGAAAGAATGACATACCGGATCGGTCGAGGCCCGGGTTAACAACGACCGCCATCAGTGCCGTCAACCAACAGGGTGCTGATGGAAATTGGACTACTGTTGGTCGAAGACGTCAAAGAAGAAGAGGCGGGAGGCGTGTTCGTTGAAGGAGGACATGAAGGTCGTTGGTGTAAGAGAAGAAGATGGAAAGGATAGGGTGAGATGGAGGCAGATGATTCGCTGTGGCGACCCCTGAAGGGAAAAGCCGAAAGGAAAAGAAGAAGAATCTGCACACTGTGAATTTGGCCATAAATAGAATTTTACCCGATAACTCCATTTTCTTCAGGCTGTAAGGGTTAATTACTTCATGTAAATCTGTTTTCTCATGGTCTGTCAGCTGTGTTGTCCTCCTTGGCCCTGTCGACACATGCATGCTCTGAATGTAGTAACACCTAGCTTATACCGATCAAAGTTGTTCACTCAGAATTCAGGCAGAACCATGCCAACTTACTAATGAGAGCTGCATAGCGAGCCTGTACAGGCATGTTGTGCATTGTACAAAAGTATACAGACGCTCCCCGACTTACGTTTTTAATTGGTTCTGGACAGCCGAACGTAAGTTGAAAGTGAACGTAAGTTGTTACAATGACGTGTGATGTATGACGCTCATACTGTACTATGCATTCATAAATACCATTACCGTATCTCATAAAACACCCCTAAATCAATTATTATAAACATAACATTGTAAAATAATATCAAATATATCAAATAATATCAACATTAATTTCAAATAAGTCACTTATTTATACCGAGTTACTTTACATGAAGCTTAAAACAGCCAATCAACGCTTACAATATGTGAGGCGCTCAATACCGAAAGTAGTGTACTTGCAAAAGTAGTGTACTTGCTATGGGTTATACAGACTTCCAGTCTTTCAAGTGCACAAGGACGTTTAGAACCGCCTGCACTGATGTGAATCCCAGCAAAGCGGAGAGTTCTTTCTTTTGTGTAAGTAAGTAAACTTTATTCAAGAGATGCATACAAAGAACAAGTACAAATCCTAATGAATATTAATATAAAAATAAGTAGACACTCTTGGGATTATGATAAAAGATAATAAATATCTGTAATTGTTCTGTAATGTGTGCATTCGGGTTTTAATTCATATTACAACTTTCTTCGCTTAACTGAGTATGCATTAGATCCGAGCAGATAGTTAATTCATCTGTGTATGAGACTTGCATCCATGCTAGTAGGCTTAAGCTTCTGACCAACCATATTTGCTTAGGGTTACAAAAGTCCGCAAAACAGTATAAACACAAAGATCACAGAGACGACGTCTTAACACAAGGGTAACACGCTATATAACTGATATACACTCAATCTGTAGTTTGTAAACAATGAATTCATGTTATTGCGTCATTACGTCAGCGTACTACGTAGGTACGTCTAAACTCAAAATTTGGTACCTGGTACCAGGTACACTTGTGAATCACTTTGATTGAACATGGTGCTTGTCATAGATATTCGATGACTAGAAAAGAATTTCAATAAAAAAATGCAGCTTGAGCTCAGATCAAGGAAGCTGTTTGTTCCCATCATGTCATCAGCCTGTCTGTCCGTTCATCTGTCCATGGAAGACTAAAACTACTTGATGGACGTAAAGATGTGCATGCAGAAAGATTGTTTGTAATGTTTTGAAGGGGTTTCCACGGTTAATTGGGAAACCGAGAGGTAGGACCACCCACCCGCGACTGACGTATACGTATACAGACAGTCGTCGACTTACAACCGCTTTTGGTTCCGGCAGACCGGTCGTAAAGCGATCTGGTCGTATGTCGACTTTCCATTCAAATACACTCATGCCAAACAAAAACAGATGAATAAATCTCGCACATTTAAATCTATACATCTATTTTCAATTCCACGTCACTGTGACGTGCAGTGGAGAGCCAATCCTTTCTGTACTCCACTGTGTGAGCAGGTCTGATAGCTTCAAACTCTAATTTTATTGGATTATAACAACAGCCACAGACTACGCGTGGCGTTTTTGAGTAAAGAGATAAATTTCCCTTGTTTTGATCGGCTCATTTCCACGAAGCCAAGCACAGCTGGCAAGCAAACACAAATGGACAGACATGGAAAAACTTCAATCCACTGACCAGCTGATTGCCAAAACTTGGGACGTGCAGCGTGTGGGTCCAATAAAATTAGGGTTTCAAGGTATAGGACCCACTCACACACAGAAAGAATTGGCTCTCCGCTTCACGCCACAGTGACGGGGCATTGAAAGTAGATGAATAGATTTGCTCTTAGCAGTTAGAAAGTGAAGCTGCATCATCTCCTGCTTGGCCTTTTAAGATGCTGGCGCTGCCAGCAGCACAAACAACTGTCTTGCGCAACACTCGCACTGCACTGCATGAATCATGCTTCACGACTTTTGCGGTCGTAAAGTCAATCAGACGTTATTCGCATAGGTCGTAAGTCGACGACTCACTGTATATGTATACAATACCAATAACTACAGTAGGCGCTTGACTATTCGCGGTTTTGCACTCACGGCTCCGCATATTCGTGGATTGCCGAGCAAATGTCACGTGATTCAAATTCAATGGCTGTTCTCCCTGCTGCTGATTGGTTGAGATGATGTAATGCCCCCTTTTCCTCATTTGCGCACACTTTGTGCCTGTGCTTTTTTTTTAGTGTGTGTGTTTTTAATTACAGTTAAGCTCCATCATGCCACCAAAATGCTGTGCACCTTCTCAGGCTTCTGGTAAGGCGCCGAAGTGCCAGAAAAGGGTAATGACGCTGCATGAAAAAGTAGAATTGCTTGATATGATTCAGGAAGGAAAACGTTTTGCTGCAGAAGTGCTAAGAAGGTGAATATTTGTATGAAACAAGGTCATCATCAGAATGGAACCTGCCTTAGTATTCTGGATACTTCTAGTTCAGGGGTCGGCAACCTTTGCCATTCAAAGAGCCATTTGGACCCGTTTTCAACATTAAAGAAAACACTGGGAGCCACAAATCCTTTTTTTGACATTTAAAATCAAATAGTACTGCATATAATATTTCCCCCCTTTTATTTCATGTTAATATAAAACAACAATGTGTTGCATTGATTTAAACAACTGCGGAGACTATTAAATTACAATTCTGCTTGAAACAAAAACATTTACATTAAAACAAAAATCGCCAGCCTCCCCGCGACCCTAATTAGGATTAAGTGGTTCAGAAAATGAATCAATGTTTTTGAGTCCTTCTTGTATTATAAAGGAAAAGAATATCTATCCCACGAAGCGTGGGATGGGGTGCAGCCAGATGTGTTAACGGATCGGGTAGTACGCCACCATCACGCCCTTCGTGGGATTTTCTTTATTCGTTATATTCATGTTTTGTCATAGTTTTAATTTACAAAAATGACAGTAACACAAAAGTATATGAAGACCTATTTTAAGAAGGAGCCTGCTCAACATTCTTTTAAATAATATTAATGCTTAATGCTGCACTGACCGACCCATTCCCAGAGTGGAGACTAAATCACACCCAGTCTTTTATTTTGTCACTGTGAGTAGAGTTATTTAATTCAGTGATTGCTGTGTATAAACAAATCTCATCCACCGCCTCTTACTTCAGCTGTGATTTCTGTTCCTGGATTACAAACCCCGGCGGCGGAAAAAATCTCTTGCTTCCGTGCGGCCAATGGTGAGAACACTCCTTGCCATGAGCACAAGAATTTGGAAATCCACCAACACAGCAGATCAAAAACACTGAGACTCTCAATGTAGCTGATTGCGATAGGCATGTCCACAAGAACACACAAAATCAACCCGCCCACACCAAATAAATATCCGCCCACACCCGTGACTGTTAATTTTCATCCATATAATTTTCAACACTAAAAGAGCATTTTTGGAAGGGTACCTGTGGGTACCCGACAGCTGCAGAACTCTGCCCTAGGCAGATTCTCCCATCATTCAGGTGAAAGCTGGTTTAACTCTCTAACCCCTGGAAGCCAGAGAGGTGAAAGAGCCGCATGCGGCTCCGGAGCCACGATTTGCCGACCCCTGACATAATGCAATGCAAAGTAAATACAGTATAATGCAATACCTTCCCCCAGTGGGCATTTTTGAAAACTACAGTGCTGTATGTTTAATGGAAAATATTATACTCCGTTCGTGTTCTTTTATATATAATATATATGCCGTATAATGTTTACATTTTATTGTCAATAGATATCGCAGTAAAAAATAAAGTTTTTCTTAATCATTACTACGTTTTACTACATTAATACTGTATTAGTGAGTAAGACTATAGAATGTGGTTAAGAAGCATATTTTAGCACATGTAAAAAATACATAGTATTTTACTTCCGGTTGATCATTCGTGCATGTAATATGATACATGGGGTTTTACTTCCGGTTACAGAACTCGCGGATTATCTTCATTCGCAGGAGGGGCCGGAACCGAACCCCTGCGAATAATGAGGGACTACTGTACACCTATTCAATGCTATAAATGCTTATAGTAATAATTAAACATTAAAAAAATAATGCTTAAGATGTAAATAAAATGTAAATATATACACATACAGATGCACGCGTGCATACACTCAGATGCACACCTCACAAAAATGTAACCAGTTTTGATGAGAGGTTTTGGGTTCTTTTTTTTTTTTTTTTTTTTTTTTTTTTTTCTTTCATAATTGGCCTTGTTTTTGCAGCGTTTTCCTTGACTTTTCCCCACCTATTCTTCCTGAATTTCCTTATTTTTTTAATTCGATGAATATTAAAATTTGAAAAAAAATAACACGATGCACTGAAGCCGCATGAATTGAAGTGCGACATAGCGAGGGATCCGTGTATAAAGATGTAATATAGTGGTGATTTATTCATGCCATTTATTCATGCCACGAGGTGCGTGTTGGCAGATCATGTTCGGTTCCAATGCATCATTGTCATCTTCCTTCACTTCATCTGTGGTCAGCTCGTGGGGGCAGCACTCTAAAGCAATGAGGTCTAGACATCCCTCTCCCCAGCCATTTCCTCCAGCTCTTCCTGGGGGACACCTAGGCATTCCCAGACCAGCTGAGAGACTGCTCCAATGCTTGGTTTCAAATGATATACAGTTATGCACCAGGTGTGGATTAGCTGACAGGCTTCCAGGGGTCTCATGTGTACTTTCTTTGAAATGAAAACGTTTAATGGGGCACGTGTTCTGGGTTAACTGGTGACTGGAGCTTATGGATTTTTTTTTTTTTTCCTTTCGCTGTTTCTGCCGTCCCCAGTGCAGCTAACTGGGTTATCAAAGGCGGGCCATGTCTCTCACTGTCTATGGTGTGAGGCATGTAAAAGAACCACTGCTGACTTTCGACAAGAGTAGGCTGCAAAGCCGTCGGCGTGTTTCTGCCCTGCGATGGCCTGGTGAGCTGTCCAGGGTGTACTTTGCCCTCGCCCGAAGTTGGCTGGGATGGGTGCCAGCCTCCCCGCGACCCTAATTAGGATTAAGTGGTTACAGAAAATGAACTGATGAACTGTTTCTGCCATTCATCCGGCAGATTTCATGAAGGCTAAATCTGATTCAGGGTGAAATCTGACTTTTTCTCTTATCCCAACAAATATCCCTAGTCATGCCCCCCCCCCCAAAAAAAAATAAATAAAAAGAACAAAAACCCACTTATGCATAGAAAATGCACCCCTGTTAAACATATGTTAAGTATTCCTTCTGTGTGTAGAGTTTGGAGCTGAGGACATCACCATACTTGAAGATGGGCTGGCCTTCATAAGCGCTGTATGTTCCCCTGGTTACATACGTTATATCCTCAAACAATTTTAATTACTGTACTTCTATGGAATTATTTATTAATTTATATACCGGTATACATTTTATTTTTCCGCAATATGTAATGTACTGTTTATTGTCCAGTATTTTGGTGTTGTTGTTTTCATGTTAATTGAATATAATTAAATATGTGTAAAAATGGTATCAATCCTAGGGTTTGAAGTACCCAGGTGTTTCTCGTTATACTGATGGGCCTGGAAAGATCTATGTGCTAAATCTTCCTTCTGGAGCAGATCCTGTGGAGCTGCACATCAAGGGAGATTTTGAAACATCGTCTTTTGGCCCACATGGAATCAGTGTATATACAGATGAAGATGGTATAAAGGATTTTCAACATTTTTTTTTTTTATTTCAGACTTTTTTCAATGTTGTCTGTTCTACCTCAAATGCTGCTCTGAAATCTTGTTGCAGATGGCTCTCGATATTTATTTGTGGTGAATCATCCACATGAAAATAGCCAGGTGGAGATCTTTAAGTATGTCGGAGAGGAAAACTCTCTCGTGCACATGAAGACTATAAAGCATGAGTTGCTTCATAAGTAAGGCCGTCCTAAACACAGACTTACTTTTCAGTGTTAATTTATTCATAAATTCTTGTACATCTTCTCTTTGAAAATTGCGTTGTCACAGTGTGAATGACATCGTAGCTGTGGGAGTGGAAAACTTCTATGCCACTAATGATCACTACTTTACGAATGAGCTCCTGAAGCCTCTGGAAGTGCTGGTCCCTCTGTACTGGTGCGATGTGGTGTATTATAGTCCTGAAGCTGTTCTGGTTGTGGCAGGAGGATTTTTCGGTGCCAATGGCATCCAAATCTCCTCCGACAAAAAGTAAGACTGGAAGAAAAGTAAAACAAAACAAAAATATATAGATTTTCCCAAAACAAAAGACGTATAATTCTTGTTTGTTTGTTTTGTATTTTTTGGACCAGGCATTTGTACGTGTCAGATTTAATGAATCACCAAATTGTTGTGCTGAAAACCCATCCAGACCACATGCTATCACGTGTGAAGGTATATACAAAGTATACTAAATATGTATGAGATTGATGTACCGCCAATTGATTAATTATTTTTCATATGCATTACTCTGCTTAATTTAAATGTTCTGTTTTAAGCTATTGTATTCTTTGTTGTACAGGAAGTTGCAGTCGGCTCCCTCTGTGATAATATTGAGGTGGACAGTAAAACTGGAGACTTGTGGATGGGTTGCCACCCAAATGCTGTGAAATTTTTAAAAAACGATCCAAGTGATCCCCCTGGCTCAGAGGTGAGTGAGAGAGAGTGTGTGAGAGCTGGCCGTAACAGGCCTCATTTAACTATTTGTAAAGTTTCTTAAAAATTCTGTTTAAGATATAAAACACTGAAAATACAAAATAAGGGCAAAATAAATCAGATTTGCATGAGGAAGATGTAGTTTTCAAAACAAATTAAAAACACACAAAACAATAGAAAACAGGTGTCTGGGGGTTTTAGTGGAGTGGTGAGTGGTCGCCATTGAACCAGATTAAAAAAAAAAAAAAATCGTATAACAATTGATCTGATTTTTTGTTTCACGAACATTGTGTGCTTCCTTTTTTTTTTCATCATCATCATTTTCTGTAACCGCTTCATCCTAATTAGGGTCGCGGGGAGGCTGGTGCCCATCCCAGCCAACTCAGGGCGAGGGCAGAGTACACCCTGGACAGCTCGCCAGGCCATCGCAGGGCGGAAACACGCTGACGGCTTTGCAGCCTACTCGGGGGGGGGGGGGGGGGTGACAACCTTGTGGAGAATGGGACTCGAACCCACAACCTTTGGATCAGTGATCCGGCGCCTTGTACCACTAGACCACCACTGCCTCCTCCTTTTTTTTTTTTTTATAAAGGTCATCGAATTAAAAAAAATAAGAAACTTAAGGAAGAATAGGGGAAAAGTTAAGGAAAATGCCACAAAAACAAGGCCGATTATGCAAAATAACAAAACCCCAAAACAAAAAACAACCCAAAACCTCCCATGAAAACTAGTTACATTGTTGTGAAGCGTGCGTCTGAGTGCATGCACTTGCATCTTCGTGCGTGTGTGTGTGTGTGTGTGTGTGTGTGTATTTATATTTTATTTACATCTTATTCATTATTTTTTTTAATGTTTAATTGTTATTATTAGCATTTATAGCATTGAATATGTATTTATCGGTGTTATATATGCACATACAAGCACGTATACGTCAGTCGGGGGTGGGTGGGGGGTGATCCTACTTCGTGGAATTTGGCTGTCGTGTGGAGGTCTCGGTCCCAATTAACCGCAAAAGTGAGGGGTGTGTGTAAACATGCATGCATACATACAGTGCTCGCCATAATCATTAGCTCCCTGGTTAAGATGTGTTAAAAGCTTTAATAAATTACATATTCATTGCGGAAACACACTCGCACCGAAAAATGTAACCTTCAACTCGAGTGAATTTTAAGGGGGGAATTTCCAAGTTATAAAACTAATATTTGTCATGCTTGTGCTGCAATTCTAATAATTATTTTTCATAAAGTCACCTTTTCCTAACAGTTTCTAAATGATAAATGTGGCAGTGGGCAGTATTGGCCATTTGGAAAAGGTGCTGGATCACTGATCCTAAGGTTGGGAGTTCAACCCCCACTCTCAACGAGTTGTCAATGCTGACCCCTTGAGCATGTTTCTGCCCTTTGATGGCCTCGCGAGCTGTCAAGTGTGTACTCTGCCCTTGCCCAAAGTCAGCTGGGATGGGATTAAGTGCTGACAGAAAATGAAATGAATGAATGAATAAATAAATGCGACAGTGGTGGCTTGGTGGGTAAGGGCAATGGGTTGCTAATCTGAAGGTCAGTGGTTCAATCCCACTGTCCCGACTATTGGGCCCTTGAGTAAGGCCCTTAACTCTAAATTGCTCAGTTGTGTAAAAAAAAAAAAAAAAGATCGTCCGGATAAGGGCATCTGCCAAATTGTGTAAATGCAGTTGAGCTTTTCCTGTCATTTCTGCAGTACGTACAGTAGTTGACCAAGTTCATCACAGTATCCAGGACCTTTTTTTTTTTTTTTTTTTCCGTCTTCATATTCCACTTAATCTGGAATTGGGTCGTGTGGGCAGCTCATCAAGCAATGAAGTCCATACATCCATCTCCCCAGCCACTTCCTCCAACTCTTCCTGGGGGACACTGAGGCATTCCCAGACCAGCCGAGAGACATAATCTCTCCAGCGTGTTGTAGATCGATCCCAGGGTCTCTACCTGGTTGGACATACTTGAAACACCACACCAGGGAGGAATTCTAACCAGATGCCCGAGTCACTGCAACTGGCTCCTCTCAATGTGGAAGAGCAGCGGTTCTACTCTGAGCTTCCCCTGGATGGCTGACCTTCTCTCCTTATCTCTAACGGAGAGTCCCGCTACCTGGCAAAGGAAGCTCATGTCAGCCACTTGTCTTTGTGATCTTGTTCTCTGGTCACTACTCAAAGCTCGTGACATAGGTGAGGGTCGGAACATAGATTGGAGCTTTGCCTTGCGGCTCAGCTTCCTCTTCACCATAACAAACTGGTATAGACTCCGTTTTACAGCAGAGGCTGCAGCGATCCGCTTGTCGATCTCCCGCTCCATGTGAAAAAGACCCCGAGATATTTGAACTCCTGCACTTGAGGCAGGACCTCATTCCAGACCTGGAAGGCACATTCCATCCTTTTCCAACTGAGAACTGTAGCCTCAGACTTGGAGGTGCTAATTTTCATCTCGGCCACTTCATAGTCGACTGCGAATCGCTCCAATGAGAGCTGAAGGTCCCGGCTTGATGAAACCAAAAGGACAACATCGCCTTTGAGCCCCTCACCCAGGTCTGGCTTGAGGGGGGGGGGGGTACACCCCGGT